>JAOTOL010001643.1:640000-715000 GCA_034440575.1 Imbricaverruca yamaguchii
TATTAACAATACCATATCAACAAATGGCATTGCTTAACAAACCACAGCGTAGGTAACCCTTTGACCTGGAATTGAGCTGCGAGATGCTTGTGCGTCACAATCCGTAATGGTGAGCGTAAGCATGATGCTTATACACAGGATACTGTTAGAAAGCAGGCATGGAAACTCCATAACACACGCAAAAACACGATATCGATGCATCTTTGGGAAAGATTCGGTGTTCAGAAAGTGTTACATTGCATACTATTTCAATACGGATTCATCGCTGCCCCGCGATAATAGCCGCTCACGGAGCGCTACAATGGCGAGCGGACACACCAGTGGAACCAGTGGACAGGGGTGTCCGGGACTCGGTCACAGCTCGACTCGGTGATACGTCAGGGTTACGGTACGTCCTAGTTCGGTCGCCATCAGGAAAAGCGTATGCACAATCTATCCCACTCACTCCAACACGCAATACGGAGTTCACTTCAACTCATTCGGGTAACCTGATAGTTCTGACTGATGACGTCTCTCAGACGTCTGCGTGGTCCGGTGGACCCCAGCAGACTGCATAACGTCGACCAGCCACGCCCACTATAGAGCCACCGCTCGAACACTGGCCGGACATATTCGGCTGCGCGCCAGCACAGCCGATGAGTTCCAGATGGTTCAGTGGCATGCTGCCGTCTGGACCGGCACCTGGCCGGCGTGGACACCGCAGTGACCTGGGACCCCGGACCGCTCCCAGAGGGTGGTGCCGGTCCCTCATCTGCTCCCCGCTGTGTCACTGCACCCCAAGTCGCTAACTGTGGGGGCTGCAACGCCACACCTCACCGGATGGAGGGGGGGGGGGGACAGCACACCTCACATATTGCGGATGGTCGAGACACATTTCACCTAGTAGAGGGGAAAACTATACACCAAACCTGCTGAATCCGACAGCACACATCACCCGTTGAGAATGGTACATCTAACATCTAACCTAGTAGACGAGACAGCTCCATATATCGCCTGTTGGAGATCACATCTAACCTGGTAGAGGGGACAGCTCCATATGTCACCTGTTGGAGTAGAGGACAGCTCCATATATCACCTAACCTAGTAGAGGGGACAGCTCCATATATTACCTGTTGGAGATCACACCTAACCTAGTAGGGGGACAGCTCCAAACGTTACCTGTTGCAGCTCACACCTAACCTAATGAGTGGACAGCTCCACACCGCACCTGTTGGAGCTGAGTGCCAGCGGCGCCACGTAGAGCGGCAGACGCACGCCGGGCACCACCTGCGCCACGCCCGCCCGCCGGCTGCCCGTCAGCGAGTCATTGTACCGATAGAAGACGTCCAGCTGGTCAGGAGGCACAACACCGTCATCGCGTGGGAGCAGTACACAGCGTCAGTACACAGTGCACACGGCAGTACACAGTAGTACACTGCGTCAATGCAGTGTGCACAACAGTACACAGCGTCAGTACACAGAAATACACAGCGTCAATGCAGTGTGCACAGCAGTGCACAGCATAAATGCAGTGTACACAGCAGTACACAGCGTCAGTACACAGCGACAGTACACAACGTCAGTGCACAGCGTCAGTACACAGTGTCAGTATGCAGCGTCAGTACACAGTGTCAGTACACAACGCCAGTACACAGCAGTATACAGTGTCAGTACACAGCGTCAGTACACAGTGTCAGTACACAGTGTCAGTACACAGTGTCAATACACAGCGTCAGTACACAGCGGTATACAGTGTCAGTACACAGCGTCAGTACAGTATCAGTACACAGTGTCAGTGCACAGAGTCAGTACAGTGTCAGTACAGTGTCAGTGCATGTCAGTATGCAGCGTCAGTACACAGTGTCAGTACACAGTGTCAGTACACAGTGTCAGTACACAGTGTCAGTACACATTGTCAGTACACAGTGTCAGTACACAGTGTCAGTACACAGCGTCAGTATACAGTGTCAGCACACAGTGTCAGTACATAGTGTCAGTATACAGTGTCAGTACGCAGCGTCAGTACACAGTGTCAGTACAGTGTCAGTACACAGTGTAATTACACAGTGCCAGTACACAGTGCCAGTACACAGCGTCAGTACAGTGTCAATACACAGTGTCAGTACCCAGCGTCAGTACACAGCAGTACAGTGTCAGTACACAGCGTCAGTACGCAGCGTCAGTACACAGCGTCAGTGCACGGTGTCAGTACACGGTGTCAGTACACAGTGTCAGTACACAGTGTCAGTACACAGTGGCAGTACACAGTGGCAGTACACAGTGTCAATGCACAGCGTCAGTACAGTGTCAGTACAGTGTCAGTACACAGCGTCAGTACACAGCGTCAGTACACAGCGTCAGTACAGTGTCAGTACAGTGTCAGTACACAACGTCAGTACACAGCGTCAGTACACAGCGTCAGTACACAGCGTCAGTACACAGTGGCAGTACACAACGTCAGTACACAACGTCAGTACACAGCGTCAGTGCACGGTGTCAGTACACAGTGTCAGTACACAGTGTCAGTACACATTGTCAGTACACAGTGTCAGTACACAGTGTCAGTACACAGCGTCAGTATACAGTGTCAGTACACAGTGTCAGTACATAGTGTCAGTATACAGTGTCAGTACGCAGCGTCAGTACACAGTGTCAGTACAGTGTCAGTACACAGTGTCAGTATATAGTGTCAGTACACAGCGTCAGTACAGTGTCAGTACACAACGTCAGTACACAGTGTCAGTACACAGTGTCAGTACACAGCGTCAGTACACATCGTCAGTACACAGCGTCAGTACACAGCGTCAGTACACAGTGTCAGTACACAGTGTCAGTACACAGCGTCAGTACACATCGTCAGTACACAGCGTCAGTACACAGTGGCAGTACACAACGTCAGTACACAACGTCAGTACACATCGTCAGTACACAGCGTCAGTACACAGTGGCAGTACACAACGTCAGTACACAACGTCAGTACACAACGTCAGTACACAGCGTCAGTGCACGGTGTCAGTACACAGTGTCAGTACACAGTGTCAGTACACATCATCAGTACACAGTGTCAGTACACAGCGTCAGTACACAGCGTCAGTACACAGCGTCAGTACACAGTGTCAGTACACAGCGTCAGTACACAGTGTCAGTACACGGTGTCAGTACACAGTGTCAGTACAGTGTCAGTACACAGCGTCAGTACACAGTGTCAGTACACAGCATCAATACACAGTGTCAGTACACAGCGTCAGTACACAGCGTCAGTGCACAGCGTCAGTACACAGTGTCAGTACACAGCGTCAGTACACATCGTCAGTACACAGCGTCAGTACACAGTGGCAGTACACAACGTCAGTACACAACGTCAGTACACAACGTCAGTACACAGCGTCAGTGCACGGTGTCAGTACACAGTGTCAGTACACAGTGTCAGTACACAGTGTCAGTACACAGCGTCAGTACACAGCGGTATACAGTGTCAGTACACAGCGTCAGTACAGTATCAGTACACAGTGTCAGTGCACAGAGTCAGTACAGTGTCAGTACACAGTGTCAGTGCACGTCAGTATGCAGCGTCAGTACACAGTGTCAGTACACAGTGTCAGTACACATTGTCAGTACACAGTGTCAGTACACAGTGTCAGTACACAGCGTCAGTATACAGTGTCAGTACACAGTGTCAGTATACAGTGTCAGTACGCAGCGTCAGTACACAGTGTCAGTACAGTGTCAGTACACAGTGTAATTACACAGTGCCAGTACACAGCGTCAGTACAGTGTCAATACACAGTGTCAGTACACAGCGTCAGTACACAGCAGTACAGTGTCAGTACACAGCGTCAGTGCACGGTGTCAGTACACGGTGTCAGTACACAGTGTCAGTACACAGTGTCAGTACACAGTGGCAGTACACAGTGGCAGTACACAGTGTCAATGCACAGCGTCAGTACAGTGTCAGTACAGTGTCAGTACACAGCGTCAGTACACAGCGTCAGTACACAGCGTCAGTACAGTGTCAGTACAGTGTCAGTACACAACGTCAGTACACAGCGTCAGTACACAGCGTCAGTACACGGCGTCAGTACACAGTGTCAGTACACAGTGTCAGTACACAGTGTCAGTACACATTGTCAGTACACAGTGTCAGTACACAGTGTCAGTACACAGCGTCAGTATACAGTGTCAGTACACAGTGTCAGTACATAGTGTCAGTATACAGTGTCAGTACGCAGCGTCAGTACACAGTGTCAGTACAGTGTCAGTACACAGTGTCAGTATATAGTGTCAGTACACAGCGTCAGTACAGTGTCAGTACACAACGTCAGTACACAGTGTCAGTACACAGTGTCAGTACACAGCGTCAGTACACATCGTCAGTACACAGCGTCAGTACACAGTGTCAGTACACAGTGTCAGTACACAGCGTCAGTACACATCGTCAGTACACAGCGTCAGTACACAGTGGCAGTACACAACGTCAGTACACAACGTCAGTACACAACGTCAGTACACAGCGTCAGTGCACGGTGTCAGTACACAGTGTCAGTACACAGTGTCAGTACACAGCGTCAGTGCACAGCGTCAGTACACATTGTCAGTACACAGCATCAGTGCACAGCGTCAGTACAGTGTCAGTACACAACGTCAGTACACATCGTCAGTACACAGCGTCAGTACACAGTGTCAGTACACAACGTCAGTACAAAGCGTCAGTGTACGGTGTCAGTACACGGTGTCAGTACACAGTGTCAGTACAGTGTCAGTACACAGCGTCAGTACACAGCGTCAGTATACAGTGTCAGTACACAGTGTCAGTACATAGTGTCAGTATACAGTGTCAGTACGCAGCGTCAGTACACAGTGTCAGTACAGTGTCAGTACACAGTGTCAGTATATAGTGTCAGTACACAGCGTCAGTACAGTGTCAGTACACAACGTCAGTACACAGTGTCAGTACACAGTGTCAGTACACAGCGTCAGTACACATCGTCAGTACACAGCGTCAGTACACAGCGTCAGTACACAGTGTCAGTACACAGCGTCAGTACACAGTGTCAGTACACAGTGTCAGTACACAGTGTCAGTACACAGTGTCAGTACACAGTGTCAGTACACAGCATCAGTACACAGTGTCGTGTGTGTGATTGTGGTTTTAGGGCGCATCGACCATGGTTGGTCATTTAGCGCCCACAGTACACAGTGTCAGTACACAGCGTCAGTACACAGCGTCAGTGCACAGCGTCAGTACACAGAGTCAGTACAGTGTCAGTACACAGCGTCAGTACACGTAGCCACGATAATGCGAGGTGAGCCCGTCCCAACACCTGGGCACAGGTCAGGCGGTGGGTGGCCGACCGTGCCCGACAAGCACACCACCGCGACATACCATACTCCTCACCAGCTGACAGCAGCTGAGGCCGGGCACCTCACCTTCAGCTCGGTAGCCAATTTGAATGTGACTTGCAGCGAGAGATCAGTCAGCTTCTCCAGCAGCTCTCGCTTTTCGTGGCGGATTCGCAGCAGCAGGGTGTACTCGCCCTTCTCTACGCGCACGGAGTACTGAAATGAAGACAGAGTCAAAATACTGCTGCGTGTTGGCGAAGAAGCGTTGGTGTTTGTAGACATGTGATGTTGGTGCCTGCAGTCCACTCTCTGCGTCACACGAGCTCAGCTGAGAAAATAGTAATAGTATTGTTTAAAAGAGGAGCAGAAATTGTTAAACCATAGGGGCCGAGGCATGGGGGATTAAGGTAACCCCTTTTTCATATTGTTTCATATCTACGATCTCTAGCCATCATATGATGTATTGTTTTCATGCTGAGTTCAAATATGTCATTTTGTCTTTAAAAAATCAGATGTTCTTTTCCCACCCACCTGTCTTAGCATCAACGTTTAACTTTTTAACCTTCACTTCCATCAAGGGTGGCGTTTCTTCCTAAACACCTCTGATATTTATATACATTGATGTTGCAGATGTATGCTATCACCCTAGTCGCTTTTCCACAACACAGCTGCATTCCGCTGGTTGCAGTTCATAAGGTGACGCATAGGTGGCAGCACCGTCGCCCCGAGGTGCAAGACATTCGGTAATGCCCGACCGCATTTATGAAGGCACGGGTGGCCAGGTAATAATGCAAGCAGACATTTCCAGATGGAGGATGAACGGATTCGCTGTGGTGTGGGGGGATGAAGACTTGCGGGAAGCGTGGATGGAATGTAGCAGAAAGTAATTTTTACCTATCATTTTCAGTGTATTTGTGGTGAATTCTTGTGGGTGAATTGATCCACATTCTTACCTTTAATTGACAGATTATTGCCATCCAATCATTAATATCTATGCTATTTCCCTCTCCCTCTCTCATCTATTACCACCTTCTTACCCCTCCCCCCCCCCATATATTCCATTTCACCCACCCTCCACACCATTCTCTCATAGAAATGTATCGAGCATGGGTACTACCAAAATGGCACCGTTACACAGATGCATGCAGATCAGCAGCAACGAGTACCTGAGCAAGTTTAGATGGTCGTAGTATTTTATGGGTAATATTACCGATAATTGTTATAAACCTGGTGTGACTGCGTTGCCATAATGAATATGAGTGGCAAGGCAGCTCCATGTAATCAAATTTAGATACTTGGAATGGGGACGTGAAAATGGTGAAAATGCTCTTTGGTTGCAGCACTGTGGTATCTGTATTTTAAAAAGCACGTTATTGTTGTAATTTTGCCAGAGGATGATCTAGATTGGAGCTTGAAGGAGGCACACGGATTACTTACCACAATTATTTATGACGCCACAAAAAGAACAGGTGAAGCCATCGCACGAAAGTACGCAAACAGAATGCCACTTATTCGAATGACACCACATATATAGTGTGTTTACTGGTTTAATATCCACCCGGATTGTGCAATAGGGTGACCGTACATTTTCATCGCATATTACGTATCAGCACGTGGAAGTTATTCAGCCATGACGGCACCCACCGCTGTAGCCCTCGTCGTGGTCACATGTCCCGCCTGGTCCGAACTAGAGACACTACTATTCACTTCTTACCACGAATAGGCATGGTAACTGCTGAGGTGCCCCCACCTCAGAGGGACAGGGCCGTCGTTACTACACCCCCAGCATTGGAAGTGGCCCTTTTTGGAACTTTTGTCATCCAAAGAATCATACGCTCGTAAAATAAATACACTCCTTGCATTTCTGGATGAAGACATGCTTAACTAACAATATACAGCTAGAAGTCATTATACAATAGTGATAAGTTGGATGGAGAGGAAGCAGCATACTATGAGGTCTATAACATTTGGTGATCTATGGCTGATAAGATCCTCTTACAGTCCTAGTAATCATTATACGATAAAAAGATCCTCTTCCAGTCCTAGTAATCATTATACTGTTCAGTCACACTGGGTCCCCTACCACATACACTTTCCAACATAATTGAGGAAAATGCACATTTGCTATTTCAGGTCATCTGCAGAAACATTCCAAACGGAGGCAGTAGTGGAGCTGAAAATGAAATGCCAGCCAGATTGGAAGAGTACCAGCTTGCTAGCACGCACAAGTACAACAGACATCAAAATATGGATTACCGCAGTCTGCGTATGACCTTAATGCCACGGATCATTCCATACTCCACAACATTCCATGGCATTCCATTTTTGCATGAGGTGTAATTGTCTGGTGCAGTGCAAGTGAATTAATAGACAGCCACCCATGCCTTCATGTGTATGTTCTTCATTTGTGAAGAAAAAATATCAGAACAGAGTCCAGCTGTGCCCAGAAGAATGTATGGCTGAACACTGAGAGCCAGAGTGGCATCCACACAACTGGTAAGCTGCAAAAGCAAAAATACCAAAAATATTGTGGATGAGCCACGTTTTGTCATGGCATAAAATTTTTTGGGGGCATTATTAATTATCCACAATACAAGTTTGTTATGTTAGATTAAGGTTGTTTTGTAAGTTAGACAATTATCAAATTCCTTTGGGGATCTTTCAGGATTTAAAAACAAGAAGTTTTTTAATTAAAAAATTGTCCAGGCTAGCATAGGCTAAGTTATGTTAGAACAGGTTGTTTAGTTTGAATTTTTAAAGAAAAAATTGTTTAGAAATTTTCCAGGAAAAAATGGCTTGCTTGCATCCAGAGCTAGGCTGCATCTTTTTCTTCATTTTGAACTTTACGTTTCATGCTACATTGCCCAACGAACTCAAAGCCATTGTTTGTGTAATTTTGATACCCAACTGCACTTGCCAAAAAAATGTGTTTTTGCATCATGTAGGTACTGTAGTGAGAATGCATGTGAGGTGGCACTGGCACTAGCCCTAGGATGCCGGTAGATGAGTCACCCAGTGCGGCAACCTCGTGACCTGGACGGGCCGGCCGGATACGTGGCGTGGTGGGGCGTGTGCGGGATGGACCAATCAGCGATCGGGGGTGTCGGAAACGCGGGAGCGGTGTCGAGTTGGCCTGGGAGGGTGTGGGCTGTGCGGGGCCAGTCTGGTTACCGCCAAGCGCTGATGAATACACGGTCCTGGCGTGAAAGTTTTCTCTTCGTGAACTATAGGTGCATCATTAACATGTGCACAGTCATAAGTATTGCATTAAAAAAAAGAAATTCCAAGAAGTCAAATCACCTTAAACTGCAAATTTATCCTTTCAGAAAGCCAGAGGGACAAGAAAAGTTAACAGTATAATGGTGTTCAATGGATGATGGAGACAGGATCAGCGTTGGAAAAGTGGCCCTTTTTTGGAACTTTTGCAATCCAAAGAATTATACACTCTGGAAAAAATACACTCCTTGCATTGCTGGATGAAGACATACTTTACTAGCAAGACAGCTAGATATCATTATACAATAGTGATAACTTGGGTGGAGAGGAAGATTCAGTCATACTGGGTCCCCTACCACATGAAGTTTCCAGTATAATTGAGGATAATACACATTTGTTATTTCGGGTCATCTGTAGGCACATTCCAAGAGGAGGCAGGAGTGGAGCCAAAAATGAGATGCCAGCCAGATTGGAAGAATATCAGTTTGCTAGCATGCACAATTACAACATATGTCAATGGATGACAAAATATGGATCACTGCAGTCTGAATATGATCTTAATGCCACTGAACATTCCATCTTCCATATCATTCTATAACATTCCATTTGTGCATGTGCGATTTCTGGTGAGGTGCAGGTGAATTAATAAACAGCCACCAATGCATTCATGTGTATGTTCTCCCTTTGTGGATAAACATCAGAACAGAGTCCAGATGTGCCCAGAAGAATGTATGGATGAACACCAAGAGCTAGAGTGGCATCCACACAACTGGTAAGCCACAAAGTGTAGCACTTCCCCCAAATCTCCAAAATACTGGTGGATATGAGCCATGTTTTGCTACAGCATAGGAATTGTCATGGGCACTATTACTTTTTCACACATGCTTTACACACATTTTGCCTCCATGAACCATACAAAGGTATTAGGTTTGGCTAAGTTATGCTAGATTTTTTTTTTGTAAGTTTCCATTTATCAAATTCCTTTCAGAATCATTCAGGATTATAAAATAAAGTTTTTGAATTTTTTAAAAACACCCGGGCTAGCATAGGCTGTTTGGTTAGAATAGGCCATTTACTTTTAATTTGTTAAAGGAAAAAATTGCTTAGAAAATTTTTATTAAAAACGGCTTTCTTGCATCCAGTTAGGCTGCAGCTTTTTCTTCGTTTTTAACATCACATTTCATGGTATATTTCCCAACCAAACCCGAGCCACTTTTTTGGTGTCATTTTGCTACCCAACTGCACTTGCCAAAAAATGTGAGGTCACATCATGTAAGTACCTACATTATGAACACATTCATAATCATTGCACGAAGAATACATTTCAAGAAATCAAATCACCCTAAACTGCAAATTTGTCCATTCAGAAAGTCACAGACCAGAAATGTTAAAAGTATAATGGTATTCAATGGAGAATGGGGACAGGATGCACCTAATAATTCCTGAACATTTCATGAATGCACAAATAATGCTTGAATGCATGCATATCTATAATATCTGCAGTCAATGTGCACTGAAGAGGCCCAGCCCCATTTTGAAAGAAAAACATTCACGCTTCAAAATGTGGTAAGTTAAAACAAGATTTTCCAGACAAAAGCAAAGCAATCAGTTTTGTTCATTTCTACGCTTGTCGACAAAACATCGCAGCAATTAATATTATCATGTCCTGCTCCTTGTATTATCTGAAGATATCCCCTCACACAACACAAGCTTACAGCTTTGGTTTATCCAAATCAATGACTCGAACTACCGCGAAGATGTTTGATGTAGGTAAGTAGGTAGGTACCTACATAGTCAGATAATACAACCTCTCATACCTCGAGCCAAACACGCAGTCAATTCCATCCGGATGGCAGCAGAGCTTTAAAGAAAATCCTTCGTTGAATAAAAAAAAACACTACGCTCCGCTAACCAAATATAGGAATTTACCTTCACCAGCCCCCGACCGCGTTCTTGGATTCAATGAGTTCACCGCTCTCCATCTCCCACTCCGGCCGGAGCTATTTGAACCATTGCCACGAAAAGCCATGGATAATGCATTTCTTCTTGGTTCCTTGGAGAATGATATGTTCTGCATCAAATGGGATGGATAAAACCGTTCATATTTATATTATTAAGCAGTCAGGAGCGATATACATAAAAGATATCGGAAGGATTTTCCCCATGAAAATTGCCTGAATAGTACCAAAACGTTCCTAAAACCTGCTAACACTTTGCTCCAAAATGAATACCCATAGAACCAGAAATTTCACCTTCTTTCGATTTCATGACTTATATTGTTTCCTAATTTCATCAACAAGCGGGAATAGTTGTATTCATGCCACTCCGACCGCGAGGTTTCCCCACTCCGGACAAATTCAGATTTACGTGTGTTGACCTAATCCTCTACACTCTTATAAACCTCATTCTGATCCAATGATTAATTTCTTCCCACAGTCCTGATTATTATTAATTGAAAAAAAGTTCCCTGTAATTCTCTTGGCAGTTTTCTCTAACTTATTTTCATTTTTTGGTATTTCATAGCAATCATGGCGCGAAATGAGACGCTAATTTCCGCTCGTCCGTGACGATAGTCTGTTTTACAGCAGCAATTTGCCCGCCCGTCTAGTCGCTTTTCATCCTTCCAAGGAATTCCTTGCTTCTACTAAACATTCCAGACATGAACTAAAAAGTGCATTGAAATACATTTAATATTAATAAGGATTGACTTCAATATTTTTTTTCCAGCTTTCTCATTTAAAAAAAAAAAAAAATTTCATCGTGGAGAGAATAAAAGATTTTAGACGGATTGTTTTAGTATAACTTTCCTTGAACCATTATATATTCCGAAACCCACATCCCGAAGTAACATTTTGGACCCTCCCATTTTAGACCCAGCGGTGCACGAACGTCCTGCTCTCGAGGTATGTTGTGAATTTGTATTAGTTGTGCGGTGTTGGTACCTATGCTAGGAGTGGCAGGTATTAATATATAAACATGGTTGACATCGATTAAGTGTGCTTTTGTGATCATTTTATATCCCAATGCTCAGGAAGTTGCCTTATAAGTCATTCACGTAACGAGGATGACTTCAGACGACGATGGACCCCATCTGGTTGTCTGTGAGACACTAGGATAAGAACCTAACAAATGACTTAAAGGCGTTTTATTCTTGAGGAAGAAGAATTATCGGGTTATTTTACGACGCATTCAACCGCAAGGTTGCATAGCGCCGCCACCCTATATCACACCGATTGGTCGTGGGTGGACTCTGCAAATGCCGCCGGCCGCGAGATTCGAGTTCCACGCTCCACCATCTAAGCTACCGAGGCCACTGGGTTTTTATTCTTCATTCCAGGAGACATCACTGCATTTTTCAAAATTTATACACTTCGTGATATATAAAATGTATATACTCCGTTACTTGGTGCTTCAACATACATCCCATAATTTGGCAAACTGGGAAATTATACACCCCATAACATAGTGCTTCTCAAGATTATACACTCCATACTTTGGCAAGCCAAAAAATTATACACTCCGAATCCAAGACCGAGAAGTGAAAATCCAACACTGGACAGGATGCACTTAACAATTCATTGAACATTTCATGAGTACACAAATAATGCTTGAATACATGCATATGTATGATATCTGCAAAGTCTATGTGCACTGAAGACACCCAGCCCTCTTTTTGAAAGAAAAACACTCACCATTCAAAACATGTTAAGCGAAAACAGTATTTCCCAAATAAAAGCAAAACAATCAGTTTTGTGCATTCCTACGCTGGTCGGCAATACATCGCAGTAATTAATAGTCTCGCTTCCTGCTCTTTGCATTATCCAAATATATCCCGTCACACAACATATGCTTATGGCTTTGGTTTCAGGTTATTGGTTTTACGACACATCGACCGTTGTGTCATGTAGCGTCGCCAATCTCTCACGCCGATTAGTCGCGGACGAAAAATAGCGACAGGTGAGACTGGAACCCACAACCTTTCGATTGTAAGACGAGCAACTTATCCCTAGACTACTCGTCCCCTATATGGCTTTGGTTTATCCAAATCAATAACTCGAATAACCGTGAAGATATTTGATATAGGTAGATAGATACTTAGTCAGGTAATACCAACTCTAGTACCTCGAGCCAAACATGCAACCAATTCCACCCGGATAGCAACGAAGAGCTTCCAAGAAAATCCTTCGTTCAATAAACAAAAACCACTACGCTACGGTAACCAGAGAAAGGAATTCACCGTTACCAGCCCGACCGCGTATGAATGTCCGTTCTTGGATTCGATGGATTCACCGCTCTCCAGTTCCCACTCCGGCCGGAGCTATTTAAACCATCGCCAAGAAAAGCCATGGATAATGCACTTATTTTTGCTTCCTTGAAGAAAGATATCTTCTGCATCAAATGACATGAATAAAACCGCTCATATTTATATTATAAAGTAGGCAGAAGCGATATACATCAAAGATATGCGAGGGCTTTTCCCCATGAAAATTGCCTGGATGGTACTAAAACGTTCTTAAAACCTGCGAAGACTGCGCCAAAGTGAAGCTCCATAGAACCAGAAATTTCACTCTTTTGATTTCATGACTTCATGAAATTCATGACACCAATCACACCGATTGGTCGTGGGTGGACTCTGCAAATGCCGCTGGCCACGAGATTCGAGTCCGACGCTCCACCAACCAAGCTACCGAGGCCCCCGGGTTTTTATTCTTCATTCTAGGAAACATCACTGCATTTTTCAAAATGTATACACTTCGTCATTTATCAAATGTATACACTCCATTACTTGGTGCTTCAATATACACCCAATAATTTGGCAAACTGGAAAATTATATACTCCATTACATAGTGCTTCACAAGATCATACACTCCATACTTCGGCAAACCCAAGAATTATACACTCCGAATCCGAGACCGAGAAGTGAAAATCCAGCACTGTACACCCCTCACCTCGGATGGACAGGCCGCCGTTTTTCCACCCCTGACCGCTGAGGGACAGGGCCGCCGTTGTAACAGCCCTCAACTCGGAGGGATATCGCCGTCAATGCTACACACCTGACCTGGGAGAGACAGGGTCGCCGCTCTGTTACACCCCTCACCTTTGAGGGATAGGCGTCGCCGGTGGCTATGTGCTGCTTGTTACAGTCAAACAGCATCCACAGCTGGGACTCGAACTCGGACTCGTACAGTGTCGAGCTCAGGAACTGGCTGTCGATGGGAGCAACAGATCGTCGTGTCACAACACGTGCCAGAGGTGACATAACTTCATGCCGTGATGCAACCTATGTTGAGGACAGCTGACAGCTTTCGGCATCACGCAGGAAACTATGCCACAATGGCTGTAGTTTGAAGCATTATGCAACTGGTTAGCCAATGGTAGCCATTAGTTGGAGGTGGACCGTGTCGACAACACATTCGTCTTACCTTGGCATCAGACAAAGAACAATAGTGGCAGTCCTCTGAGCAAAGGTCACTTCGATGCCATCGTTTCAGCAAGAGAAACCCTACCTCAAGCTCAAGGACATTTGGGGAGGGAAGCCATGAGCAAGAACAACGTTGGAACGGGCGCCGCGTCACGGTGGGCGACTCACAAATCTGGCGTGATGTCTCCCGCCTTGGCCACGTTGATGACGTAGTTGAGCGTGAGTCCGTAGACGACGCGTCCGTCGGGCAGCACGTCCCGATCGTCGGTCAGCGCGGCGACCTTGGCGGACGTCGGCCTGCCGCACACACGGCCGCCGCCGCCACCACGGTCACACAGGCGCAACAGCGTTCGCAACACCGACCTGAGCATGGCTCGGTGCACACAAACCGGCACCAGGCGCCCGTATTCGGCCAGCACGCTGCCGCTGCGAGGGCACGTCAGCCGGGTACGGCAATTATGTAGCGTCAGGACGCGCTATACAACACACCCGTGAAGAGGGGAGCGCAGTGACGGGCTTCAGATACGGAGATTGGTCGCGTGGGAGTAGAGCAAAATAAGTGGGGTGGGGATGCGAAAAATCGATGTCCGCATGAATATTTTATCACGCCATCAAACGTGTGGCGAACATACATGAAGCTTCCAATGTTCAGTTAGAAGGTAGGACTGCATTAGCCGAGAACTTAACATAATTGTACATCACCATTGATTACGAGTTATCAACAGCCATGCTACACCATCTGCTATAAATATCCATCGCCTAGTAGCTCATCTTGTCTTGTCCCGCCCGGTAGGTGACGATCTGACCCCTCACTAGCACCCGATGACATATTCATTTTGGCATGCCCCTTGGACTCACCACGATCTTCTACTGATGACGTTTCCATCTCGCTGGTACCTGATAGCATGTCCCCTTCACCCACTCCTGATGTGATGTCCCTCCCACCTGTTCCTGATGACGTGCTCCTCTCACCTGTAGCTGACGACCTGGCCGCGCAGGACGACCGTGGGCGCGGCCATCTCTGTGTGACGCAGCGCGTCGACCACGTCTAGCCGGAGCACCTCGGAGGCAGTCATGGCCAGCGTCGCCGAGCACGGCCGCAGTCCGCCCAGCGCCAACGTCAGCCGCACGTCGGCCGTGCCCAGACTGGTCCAGTACTTACACACCACCACCTCGAGCACGTGGCCGCCCTGCCGAGACGGCGGCCCAGTCAGTCACAGACCACCTCCAGACGGAGGTCGCACACCATCCACCACCTCCAGACAGAGGTCACACACCGCCACCTCCAGCACATGGTCGCCCTGACGAGACGGAGGTCACACACCGCCACCTCCAGCACATGTCGCCCTGACGAGACGGAGGTCACACACCACCCACAACCTCCAGATGGAGGTAACACACCACCACCTCCAGACAGAGGTCACACATCACCATCTCCAAACGTGGTCACACACCACCTCCTACATACGGGATCACATACCGCCACCTCCAGACGGTGTCACACACCACTTCCTGCAGATGGAGGTCACACACCACCTCTTACAGATGGAGGTCACACACCACCACCAGATGGAGGTCACACACTAGCACCTCCAGATAGAGGTCACACACCACTACCTCTAGATGGAGGTCACATACCACCACCTCCAGAGGTGGTGGTTCTGCTCTGCTCTGCTCTGCTCTGTTCTGTTCTGTTCTGTTCTGTTCTGCTCTGCTCTGCTCTGCTCTGCTCTGCTCTGCTCTGCTCTGCTCTGCTCTGCTCTGCTCTGCTCTGCTCTGCTCTGCTCTACTCTACTCTACTCTACTCTACTCTACTCTACTCTACTCTACTCTACTATACTCTCAGATCCCTATCCCACACCCACACACCTCTACATGGAAGGCTTCATGGTGAGTACAGCCGGGCGAGAGTGACACCATCTTGTAGTACTCTGTGCTTCGGATGGATTGGTGTGGCACGCCCTGGATGGCGTGGATCACGAAACGGTGGTCCTTCTCGCGCGCCAGGGACCGCAAAGTCACCGCTGGTGGCCAGTCGTCAGTCAGACCAGGTCAAGTAGGCGAAGTCGCCTCGTTGAGTGCATATCAAGTTCACCAGCAGAGAAAAGCGGTCAGGCACGGCAACCACCACATGACCTTCAGCTGAGAAATGGCTGTGTTAGCAATGCTACGCTGTAATGCTATCATATTCCTCCCATTGCCACACCCATGCTTTGCCAAATCTTACACCCACGTGAGCTACGGAAAGGCATCACAGGTTAAATTGGGCACCAGGATTGCCACAGTCTGAACACCGAATATGGCAGGTTTTCCACACATGGAAGCTGCAGAATTGCAACGCAGGTTAGATTGGGCACCAGGATTGCCATGGTCAGAGAACAAAATATGTCAGGATTGCTCTGGGTGAACGTCACTCGCGTGTGTTCCGAGCGTCAGAGATGGCATGTCGCATGCAGTGCAAGGAGTCGGCATATACTGGCGGCGGAGAGGCATCCCCCACTCCAGGAAGCTACCAAAAAGTGAGAGGGAAACGACATGAATATTTCGTCGTGGTGTGACATGAATCTTTGCACATGCTGGAGGTGGTGGTGTGTTGACCTCCGTCTGGTGGTGGACAACGACCGTGGCCCTCCCCAGCCCGGGGAGCGTCATATTATCCCACCACGACTCCACATCCGCCCCAGCCCGGGGAACATGATACTACCTCACCAGGACTCCACACCCGCCCCAGCCAGGGGAGCGTGATACTGTACCACCACGACTCCACACCCGCCCGAGCCCGGGGAGCGTGACATTATCCCACCACGATTCCACACCTGCCCGAGCCCGGGGAACGTGATACTGTACCACCACGACTGCACACCCGCCTCAGCCTGGGGAGCGTGATACTGTACCACCACGACTCCACACCCGCCCGAGCCCGGGGAGCGTGACATTATCCCATCACGATTCCACACCCGTCCGAGCCCGGGGAGCGTGATACTGTACCACCAAGACTGCACACCCGCCCCAGCCTGTGGAGCGTGATACTGTACCACCACGACTCCACACCCGCCCGAGCCCGGGGAGCGTGACATTATCCCACCACGATTCCACACCCGCCCGAGCCCGGGGAGCGTGACATTATCCCACCACGACTCCACACCCGCCCTGGGCCGGACAGCGCGCCCGAGCCGGCCTCACCTGCCGACGTGGCACCATCGGGCACGCTGATGAAGATCCGCTCCAGCTGGCCGGGCTGCAGACACAGCGAGCGCTCCAGCGTGGCGTCGCGCTCGTCCAGCCGGGTCGGCACCACCACCGTCACCGGCATCTCGAACAGCGCGCCGCGCTCCGGCTCCGCCGCGTCAAACGCCCGGATACTGCCCGGCAGAGGGACATGTGCCGTAACGCCCGGATACTGCCCGGCAGGGGGACACGTGCCGTAACGCCCGGATACTGCCCGGCAGGGGGACACGTGCCGTAACGCCCGGATACTGCCCGGCAGGGGGACATGTGCCTTAACGCCGGGTCACAGGCACCATCAGATGGGGCCACGGGCGGTGCCGTCAGATTGTGCCACGGGTGGTGCCGTCAGATGGGGCCACGGGTGGTGCCGTCAGATGGGGTCACGGGTGGTGCCGTCAGATGGTGCCACGGGTGGTGCCGTCAGATGGGGCCACGGGTGGTGCCGTCAGATGGTGCCACGGGTGGTGCCGTCAGATGGGGCCACGGGTGGTGCCGTCAGATGGGGTCACGGGTGGTGCCGTCAGATGGTGCCACGGGTGGTGCCGTCAGATGGGGTCACGGGTGGTGCCGTCAGATGGGGCCACGGGTGGTGCCGTCAGATGGTGCCACGGGTGGTGCCGTCAGATGGGGCCACGGGTGGTGCCGTCAGATGGGGCCACGGGTGGTGCCGTCAGATGGGGCCACGGGTGGTGCCGTCAGATGGGGCCACGGGTGGTGCCGTCAGATGGGGCCACGGGTGGTGCCGTCAGATGGGGCCACGGGTGGTGCCGTCAGATGGGGCCACGGGTGGTGCCGTCAGATGGGGCCACGGGTGGTGCCGTCAGATGGGGCCACGGGTGGTGCCGTCAGATGGGGCCACGGATGGTGCCGTCAGATGGGGCCACGGGTGGTGCCGTCAGATGGGGCCACGGGTGGTGCCGTCAGATTGTGCCACGGGTTGTGCCGTCAGATGGGGCCACGGGTGGTGCCGTCAGATGGGGCCACGGGTGGTGCCGTCAGATGGGGCCACGGGTGGTGCCGTCAGATGGGGCCACGGGTGGTGCCGTCAGATGGTGCCACGGGTGGTGCCGTCAGATGGGGCCACGGGTGGTGCCGTCAGATGGGGCCACGGGTGGTGCCGTCAGATGGGGCCACGGGTGGTGTCGTCAGATGGGGCCACGGGTGGTGCCGTCAGATTGTGCCACGGGTTGTGCCGTCAGATGGGGCCACGGGTGGTGCCGTCAGATGGGGCCACGGGAGGTGCCGTCAGATGGTGCCACGGGTGGTGCCGTCAGATGGGGCCACGGGTGGTGCCGTCAGATGGAGCCATGGGTGGTGTCGTCAGATGGGGCCACGGGTTGTGCCGTCAGATGGGGCCACGGGTGGTGTCGTCAGATGGTGCCACGGGTGGTGCCGTCAGATGGGGCCACGGGTGGTGCCGTCAGATGGAGCCATGGGTGGTGTCGTCAGATGGGGCCACGGGTGGTGCCGTCAGATGGGGCCACGGGTGGTGCCGTCAGATGGGGCCACGGGTGGTGCCGTCAGATGGGGCCACGGGTGGTGTCGTCAGATGGGGCCACGGGTGGTGCCGTCAGATTGTGCCACGGGTGGTGCCGGACAGGGTCGCAGGCACTGCCAGACAGCGCTACAGGGTCACAGTGTCAGACACTACTGGATAGGGTCACGGGTACTGCCAGACGAGGTCACAGATACTGCCAGGCAGGGTTGTGACATTCTCCAGACATATGCAGAATATGGCTCCACGCACCAGCAACCAGGGTCACAGGTATTGTCATACAGTGCCATGCAATAAAAATACCACGTAATGCAGAAGAGGGCCACCCTCCGACACTCGATTGATATGCGTACCACCGACCATCCAGACTATGGATCCCTGACTCACCTGTGGATCCGTGACCCACCCGTGAACCTCGGACTCACCTGTGGACCTCGGACTCACCTGTGGACCTCTGACCCACATGTGGACCCGTGACCCACATGTGGACCCATGATCCACATGTGGACCCGTGATCCACCTGTGGACCCATGAGCCACCTGTGGACCCGTGACCCACCTGTGGACCCATGATCCACCTGTGGATCCATGACCCACCTGGTAGCGTGCACGCCATCTGGCAGATTTCGAGCGTCCACTTTGACTGCGAAGGTGCGCGTTGAGTTCATATGGTGGACATATTTTGCCACCTGCACCCAGCTCGCGTCACAGGTCAGAGCGCAACGTAGCGAGAAGCTGATCTGCTTCGCGGGGTCTGTCGGCGAAGCAGACGACTCAGCACGGTCGGACCGGCACAGGCGCGAGGCAACATGAATGGTGGCCAGTGGTGAGACGCACACACCTCTGAGCTGTTCTCATGTACGCACGTCGGCTCACAGGCCAGGTGGAGATCCAGGCTGAACGGTCTCGAGTTCGATACTCGTCAGAAGCACTATTTTGATGCGCAGCGAGATGGCTCAGGCACAAGGCGTTATGTTTAGTGGGCTTTTTAAAAAAAACTTGATCGTAAGATTTGTTCTTGCAAGTAATGCTAATATAAAATGGATTGTCTCGAAAAGATGAGAACAAAATGTTTCTCAACTTGAAGATGCCTCAACAAAATCCTGCCTTGCTTGGCTCACAATGGTCACCAACATATGCAAGGCATCAGTTTTGGAAGGCATTTATCAATCCTTGATAAAAATTACAAAGAGGCATCAATCTCGCTGATGAAATATTGTTTTACCTCATATGTTGGAATCGATAAAGAATTTTTAAAGTAAGTGTGTCCTTCCTGGGTTCATGCCATATTAGCACACGACATCCACACGACGTATCCACCACACCTATATTGCGCACATACACCGCCCACACAACATACAAACATCATCCAAACAATGAGCTTACGACACCCACAATGGTGTACATACAACGCCCAAAAAACATACACACACCATCCACACGGCGTGCCCACAATACCCACACGCCGTACATACAACACCCCTGGACGCTAAATGACCCTGTGGTCGGCGCACCCTTAAGCCCAAATAATAAATCAAAAGCATACCCCCTCCCCAAAGCATACACACGTCTACACGGCGTACCCACAACACCCGCACAGCGTACATGCTACATACACACGGCGCACATACAACACACACACAGCGTACATACCACATACACACAGCGTATATACTGCATACACACGGCGTGCATACAACACACACACAGCGTACATACTACATACACACCGCGTACATACTACACCCGCACAGCGTACATACAACATACACGCAACACGCGCGCGGAGTCGACGCGGCGCGGACGAGGTGTTCCACTGACCGGCCGAGTCCTGATTGATGAACTGTGTGCGCACCGCGACGGCCTTCTCCACCACCTTGTTGCGCACGTCCACACCGTCCCTGAGGTAGATGCCGTGCGCGTCGTGGGGCGCTGCGGGTCAGACGGCGCGGCATCAGCACAGCGGTCATTAGCGCCGACAGCATCACCACCACCACCAACGGCTTCGTCACAGCCGTCGCCAACGCCTTCGTTGTCATTCGTAGTCGGCTGCACTACTATCGTCACACACTCAGTCATTAGCACACCGACATCGCCGATGCGCAATGTCCCGATCACCGCCTCCACTATCGGTACAGTGACGAGGCCGCAATGTCCTCTCACCGCTATTAACACCACTACTATAGTGGCGAAGTTGCAATGCCCCGATCAGTCCTCGGCATCACCGCTACAGTGATGAGGTTCCAATGCCCCGATCACAGTCGGGTTTCGGGTTTTTTACGACGCATTCAACCGCTAGGTCATATAGCGTGGCCAACCTCTCACGCCGATTGGTCGCGGGTGGACTCGGTAAATACTGTCGGCTGTGAGATTCGAACTCACAATCTCGCAATCAAGAGTCCGATACTCTACCAACTGAGCTACCGCGGCCCCTCCCGATCACAGTCCTCAGCATCACCGCTACAGTGATCAGGTTCCAATGTCCCGATCAGTCCCCAGCATCACCACTACAGTGATCAGGTTCCAATGTCCCGATCAATCCTCAGCATCACCACTACAGTGA
Source organism: Imbricaverruca yamaguchii (assembly GCA_034440575.1). NCBI lineage: Eukaryota > Metazoa > Arthropoda > Thecostraca > Neoverrucidae > Imbricaverruca > Imbricaverruca yamaguchii. The sequence continues at coordinate 661,244 of JAOTOL010001643.1, forward strand.
GCAGGTTCCAATGTCCCGATCAGTCCCCAGCATCACCACTACAGTGATCAGGTTCCAATGTCCCGATCAGTCCTCAGTATCACCGCTACAGTGATCAGGTTCCAATGTCCCGATCAATCCTCAGCATCACCACTACAGTGATCAGGTTCCAATGTCCCGATCACAGTCCTCAGCATGACCGCTACAGTGACGAGGATGCAATGCTCCTCGTTATCATTACTTCATTGTTTCCCACTACCGTCCACATCACTGCCACCATGGCAGTTTTCTCGTCCACAACACCATCCCACAATGTTGCCATTAAGATATTCGCAGCCACTCAGGCTTCTACGCCGTTGACAATGCCATTGTCAGCACCACCACCACGGCCTTCAAGTGTAACAGCTGTCGCCGTAATTACCGCCATTGTGATGATCTATCCGCAAATCCACATCACATGCATCATCACATCCACAAGTTCGCTTCATTAGGATCAATGGTGACATTTAGTATTGCGCTGGATGTTCAGAACGTTTTTATTGTCGTCGATCTTTATCCTAAAATCTGCGCCAAGGGACAATTTCAGCATACCACTGATGAACGCACAAAAATAGGCTTTGCCCGGGTAAGCAATGAATCTGTTGCAAACCGCATCAACAAGGTTGGATTTATATTTTGCAATCCTGGGTGTGGAGAGGAAATTTGTATTGTAATCGAATATGGAGAGAAATTTGTCTTCAAACCCATGAGACCAAAATCTCAGCTTGCACCTTGCAGTGAATATTGAGCACTTTATCACGCAGCAATCCATTACCAAGCAGCACCATTCAGCCTCCAAAGGCTAAAAATGAGGACAAATTCCTGGATAAGATAATGTTCTGGATGTCTAAAACCCAGGAAATGTATTTTTTCAACTCTGGGCACAAGGCGGAAAACGATCACGGTGAAAGCCAGCAAATGGGGACAAACCATCCATTCACCAAAACAACTTCATTAACAGTCGGTCATCTACGAAGTTAGCCTGTTGCTGCCGGTGAATCCCACTCATCAACTAGTGCAGCTGGGGCATTCCACGACAAATCGACCAGGCAAAGAGGTGTAGATGATTGACGGTTTTAAAAAGTAGTAACGGCCGATGACGAGACCCCGAGCTTCGGAGACGGTCCTGGCTGAAGCGGAGGGTTCCTGGTGCGACATAAAGGGCTCCTAAGCCCATGAAGGGTCCCGGGGCTGCCACGCAGCAGAAGTCTCCAAGAGGTGAAGGGGTACCCGCTCCCTGTCGAGTCCAATGGAGCCCTCCAGGCGACCGCGCTGAGGGGCATAAATATAACCGAAGAAATGTTTAAGTACATCTAATATCTTGTGTAGAAAGTGTTCTTGCCACTTGAAGAGGTCCACCCTGAGGGTTAGCAAGGGCCGTGAAGACAAGAGAGGATCCGCCAGAGAGTCCCCATACCAGCTGGGAAGAGCAATCTCAGCTGGAATTTGTCCCTAACGGCTGAGTAAAAATCATGCACGTGGGGGTCTGAGATTGCTGTGATGTTCTTTGTGTCTGAAAGGGCACTTGAGGGATGAACAGAACCCATGCGAGCTGAAGAGGATTAGTGAGGGCACATCTCAGATCCGAAATTCCCGAGATGAGAGCTAGGCAGGACTATTGTAAACTGTGATGGGCCCCACAAGCAGGAGAGGGCCTTGAGTGAGCAAGAGGATAGATGGTGTTGCTGTTGCTGCTTGCTCTTGGGCAACCACACAACTGCTGCCACTAAAAAGCCACTCACCAGATGTTGTTTTAACCAGATGAAAACCAATCCCAAACATCTGCCGATTGAATGTCACTCACCAAATGTCCCCATTTGAAAACCATTCTCGCATATTGTTGCTTCTGTAAATCGACCACCACATATTGCCACTATACTCACCAAGCAAGGCTACGGGAAACTCGCAATCACTCACCAACGGTTGCGACGAACGTGATGTCCTTATCTTGGCTACTGTGATACTGTTTTAGATGCTCCAGAGCCTTGTCAACCTGAGAAGGGAGGTCGGATCAGAAGCAGCACGACGGCGGTCACCACGGGATACGCCACGTCTGCCACTGCTTACCACCCGCTTATACATGCGATGTACCGCTTTCAATCAGTCAACTAGCGGAGAAAAGCCGGCTTGCCTCAGGAGCTTAGCGCCGTTCGGCAAGTGCCGATTGGCTAAGAAGATTAAAGATAGTAAGATGGAGGAACAAAGAGCGGATGCAAACCAGGCCACGGACAATAGCGAACAGAGGACGTAATAGGTTGCCACGAAGTCAGGTTAGACAAACACCGCCGCGGGAGGTCAGGCCAAACAATCAATCAGGAGCCAATCCATATCCGCTGCAAGACATGGCAAAATAGATCCAAGGCACAGACCAAGGTGGGTAAGGTGGGTAGAGCCACCTAATTCATGGGGCAAGTCTCGCCAAACGAATGAATGTGAGTCGCAATGTCTTACCGCAGACGCAATAAAAACATTCCACCACGGGAGAGCTCCACCACGAGACGCAGAACTCGCCACAAGACTTCGACCGCACACCGGCAACGATCACAGTGCTGTGCGCTGACGGAGGGAGCCTCCCAGTCAGAACATACCGGCACGGGACCTCTCACCAGCCAAACACGACCCCTCCACATTGTAACAGAATGCATGTCTCGCCCACCGGACTAGCTCAGCTCCAACCTACACACGCTGCAAGTCCAGCTGCAAGGGCCAGACATCGAGCAGCGGTGCGCGTCGTGTGTCCAGCTCTCACACAGCCACGGACCGGTGCATCTCCTCACAGACCGGTCTGCCCCCTCACCCGGAGCATGCCACTACCCGTGGCGAAGGGGTCGGCGCCTGGTGACGTCATCGGCATCGCCGTCGCCTTGATGGCCCGCCGCACGCTATACACCGAGTACTCCATGCCCAGGCCCTTCAGGCAGGACAGCAGCGTGGCTGAAACATGCCGCACTGCCGTAGCACACAGTGCATTGCGGTCGTCTATTACACATCAACAGCAATAATAATTACCTTTCGTCAAGGCAACCTGTCAACACACCTGCCCCAGACTAAGCCATAGCATCCACGACAGATTTTATTTCATCCTATTGAGGAGCCATTACCACTCCTGTTCTTCCCAATGTTTGCACGACGTCCGATATTTCACGAATCCAAACACTACCTTACGAAAACCCATCTAAACCCATCCCGCATCAAAGCTTGGGTACGTCGATGTGGTTGGTTATTGGTTTTACGACACAGCGACTGTTGAGTCAAGTAGCGTCGCTAATATAGCAAGAGTAGCTAGAGGTGAGACTCGAACCCACAATCTTTCGACTGTGAGACGAGCAACTTACCCCCAAACTACTCGTCCCCTGGGTGCGTCAAAGTACATGGATGTTTTACCTCCCCCGATTAATTCCACACAATGCCACTCGACATGCCCAGAGACACTCGTTTGCTACCCATCCAATCGCCATGATAGTTCAGCGTGCTCAGCCTCTCACACCATCTGACCGCAATGGCGGTGCCAGTCTCGAGGCGTCACCGGTTTCGGCTCAGGGTCGGGCACAGCACTGCCGCACCTATGGAGCCGGTGGCGTTGGGCGAGGCCATGCTGGTGCCGTTCATCTGCTCGCAGCCCTGCAGGGTGTAGTTGGGCACGCTGGTGATGGCGCAACCCGGCGCGCACACCGTGATGTACCGGCCGCCTGGGGAACGCAGAGGTCAGGTCAGGTCAGACCAGAACTGCACCGCAGAGCGACGGCTGTTTGGAGAGGTTGATATCAGATCACGACAGCCATCACACCGTAATGTACCGACCGCCTGGGAAACAGAGATCAGCTTAGGTCAGGTGGGTTGATTCAGAATCGCACCATGATGGCAAGGCTATTTGGAGAGGTCGACATCAGACCACAACCATCGCACAGTGATGTGCCAACTGTCTGGGGGCGAAAAATAAAAGATCAGGTCAGATCCGGTCAGTACTCATACGGCAATATATCGGCTACCTGAGCGAAGGAGAAAAGACAATTTGGGTTACATCGTGTAAGTACTCAAATCGAGGTGCATCAAGACGTCTGGGGGCGGGGGCAAAAGAAACAGGCCACCTCAAGTTATGAGTCACACTGTGTGCGGCTCAAACAACGGTCCTTCTACACCGAAATATCTTGAGGAAGACCGGACACGAGACGCGTGCAACGTTGGACTGGGCCCGCTCGGTGACACCAGTGCTCCAGCGTAGCAGCGTGTCGTACCCTCGGGGCAATGGCCAAAGGGCAGTGATCCATGGGGGAGCGACTTCGGGGGAATGATCCAGGGGCTGGGGTGAGTGGGGTGGGGGTTACCGCGACTTACCTGATGAGCCGGACGGGTCGCGTGACGACCACGTGTAGGGCATGGTGGAGACGCACTCCCGCAGACCGTAGCAGGCCTCCATCATCGGCGGCGTCACGTACGCGCCGATACCTGGCCGGAAGACGTCCCGTGACACAGACATCAGCGGTGGTAACGCGGGGCGGCACCGTTAGCTGGCCACCGGCACCGACTGTTGGCTGGGTGGCGGCCACGGTCCCGTCCGACGAGCGGCAACGGTGGTTAGCGGGCTGGTGACAGGGAGCACGCGCGCACGCACGCATGCTCTCTATCTTTATCTATCTCCCTCCCTCCGCCTCTCCCTCTCCCCTCTCTCCCTCCCTCTCCCCTTCCATTCTCCCTCTAGGTGGCGGTGGCGGTGGCGGCGGGGGGGGGTTAGGCTGGCACTCCTAATGCAAATTACTTGCTTGAAACAACAGAGCTTCCTGCAACAAATAACTGCTTCAGCAAAAGTATACATCATCCGTGTAATTTATCCCTGCCCCCTAGACTGGTTCAACGGCGGAGAACTGCTTGCCCGCATGGAACTTCGGGACATGTCACGGGCATATACAGGGGGAAATAAAAGCACAATGCCAATAAATTCTGCAGGCCTCCGGGTAATATTGCAAAAGCTGCGAAGTTAAAAGCAGTGCTGCCTGCCAGATGTCGTTCCTTAGGATTTGAGAATAAATATAAAGCAAATAACACAGCCGCATTGCCGTAACTTCAGCGGACCACACGACCAATTTAGACAGCAGCAGAATCTGATATCAGCTTGCTTTTAAAAAACAAGCTACTAGCATTTCAAATGAAAATAAAAAGCACTGATTTATCAATTCGAAATACTTAACTTTCTAATGTTACACGTCAGGCCCACCGGGTATTCCATATTCTTCAACAAACCACGTGCAGCAAGCAGGAGACTACAGCTTGCATATTCCATATAGTATAATGCAATGCAACACCACAAAGGCTAATTGAGCAGGCCTATTTCTGCCCACATACAATTCACCCAGCCAGGTAATACGGAGACAAGCGAATATGGGCCAACGGGAGGACCAAGCCAGGTTATTATATAGCAAGCCAATACGGGCCACCGGACAGCTACCTTCACCCCAAAAGAAGTCCTGGTAGCACCACCCGACTGACCTAGTGACTGGACCGTCTGATAGTTTGATTGCAGTGTCATGACACAGGGTGTTATATTCACCGGAATAGAACGCAAACGTTTTGGCTCAACGCCTTCATCGGCGTGATAAGTACCGAATCCAGTTATCATACTGGTGAAGCCGCTGAACTGAGACGTTGGCGTTCTCTTCTGGTGAACATAGCGTCCCGCACCAATAACACTTTTAACCTAACTTTTTTGAATGAGCTATGAACAGCCGTCGGCAGTGTTCAGAGTGCGAGCGCCATCCCTGTCACGGCGGCCCGATCACTGACCGAGGATGGTCTCCGGTGTCGCTGCCGGCAGGTTGGGCGGCGCGCCGATCGTGTTCAGCGCCGGCCCGGCGTTGCCGGCCGACGCGCACCAGATGGTGCCGTGCTTGTTCACCAGTTCGTTCGCCAGCTCACCCAGGCGGCTGGAGGTAACACAACGTCGGCTCACGTCACGTACGACACTCGCCTTACGTCACGTACGACACAGGATCGGCTCACGTCACGTACGACACTGTAGGCTCACACCACGTACGACACTGTAGGCTCACGTCGCGTACGACACTGTAAGCTCACGTCTCGTATGACACTGTCGACTCACGTCACGTATGATAGTGTCGGCTCACGTCACGTATGACACTGTCGACTCACGTCACGTACGACAGTGTCGGCTCACGTCACGTATGACACTGTAGGCTCACGTCACGTACGAGTGTCGGCTCACGTCACGTATGACACTGTCGACTCACGTCACGTACGACAGTGTCGGCTCACGTCACGTATGACACTGTCGACTCACGTCACGTATGACAGTGTCAGCTCACGTAACGTCAGATCATCTCACTGACATATTGGGCGGACAGGCCATTGAAATCCAGCAGCAGATGAAGTCATGTGAGATTGCGGCACGTTCCAGCACGTTTTGAGCATGGGAACATTGATGCCATCAATTACGCTCATACACGATTTTGCACGCACATATGCAACAATGCATTTCAATTTCAAAATGACACGAGCCAACTCATCAAGGTAAAAGCTTGCATTCATGAATTGCCAGCATAACTTCGGTAGTTGATAAGAAAGCTAACTTCACATTTGGTTACAACTCCTGCGAACAAGAAACAAAGCATGTGCCGCAATATTCAAGTGCGAAAAGCAACGAGGCACGGCCACAGGAAAACATCCTGACCGAAGCGGTGAGAGTATGATCACTGTATGAATCTACATTCATACAGTGATCTGCTATGGCCCAGTGTGAAATGGACTGGTGTGAGGTGAAATTCCCGTCGATAACTCATAGGTGAAGCCTCACGATCGCACTTTCCTTCACACTGTGCCTCCTAATCAGCAATGCACATGCCAAAAAATGAACCATCAGAGTTCGAATAGTACTTTTGGTTTCAGACACATCACAATCGAAATCTCATTTGCTTTGACACCCATCATATTCTGATCTCATCTGCAATGATACCATCATATACTGGCCCCACTTACAATGATATTACCAAATGCTGGTCTCACCTATGATACCACAAATTGTTGGCCTAATCTACAACACCACCACATGCTGACCTCACCTGCAATAATACCACCACGTCCCGGCCACACGTACAATGTCACCACCATATGCTGACCTCGCCTACAATAATAACACCACGTCCCGGCCTCGCGAAGAATGCCACCACCCCATACTGACCTAACCTACAATAATAACACCACGTCCCGGCCTCGCGAACAATGCCACCACCCCATACTGACCTCACCTACAATAATAACACCACGTCCCGGCCTCGCGAACAATGCCACCACCCCATACTGACCTCACCTACAATAATAACACCACGTCCCGGCCTCGCGAACAATGCCACCACCCCATACTGACCTAACCTACAATAATAACACCACGTCCCGGCCTCGCGAACAATGCCACCACCCCATACTGACCTAACCTACAATAATAACACCACGTCCCGGCCTCGCGAACAATGCCACCACCCCATACTGACCTAACCTACAATAATAACACCACGTCCCGGCCTCGCGAACAATGCCACCACCCCATACTGACCTAACCTACAATAATAACACCACGTCCCGGCCTCGCGAACAATGCCACCACCCCATACTGACCTAACCTACAATAATAACACCACGTCCCGGCCTCGCGAACAATGCCACCACCCCATACTGACCTAACCTACAATAATAACACCACGTCCCGGTCTCACGTACAATGCCACCACCCCATACTGACCTCACCTACAATAATACCACCACGTCCCGGTCTCACGTACAATGCCACCACCCCATACTGACCTCACCTACAATAATAACACCACGTCCCGGCCTCGCGAACAATGCCACCACCCCATACTGACCTAACCTACAATAATAACACCACGTCCCGGCCTCGCGAACAATGCCACCACCCCATACTGACCTCACCTACAATAATAACACCACGTCCCGGCCTCGCGTACAATGCCACCACCCTATACTGACCTAACCTACAATAATAACACCACGTCCCAGCCTCGCGAACAATGCCACCACCCCATACTGACCTAACCTACAATAATAACACCACGTCCCGGCCTCGCGAACAATGCCACCACCCCATACTGACCTAACCTACAATAATAACACCACGTCCCGGCCTCGCGAACAATGCCACCACCCCATACTGACCTAACCTACAATAATAACACCACGTCCCGGCCTCGCGAACAATGCCACCACCCCATACTGACCTAACCTACAATAATAACACCACGTCCCGGCCTCGCGAACAATGCCACCACCCCATACTGACCTAACCTACAATAATAACACCACGTCCTGGCCTCGCGAACAATGCCACCACCCCATACTGACCTAACCTACAATAATAACACCACGTCCCGGCCTCGCGAACGATGCCACCACCCCATACTGACCTAACCTACAATAATACCACCACGTCCGGGCCTCACGAACAATGCCACCACCCCATACTGACCTAACCTACAATAATAACACCACGTCCCGGCCTCGCGAACAATGCCACCACCCCATACTGACCTAACCTACAATAATAACACCACGTCCCGGCCTCGCGAACAATGCCACCACCCCATACTGACCTAACCTACAATAATAACACCACGTCCCGGCCTCGCGAACAATGCCACCACCCCATACTGACCTAACCTACAATAATAACACCACGTCCCGGCCTCGCGAACAATGCCACCACCCCATACTGACCTAACCTACAATAATAACACCACGTCCCGGCCTCGCGAACAATGCCACCACCCCATACTGACCTAACCTACAATAATAACACCACGTCCCGGCCTCGCGAACAATGCCACCACCCCATACTGACCTAACCTACAATAATACCACCACGTCCCGGTCTCACGTACAATGCCACCACCACATGCTGACCTCACCTGCAATAATACCACCACGTCCCGGTCTCACGTACAATGCCACCACCATATGCTGACCTCACCTACAATAATACCACCACGTACCGGCCTCACGAGCAATGCCACCACCGTATACTGGCCTCACCTACAGTGATTCCATCAAATGTTAGCCTCGTGTACGACGACATCACCGTGTCCCGGAATCACCTACAATGAAACTGTATCCTGGCCTCACCTACCCAGTGTCACTCCAGCGTGCGTGCTCGCCATAGCTCATGTTGATCAGATCCACCTTGTACTTGTCCTGACAAGTCATCAGGTGGGCCATGGCGCGCACTATGGCCGTGCCGGTCTCCATTGTGCCGACACGGCCGTCACCTGGCGGTAGCGTATTCAGCTGTTAGTATCGGCATCCGCCGCACGCGGACATCGCGCTCCGCAAATTTCTGGCGCGAAGACGTTGCGCTAGTGGCAAAGGGTGCAGTAAAAAATTGTTTGGGGTTCACCCAGACAGGTTAGTAGCGGATGGACTAGCCATGTACTGAAAACAAGTCAGATGAATATGCTAATGAGGATATTATATCCACAAAATTGCAGTCAGTTGTGGGAAGGGTGTTCCCTGGAATTTCACGAATGCAGTCAGACCACTTTATTCCAACAAACAAAAAAATGTTACGGGCATACCGAAGACACCAGACACCCCAGCTTCCAGAGCCGTGCCACGCTGACCTATTCTGAGCAGTTGCCGCCGCACGTGCCAGGACGCAAAATACCACACAGCGTAGCATGACCAGCACACATGACCACCACCAGCGCACGTCCAGCAGCGTCTGCACAACTCGGCGTGAGCGCCGTGGGTGGTGCCGCCGGAGGTGCCGCCGGTGGTGCCGCCGGTGGTCCCGCCGGAGGTGCCGCCGAGTGTGTCGACAGACACGGACCTACCGATGTTGATGGAGACGAGCTGGGCGCCGGGCGCCATGCCATTGCGGTCCGGGTCGTCCGGGAAGCAGGCGGCGGCGATGGCCGACACGTGCGTGCCGTGGCTGGCTGTCGGAAGCGAGCGGTGTCGTCGGGACCCGGGGCACGGTGATACCGGTACAGGAGATACATCACACAGACAGAGCGTGCGGTGTCGCCAGTACTCGGGAGACGGCCATACTGGCACAGGCTGACAGAGGTACAAATATAAACATATCACACTGGCGGGTACAGACAGAGCGAGCAGTGCCGTCAGCACCTCGGACACCGCCATGCCGGTACAGACGGACAGAGATACAGACTTAAACACACCACACAGACGGACAGAGATACAGACTTAAACACACCACACAGATGGGCAGAGAGACAGACTTAAACACACCACACAGACGGACAGAGATACAGACTTAAACACACCACACAGATGGGCAGAGAGACAGACTTAAACACACCACACAGACGGACAGAGATACAGACTTAAACACACCACACAGACGGACAGAGAGACAGACTTAAACACACCACACAGACGGACAGAGATACAGACTTAAACACACCACACAGACGGACAGAGAGACAGACTTAAACACACCACACAGCGAAGAGAAAAAAAAAAGAAGAAAAAAAAGAAAAAAACAAAACAAACGACAAAAAAACAAAAACGAAAAAAACAAAACAACAGACGACAACTTAACACACACAGACGGACAGAGATACAGACTTAAACACACCACACAGACGGACAGAGATACAGACTTAAACACACCACACAGATGGGCAGAGAGACAGACTTAAACACACCACACAGACGGACAGAGATACAGACTTAAACACACCACACAGATGGGCAGAGAGACAGACTTAAACACACCACACAGACGGACAGAGATACAGACTTAAACACACCACACAGACGGACAGAGAGACAGACTTAAACACACCACACAGACGGACAGAGATACAGACTTAAACACACCACACAGACGGACAGAGAGACAGACTTAAACACACCACACAGACGGACAGAGATACAGACTTAAACACACCACACAGACGGACAGAGAGATACAGACTTAAAACACCACACAGACGGACAGAGATACAGACTTAAACACACACACAGACGGACAGAGAACAGACTTAAACACACCACACAGACGGACAGAGATACAGACTTAACACACCACACAGACGGACAGAGATACAGACTTAAACACACCCACGGACAGAGATACAGACTTAAACACACCACACAGACGGACAGAGATACATACTTAAACACACCACACAGACGGACAGAGATACAGACTTAAACACACCACACAGACGGACAGAGATACAGACTTAAACACACCACACAGATGGGCAGAGAAACAGACTTAAACACACCACACAGACGGACAGAGATACAGACTTAAACACACCACACAGATGGACAGAGAAACAGACTTAAACACACCACACAGACGGACAGAGATACAGACTTAAACACACCACACAGATGGGCAGAGAGACAGACTTAAACACACCACACAGACGGACAGAGATACAGACTTAAACACACCACACAGATGGGCAGAGAGACAGACTTAAACACACCACACAGACGGACAGAGAGACAGATTTAAACACACCACACAGACGGACAGACAGAGAACGCGCGGTGTTTTCAGGACCCCGAACAGGGCTATTTCAGTAAAGACTTGAACAGACTTAAACAGACTTAAACACATCACACAGACGGGAAGACAGAGCGAACTGTGTCGCCAATACCCGAGACACGGTCGTACTGATACAGGCGGACAGACATGCAGACACAAATATATAATGCAGATGGACAGACAGGCAGACAGAGCTCGCGGTACCGTCAGTACCCAGGGCGCTCCCATACAGATGCAGACCGACGGACGTGCAGACTCAAACATATCCCACAGACGGACACAGACAGAGCTCGCGGTACCGTCGGTACCCGTGAGACGACCATACCGGTGCAGGCGGCCATACCGGTACAGGCGGACATACCGGTACAGGCGGCCATACCGGTACAGGCGGCCATACCGGTACAGGCGGTCATACCGGTGCAGGCGGCCATACCGGTACAGGCGGTCATACCGGTACAGGCGGCCATACCGGTACAGGCGGCCATACCGGTACAGGCGGCCATACCGGTGCAGGCGGCCATACCGGTACAAGCGGCCATACCGGTACAGACAGCCATACCGGTACAGACAGCCATACCGGTACAGACGGCCATACCGGTACAGACGGCCATACCGGTACAGACGGCCATACCGGTACAGGCGGACAGAGATACAGACATAAACGCATCACACAGACGGACAGACAGAACAAGCAGTGTCGTCAGGACCCGGGTACGGTCATACCGGCACAGACGAAGAGAAATACACACTTAAATGCATCACAAGTGCACATGCAATGGCGGAGGGACAGAGATATTGGTGGGCGGGTGGGCAGGTGTGGGCAGGTGGGCAGGTGGGCGCGGGCGGGAGGGTGGAGATAGGGGCGGCCGGGCGGAGACCAACAAACGGGAGGAGAGACAGACAGATGGTCATAATTATACAAACACACAGATAGAGACAGACAACAGAAGTCATATATACAAGCAGATAGGCGCGTGCAAACGGCACCAACTGAGATAAGGACAAGCTGGCACTACTTGCACCTGACATAGATGCAAACATGTACAAAAGTAAACAAAGCACACATATGTGCATAAGTTGAATACATGCATGTGCATTTACTGAATACATGCATGTGCATTTACTGAATACATGTGTAGTATATTCACATACATATTATATATATGCAAATTTATATATTGGCAGGGCAGATCAAAGGACAAGTGGGCAAAAGGCACAGGAAGATGCTGCAATGGATAGCAGGGCACAACTCAAAGTAACACGACACCACTCACAGAACATGACATCATTATCAAGTGGTGGCCATATGTGGCATCCTATGGTGCCACTCATAGGGCAACAGGACACCACCTATCGAACAGCATGGCACTACTAACACGACAGCAGGACACCACCCGTGGAACAATGTGGCACTACTAACACGACAGCAGGGCACCACCTGTAGAACAATGTGGCACTACTACACGACAGTAGGGCACCACCTACGGTAAAGTGCGACAGCAAACAACACAGCACACTCACAGGAGGGCGTTACAATGGAGAGGAGGTTGCCGTTGCAGTAGATGTTGACGCCGAACGCCATCATGCAGCGGCGGCTGAGGTAGCCGTGCTGCAGAGTCTCGCGGTAGTTGCCCATCAGCTGGCACTGGCCCAAGTTGCCACAGAGCGAGACGTCTACGCACGCTCTGTGGGCAGCGGGAGACGATCACTGCCGAGCTCGGTGGCCTGACAGACCGTACAGGACAGGTGCGGGGCTACGGCAGCGACCCATCCACACCCCGCGCAAACGACCGCACACCAGGACATGTTCCCACATGGTAAAAACAGCACGCGCAAGGCGATCGGAGCCGATCGTCGTCCACAGAAACTTCCAGCAGAAATTTCCATGGCGTCCAACAACCATGGTGGTTAACTTCGGGGAGGTCTCCACGGAATGTAGCTTCCCGTCAGCTGGTGTCTCGTATCCAACAAGATACGGCACCAGACCCGGACGGACACCATCGCCGTCAGATGGCAGTTAATGAGGAAACATCAGGGCACTAAACGCCTTAACTATGGCGGGGACAAACTGAGTTGGTGATGTGCCCGACCTGCAGACACTACACTGATTGACCCCCAGGTGCTGCAGCGACAATGATAAATGATTCGTGAAATAGGGTGGAATTCACCACTTTCCGAACACTCAATCGACATCCTTCTCCAAGAAGTAATTTCGACATCCTACCGTGCCCCTTTCGATATCTCATACCCAACGAAAAACCATTATTTTAACCCTGTGCAGCGACTGACCTCCAGCCGGTGCACCGACTAACCTCCAGGTGGTACCGTCGTAGAACACCACGCAGTCCAGCACGGGTCCGATATCCTTGAACGCCTTGTCAGCCGCTGTCAGCGCCTCCAGTCGAGCGTCCAGGTCGTCCCGGTCCTGCTTATCCAGCCCAGTTGGGTTCGGATGTGCCGCCTCGTGCTCCTGGCACAGGCGAAAGTCGAGTTATGGGGACCAACCATCAGTCACTTCAGATGAAAACCTGCTATGAACGACGTCTTAATGGACGTCAGTACTGCATCCAACCTTAATCTGCCTCAGCTGCTTTAACCGTGTGCTTTAATGGACAGCCTGCCCATAGTGCTTTTTTAGGGGACAGCCTGCCCATAGTGCTGCTTTATGGACAGCATGCCCTCAGTGCTGCTTTAGTGAACAGCCTCCTCATCAGTCTTGCTTTGAAAGAAAAAAAAATTTTAGCGGACAGCCTGCCCATCAGTGCTGCTTTAGTGGACAGCATGCCCGTCAGTGCTGCTTTAGTGAACAGCCTGCTCATCAGTGCTGCTTTGGTGGACAGCCTGCCCATCAGTGCTGCTTTAGTGGACAGCATGCCCATCAGTGCTGCTTTAGTGGACAGCCTGCCCATCAGTGCTGCTTGAGTGGACAGCCTGACCGTCAGCGTCGCTTTAGTTGGGAGCATCAGGAGACAGAGTAGTTATTGCCCGCACCAAGTATCCTCGTTGTTATAACGTTACAAACAAATTGCACACGTTGGCGTAATGCTGGTACCAAAGTATCCTCCACCAAATCAGCACGGTAGTGAACCGCAGGCTACGTGGTGGCTAGTATTGCGCAGACCTTATTTCTCTCGTAGCTGATGTCGAAGACTCATAGTGACTACATTGAAAAATATTGGTGGGAAATGACACATAACAAGAAAAGTATATCCATCTGATTTTAATAATGTTGCTCTATTTGCATCTTCGATGGTTCAAAACAGTTCGATCCTAGATGTTCATGTTATGAAAAATGCAGATGACATGAATTCGTTTTGGTTGCATATTTGTGTAGTTATACCTGGCACAGAAATGAAAGTTCATTATTAAATTAAATTATGTCCAAGTAATAACAATACATTCTTTAGTCGTAGTTGGTGTCGTGTCTTTCGTGTGAAGACCAGAATACGTTTATTCACATCCGATGCCTCACTGAAAACGTATTTGGACACAGTGCGGAAGCTATTGCCTTGTGGCCACACCAAGCCGATACATAGTAGCCTCAGCGTCAAAGTTTGCTTAAGACGCACCCTGGAGGGGGGCGAAATACGCCCACCCCTCCGGTTTTTCGTACATAACTCTAAAGTTTTACCGGCCGATATACGCCATTGTTTGCATACCTGATTAGAAGTGGCCAGCGCGTTGCTTAAGGCAAAAAAAAAGGAAATCTGCGGAAAGTGCTTCGAGTTTGTGGTCAGCGCCAGAAAACAAAGATCGGCGCTGATGCGCTTCCCGTATACTGGCAAAGGGAAGTGTTCTTCGCAACACTAGCGACCTGTTTAATGTATATTGTTATGCCATATAGCTTCAAAGTCATGTTAGGTCACCGAGGTCAAGTCCGGTCAAATTCGTGAGAGGTTAATGGAACAAACTTGGTCAAATGGAATGTTGTCATAAATGCAAACGACTGTCATGAGATTGATATCACCTTGCATGTTACTCCCTACACATCCTGAAAACTCCTGTTTGTCTTTGTGTACTTAAGCGTTTCCGCACTTTATTCATGCATTTCACTCCTTTCTTTACGAAATCTATTGTGCCGACACGCCAAAGGAGGCAGTCGGGCGGACGACCCGATTCCGGTAACTGCAGTAGGTAATGACCTGATAAAGTGCTGCTATATAGATAACCTGAGGTCAAATACCGGTTTATCATCTGTATTACATCATTAGTAATGTCCAAAACATCATGAAGGCCCATTTTGGAGCACCTACAGACAATCACAGCGATCCCATAACAATGACAAGCCAAGCCACGCAAAACTACAAATGTTTGATATTTTGACCTCATTTGACCTTGAAGATATTGACCAAAGGCCACGAAATTTGTACACAATAGAGATCACTACCGTGCCCACCCACCCTGTGAATTTCGTTGCTCCAGCTTCAATAGGAGTTGAGATCTTCGGGTGGCGGTATCCGCCCCCTCCCCCCTCCCTACAGTGCGCGTAATTTTCAGAGGCCCTCTAGGGCGCGCCTAAAGCATGCCCGAACAAGCACCCGTTGATTGCTCCGCACATGATTCAGCTCGTAACTGTGATCCTTCCAGCATGTGAGCTACCGAGCCCGTACCTGCTGTTTGGTGAGAACATGAACTACATCATATCTGTTGTTTTCTCGGCAAGCGAGCAAGCTGGTGCCTGTTACTTGGTCAGAAGGTGAACCGGACGGTACCAGTGTTCACGGCATCAGCCGGTTGATATTTGTTGTTTATTGAGCGCGTGAGCTGGCTCGTACCTGTTGTTTGTTGAGCGCCTGAGCCAGTGCAGCTGCCTGATGTCGCACCCACTCCTTCTCCTTGTACTCGGCCTGTATACGCTTGCGAAGCTTTTCCGGGTAGAGATCATAGAGTGGCTTAAGCCCCAAGTGGTATTTTCCACTAGGGCACTCCCAGCCAGCTGGTATCTGCCGGTTACAGACGCAGACTAACTGAGCCACCTCTGCATTACTCCCGAGATATAGTAGACACAAATCGGCACTGAAGTTAACACAATTGCCATACCGGCAGCTGCCGTGACAAAGCTTCATCCATACAGTCGCCAAGACGCCTGGGTCGTCTCTGAGACCAGCGGAGTTCCGGCAGTGTCAGTGACGTAATCAAAGGATGGTGCTCCGGCACCATAACCGACGCAATGGTCGGCCCGCCTCGACACATCTTGAAGACGGAGAAAGGTAGATATGCATCTATGCATATATACATGCATTTATGATACCCTGCTGGGAATAATCGGGCAGCAAGTTTGCGAAGAACACAAATGTATTAAACCGCAGTCTACTTTCTAAGACTGCAAGATTGTTGGTCGTAGAGAGCACAGATCCAGCGGAAGTGATGCGATTCAACTGAAATTATTACATAAATGTTACGGAAACCAACATCAAAGAGTTGCCAAAGGGATGGGCGGACAAATCGGGTCTACCGCGGCTAAGGCTAAAGTGTCGCGCACATTAGGCAGCCCATCAGGTGTGACTCGACGTGTATGGCCAGCTCCCAGCGTCGAAAGCACGACAGAACCGTTGGTGACGGCTGCTTCATGGCACGAGGAAAGTCGACGTCGACCTGTTTGGCAGGGCGCCATATTCGGCCGGCCGATGTCCTGTCATCCGCACGCACACCCCGAACACCCGGCGACAGGTCTCTGTCACGACCGGACAACCGAACCAGACGACACGTACACAACATACCCCGCACTCGCACTGCATGTAGGCTTCCCCAGACAACCAGACTGTCCCGTCATGTATCCCGGACTCACTGCATACAACCTTCCCCATGCAACCAGACTGTCCCGTCACGTATCCCGGACTAACTGCATACAGTCTTCCCCAGGCAACCATACTGTTCCGTCACGTATCCCGCACTCACTTCCTACAGCCTTCCCTGGATAACCAGAATTTTCCGTCACGTATGCCGGATTCACTGCATACGGCCTTCCACAGGCAACCAGACAACACGTGCACCACGTGTCCCGGACGTAACCTAACCTAACCTACAGCCTTCTCTAGATAGCCAGAGAACACGTGCGCCACATACTCAGGACCCAATGCCTACAGCCTTCTCTAGACAACCAGACAAGTACACCACATGTTCCGGGTTCACACTGCCTACAACCTTCCTCAAGCAACCAGACAACACGCGCGCCGCATAGCTCAGACCC
The DNA here is from genome assembly GCA_034440575.1 of Imbricaverruca yamaguchii. Classification (NCBI taxonomy): domain Eukaryota; kingdom Metazoa; phylum Arthropoda; class Thecostraca; family Neoverrucidae; genus Imbricaverruca; species Imbricaverruca yamaguchii. The sequence goes on from JAOTOL010001643.1 coordinate 679,000, forward strand.
ACTGCCTACACCCTTCCTTGGGCTAGGGCCCCTGGCCTGAACCATATCGTAAGCGACTTCTCAGTTTTACGCTCCTTTAGACAGAATCTAAGTGCCTGGACGACACATCCAAACCATGCATCACGTCTCACGAGAAACCACACCTCTATCAGCCCCCACGATCTATATTTCAGAACCACGCGCCGAGGCTGAAGAGCCTTTCCCATACGGTTCCCTATTCCAGAGCGCCGTGCCCGCACCACACATCCAAACTCTGTAGACGAGCAGCAGGCACTTCGGACACGAACCAGGCACTCGCGCCACACACAAGCAAGCGTCGTACCTTAAGCTTGCGGCCGGACAAGGCAGTCAGCTGGCCGTCTTGTGGCTCAGCCACGTGCAATGTGTCCACGTCGCCGTTTCCCGTGGCGTCGATCAGGTCAATGACCTTGGGACGGCCATCAGACGTGTGCTGCGAAGTGCATGGTGGTGGGATTAGTCAGGCTGGGAGCAAAGGGGCGCTGTGTGACGAGTGGGCTGGCTGATTCAGGACGCCGTGACCGGTCGGCGGCCCAGTCTGACAAAGGAGAGGTCTGGTGACAAAGGGACCACCCGGTGGCCTGGTCTGACTAAGGACAGGTCTGGTGACAAAGGGACTGGCTGGTGGGACCACCCGGTGGCCCAGTCTGACTAAGGACAGGTCTGGTGACAAAGGGACTGGCTGAAAGGACCACCCGGCGACCCAGTCTGACTAAGGAGAGGTCTGGTGACAAAGGGACTGGCTAGTGGGACTACCCGGTGGCCTGGTCTGACTAAGGACAGGTCTGGTGACAAAGGAACTGGCTGGTGGGACCACCCGGCGACCCAGTCTGGTCAGGGAAGGATCTGATGATAAAGTGATTGTCGGATCTCGACCTTCCATCACTAGGGGCTGATATTGAGGATGGGCAGAGGCCGTAAACTGGTCGGTATTGGCAAAAGTGGTGCTCAGGACTGCCAGATTGGAGGAATACTGGTGTACCTTGCCTCCCCGGTGACGTCATCATGGTGTGACTGAGCTGAAGAGGTGTGGAAGAACAGGCAGAATTACATAATATGGGCTTGACAGGAAAGAGGTATTGGAATAGATGAGAAGGTGGTCACATCAGCCTGCAAAGGTTTCCTCTTCCACTGGGATCGCATCCAAATCCGTCCCCTCGAAGTCAGCTAACAGTGCAAAATGCTCAGCATCTTCGTCAACTTTAAGCTCAATACATTCTCCTAAACATAACTGGGACAGCTATTTGTAAAACGACGAAACTACTAAAACGCTACTTGCAGGACACCGCGTCAAAAATGCTCCAGCAGAATTTCACCAACAAATAAACATCACAGTGCATGACCTCCCAGACACAGCCTTCGCAAATTGAACATCATCCCAGTCACTTGTCACCGACCTGTTTGACTTCCAACCGTTTTCCACACGACTGGCCTGGCTGGCGTCCCGTGCAGAAACACGTGGGGCAGACGAGAACGATCCAAATCCCGGCAAAGGATAGGGGATTAGGGGAACGACAGGAATGACATGTCAGCCAGAGCCCAAGTACTCCAGGACTCTCTGATGAATGCTGGGGGAGTGACAGGGCTGACACGTCAGTTAACCCGAGCCGACTTTCGGGTCAGATCCTCACACCCCGTCTCGGGGGGGGGGGTTGAAGACTCCCCTCTAAAATTCAAAGTAAGCATCGCACGAAAACGAACGAGGTGTAATCGGAAAGCGCTCGACGAGTAGGGTCCGGGTCCACTCTCCAAAAGAATTTCCCCCCACAATTGACGTCACCAGGGGAGCTAGCTTTTCACAACTTTCACGTCACATTACATTATATTTTTGACTCTGGGGAGTTCATTTTGGGGATATATGAAAAAAAAAAGTTTATTTGGAATGAGACAAGGCCAGGGAAATCGATCGGGGCTAGAATTAACCCGATACCGACGAAGGGCGCGCTACCGCGCGCCGTTCGTCCGGTATCCGCGAAAAACCTGAGGGGGGCGGTTGAAGACCCCCCAGACGGGACGGGTTAAAGCACAAGCACTCCAGGACTCCCAGATAGGGGTTTGGTGAGTGACACCTCATTCAGAGCCCAAACACTCCAGGACTCACAGATGGGTGTTGAGGGAGTGGCAGTATTGACACATCCTTCAGAGCCCAAGCATTCCATGACTCCCAGACAGGTGCCATGAATATGAATAACACGTCATTGACATGAATAACACGTCAGTCGGAGCCCAAGCACTCCAAGGCTCCCGTTTTCACTGCGGTCGAGTGCGACGTACTCGGCAGCTAAAAGCGCACTGATGACACGTGGTAGTTGAGCTAGCCTGTGGTTGGTAGAAATGGTGCTGTTGTGACAGTATGGTGCGGATGGTACCATAGTGATCGGATGGTACGGAATGGTGTTGTGGTGGCAGGATGGTACGAATGACACGGATGCTACTATGCTGGCAGGACGGTGTGGATGGCGTTACGGCGACAGGATGGTACGGATGGCGCTGTAGTCCTGACACATCCCCAGGGTCCCTGTTCTTCTACAACTCCACCGGAGCGGACCGGCCGACGATCTCGGCGACAGGCGGTGCCCAGCGCACCGGCGGCGGCCGCGCTCACCTGCAGTCCGGGCGCCGACGGGTCGAGCGCGCTGTCGAACACGGCGATGGTGACGCCGCGGCCGTCCAGCTCCGGGTAGAGGGTGTGCAGGTTGCTGACGCCCGTCTCGCGCTTGGGCACCAGGCCGGCGGCCGGGAACGGCGACGACGCGGCGGGGTCGGCGTGCATTGCCGCTGCTGGCCGGCCGAACGCCGAGTCGCTGCGACGCCGCAACGGTGTCAGCCGGAAGGTATGGATCGGAGCGTTCGGCACGTACATTGCCACATATTTTCCAAGTTTTGGTACACAACCGCGCCCAGAAGGATACAATTTTCCCCGGTTAGCTCCTGTTTCACCAATAATTTTCACTTTCGCCTCCTAGTTTGGAACAGACTTTGAACCACATAAAATTCCAATTGCAATACTAATTCGCAACATATAACTTTTCCCTTAGTCTTCAGACACCCTGGGAATTGAAATGGTAATTTCCGGATTGGCATGGTGTGATATGCATGTCCTGTTCCTAACTTTTAATACCCTGATGTAAGAGTAATAACTTGTATAATAACTCTGGCATAACTTGTATAATAACTCCACTCTTGCACCAACATTTCATAAATTATTATATCTTGAAGGATACAAACGATATATTAAGCGTCCTTCCACGAAAAAAAATGCATAGATCGACTGTCCTCATTTCGACACATCACACCTGACAAAAACCAATTATTTTAACAATGGGTCGGAGGAGGGGTAACTGGGCAGAGGAACCTTGCGTTCCATTACGACGCATTGAACTGGAAGGTCGAATGACATCGCCAACCACTGACGCCGACCGTCGGGGCTGATTTGATAATCACGCCAGTTGTGCGATTCTAGCTCACGACCTTACTATCAAAAGCCTACTCGTGGTAGACTCTTGATCGGATTACAAATTTGACCAGCTGACCGAGCTACAGCAACCCAAATTGAGTCGAGGCAGGCGACTGGAGTGATAATGCTCTGGTAGGAAGCATATTGCCTATCCTACTTCAGTACTGCAAAGGTTGTGGCATCCAGTCATAGCTGAGGCCTCACGACCACTAGACACCCCACATTGTTCACAATTTGTTGGGGATACCAGACAAGCAGGATACTCACTACATAAAACTAATCCACTTAGCATTTACATGGCAAACATTGCAGACACCTTCAATGACTTCATTACATTATGTGATCCAGCACCAGTAGGTCTAGGTGACTTGATATCATGTGGTTCTAGGTTCAAAATCAGTATGTGCATTAGATTATATTTTTCATAATTGAGCATTATTCTTCTTATGTATTATCACACCCAAATACCTTTTTGTACACTTTTGTGATATTTTGTTCTGATGGGTAGAATGTACCTGCATTGTCAAAATATACTCTTGCTGGTGTTTTGTATGTTATTCAAATTATGTTCATGTTCTTTTCTTGGTTAAATGACTGCTACTTTAGATATAGGTACTTCAACTTGAAGTGCATATAGCACTAAGTCCTTTCAACATTGACTTCTTGTGTTGCATATATCTCTGTGTTGTACCTCACTGAATTCATTGAAATCAGATCAGAAAACATTTTAAAAAAAAAGACATTTGGGAAAAAATAATGGTCCATATCTTTACCCAATTTTGGGGATAAATAGTGTTTCCAACATGATTTATGATTCTTGTATCTTCTCCAATGCAATTTTTATGAAAGTAATTAAGATGATGTGACTATCCATGTCTTCTGCAAATGCTTCCTTTACAGTTGGCATGCAAGGTATCCAAAAAACTTGTAATTAGAAAACATGGCATAAAAGCAATGCAAATGAAAGACGGAATGTAGCCTAAATGACATGAAGACAAATCCCAACTAAAATTGGTCAAATTTAGAACATTTTTTCTCTTAAAAATTTTCAAATTAAAGAGAATCTAGCCCATCCCAACCTAGTCTGACATACTTTTCACCACATTTTTATATCCCAACAAGAAAATTTTTAAAAATCCAACAACAAAAAAAGCATAATCAGTTAATTTGTTTTCAGGTATTTGTTTAATTCTTGAAATTTCTTTTCCAAACACAATGTGTATGAATGTACTTAACATGTCAATACTCATTTCCTCTATAATGCTTATGTTCCAGTTAGAAAGCAAAATAACACCAAAAAGGGGGTTTGAGTTGAGTAAGATAGTAAAAACATGTTTAGAAATTGCAAAATGAAACAAAATAGTTTAACATAGCACAGCCTAACACCTCCCATGTAAGCACACAAATCTTTAAAAGGGAAAATATCATTGTTCTCAAAATTGATAAAAATGGAAAACCATAACTATACTGACATAGTCTGACATAACTCATTTTTGAAGAACAAAAATGAATTTTTTGTTGAAACATTTTTAAAAAGTAGACACCAAAAACCTAATTTAACCTAACTAAACCTAACAACTTTGTTTCCTTCATGAAGTTCAAATGCATATAAAAACCGTCTTGACTGTTGTAAACACCATAAAGCACAATAACATCACATAACCCAGACTAATCAAACCTAACCTATTTGTTTCCCTTATGGATATAATATCCTTGTCCCATGAACACCCAAAGTGCAATAATACTTATCTATGTATCTTCCTTCCCATTTTTCCTCCAAAACATCATATCAGGTATGCTGTATAATGTCATTGCAAGGATGTCAATCTCCCTGCTCGATTCAAATCCTTGCAATGTTTGTGTCATGGAATGAGAGATGAGGATTAAGGTATATTCAAAAGAAAAAGATGCACCTATTAGAGAAGTTCACAAGTTCCTAAGCGTTCCCATTTTTGCAATAAATACCAGCTTAAGTTATCAAACTAACACTGTGATATCATACACAAAAGAGAAAACACCAGTATATAACAGGACATCCCTTAAAACCCTCCAAAATTCACCTCACCTTGGGGAACTGTGGTGCCTCCAATATTGATATAGAATAAATTAAGCTGGTGTTTGTGAGCTTCCCATGTTGCTTTTGCAAATACAATGCCATTGAAAAACAATAGAAACTGTGTATACCAGCTTCTTCACTTCTTTCTTTCTATGTAGGTCAAAAAGAAATGAAGATAGCTGAAGCTTGCAACAATATGCATTCTTCCAACAAGGTACCCAGGCATGTAGTTAAGTAGTGCCTACCTATTATTATACTTTAAGGAATTCACAAGGGAAGCTTTACACACTTTATCTCCATGAAACAAACAAAGAGTCTTGGTTTGCTATGTTCAGTCAGGATAGGTTTATCTTTTGATTTTATATATTATCAGGAAATACAAATTTCCACCCAAATAAAACTATTTTGACACTTCAGCAAACATTATCTTTTCTTCCAAAATATATCATGCTAGGTTATATTATTTATATTTTTTTGTTTCAGCATCTATTAGATGAAACAATTGTTTGAAAACCTTTTTAATTAAAAAATACAAGGAGGAAGAGGCAAGGTGGTAATGGGGCAAGTATTACCCCTCCCACCTTCATTATATGGAGAAAGTATCTAAGTCACCATCAGGTAATTGCCAGTCAGCTGTTGGTGGCATTATTCAAACATACTAAGAAAAACCAAGCTGGGTGCAATGAATGAGCCCCAGGGGTATCAACAGGGATATGTTTAAGGGTTTCATGTGGTGCTCATTCAAGAGCATCAGGAGGATAACCTAACTCCCCTGAGTTCATTCAGTGCACCTGGCTGAAGGTTTTTCCATGGACAACATATGCCTGGATTGGAAACTTGGTGTCAGAGCCTTTCATCTGCAGGTATCAGTGGCAACAACCTGCCACCTAGCAGAGGGTAAATAAAATCACAAGAATGTGAACAGTTTTTGGTTGTGAGTCCATGGGGTTTGGGTACTTACTTCATATTCACAATTTTTCCAATTGATTCAGCCACCCCAGTAAGATCATATCTGCCTTTCGTGATACAGAATTGATCAATGAACCTTGCAGTTCTTTCATTTTTTATTTGTTACACTGTTGCAAACTTGTTGCTACATGAAGTGAAGGCATATGTGAAGGGGGTCCCATGTCACCAAAAGGGTCAGCCAACTGATGTTGATTTCTAAAAATGATCAGAGGGGCGAAGTAAATGAAGGCAATAGGCAAACCAAAATGAATAGGGTGGTCACATTTCATAGGATCCTGTGTTGGAAATTGAAATTATTGTGGGTGGGGAAGCAAGCATTGAGGGTCAGTTTCACCCTCAAAGATAAGAATTGGTGGCTATGATTTTGCCCCCACCCTCCTTGCTCTCTAGCTATGTGGCTGATATTTTATGGTGGAGTGGTCTACACAACTGAATGGGAGAATAGATTTTGGTTATCAACCAATCCTCAGAGGACTGAGCAAAAGTTCCATAGAGGATACAAACCCCCCTTAAACCATACCACTGACCTTTTTTCCAAGGAAGCATCAATTCTCCAGAGGGGAAACTCATGGTCCAGAACATTTGGACAGAGTCCACTCCAATCTCCCAGAGGGGCATCATTTGTTTTCGTCCGAGGAGTGTTTTTCATCAAGAATTAATGGTGTGCATTATGACACCCATAGGACTGCCTTTTCCAGCCCAAGGAGTGAGTTGTACTGAGAAATTTGAAGGAGGGATACACTGAAACCTGCAAGAGGCATACTTCAGGTCATGAGGGTGCCACTTTTTCTTCCTCCTCCCTGGATCAGCCTTTGCAACATACCCTAGCAGGAACTGCCAACTCAATATTTGCTTAACCCATCCCTGCAATTATTTCAACCTTAACATGGGAACCAATGGAAGTTTGAAGATCAAGATAAAGATAGAGAGATGAGATATAGATTCAAGATAAGGATAATCATGATATCACCAATTGTGCCCCAACCCTTGGGATGAGGTAGGCTCCCTCTCACAGATGTCTTCACTTTGCACCACAACAACTTCTGAACAGAGCATGATAAATCAATAAGGAAATAATGGTAAGGTTCCTTGGATCAATTATGTGAAAGGCTGATGCAATCCTACTGGGATGGCTGAATGGGATGGGAAAATGCAATATGAAATGTGTACCATGAACTCCCATATGCATGGCCTAAAACCTGCCATGCTTCTGTGTTTTTATTTACCCTCTGCTAGGTGGGCTGACATGCAAATGGCTGTTGATTTTCAATCCAGGCATACATAATCCATTTTTTCCTGTATGTTTGAGTGACATCACAAACAGCTGACTGGCAGTCCTCTGATGGTGACTTACATACTTTGCTGATATAAAGGGTGAGGGTTAATGCTTGAGGATTGCAAACAGGTTAGGTTAGCTGATGCTACAATTATTCTTTCAGCATTATTTTTCCTATATTAGGTGCCCACCTCCAAGCCAATTTTTGGTGTTATTCTGTCTGCCAAATGGAAAGTATGCATTTGTAGAGGAAATGGGTAAGTGGTGACATCATGTCCATCACATTCATAAGCACTTCATTAAAAATTAAACTGGAAATCAGAAATTACCATAAACTGCAAATTTACCTATCATACTAGCGTAGGCTAGAGGTAGGTAGGCACATACCTACCTATTCAGGAAGATATTGATAATATGACGACGCGGACAGCCGGCTCAGCTTTCCTCATGCGTAGATATCACAGCTTGATAACGATGAAGGAAGAAATAACCCCTAAACCCCAGGAGAAGAAACTGTGCACCACTCCACGTCACTTCTCACTTCTCACACCGATTTGTCGAAGAACTATTCGTTCTGTAAATAATTAAGGTAGTGCATATTGAGTGTACACCACCTCAGCAAAACCAGTGCCATTTGTGACGTCATCTTTGCCTTCTCGTCGTGCATTCCCTTGGTTCTCTCCTTTGTCGCCTGATAATTCCAACTTTGAATGTGGAACCCTATGAGTTGTACCCCCAATCTATTTTGCCACTCCCATTTCTTTCATGTATTGCGCCTTCTGGAGTGTCCGAGGCGCACGTAGAGGCCCTCAAGGTGTATGCTGAGGGGGCACCTAGCACCCTTGGGCCAACGTGAAGGGTTCCTGAGGAAACCTGAAGGGCACTGTGATGACATGAAGGGTCCTGGGACGATATTGATGTTCCCTGGGCCGACATGAAGGTCCATGGATCGAAGTGAAGGATCCCTGAACCAGTGGTGTAGCCAAGGAGGCGCAGGAGGCAGCCTCCCCCCCCCCCCCACAGGGAGCCGGGGGGCCTCCGTATGGAGGCCCCTCCGACCCTCCCGTTATGAATGAATGTTAGGATGTTATGAATGTTATGAGTGTTATGCCCTTCAAATCAGATAGTAGCAAAAGTAGAGTATTGGCTATCATGGATGATATATAACATCAAAATTTGCTTGTTGAAGGAATTCAAATAATGCTACTGGACGTCTACAACCCCCGAGTCGTCACCCAGTAGCATATGCAAGGCGTTGGTGTTCGCCTTTCCAAAATACTGGCGGCGTAGAGGTTCCAGCGCTGAACATGTTACAATGACATGTTGTACAGTAAGCGTGGCAGAACAGCGCGGGTACATGGGCCGGTCGTCTTCAGACAGTAAGTAGCTGTGGGTGGATAAGGTGTGTCCGATTCTTAGACGGCAGAGAGCGACCTCTTCCTATCTTTCGACCCGATGCGATGACCACCACAGTCTTAGTGTCGCCTTCAGGACCCTTAGTTTATTACATTTCGTACTCCAGGCTCAGTTCTGATCGCATAAACGATGATATAGATGGGTATAAATATATTGGAGGGAGTAATAGCGAAACGACGTGGCCACTATTGATAGCAGCCTTCGCAACCATGTCGACAGCTTCATTCCCAACTAGTCCACCGTGATTGGCGATCCAACAGAAAGCAGTAGACTTACCTATTTCGTCTCGTAATTATGGCGTGGTTTTGGATGGTGCAGTAATACGCTGGATGGGAGTGGGTTCGGTAGGTATGGCGGGTAAGGATTCGAGGATCGTGGACGTCTTGGCGAGCCTCTATCCGTTGGACACGATTCCACTCTTCTGGAGCCCACTCTAACGGGTGGGGTACAGTGTGACTTCCGGGATCCTTGGTGACGAAACAACGCGCTCTGCTGTGTCGGTCACGTGCAGGGTTTTGTTCACTCATGATGGGTCGGGTTTCGGTGGTCTCGACATAGTCTTGGGTTGGCTGCTTGTCCATTGCTGGTCGCTTAAGGGGCACACCAAAGGAGAGAAGTACGGCTACCATTTTGGAGATGAGCTCAGGAACCTTGTCAGGCTGAGTATGTTAAGCGATAAACGTATGATTTTCGGCTTTTCATGCGTGTGATTCTGGGGTAAGTGTGTTCAGATAGATATGTTATTTTATATATATATATATATATATATATATATATATATATATATATATATATATATATATATATATATATATATATCTGGCGTTCCGGAACGTTGCTCTTTGTGTGTGTTTAATTGCAATAATTTCCTTCTCCTTTATGCATATTGGGCAGGTCCTGCATGTCATAAGGCTAGTTGTGGTTCTGTCTTGAGCCACAGTGTGTACAACGGAGGGTCTCAAGGATACCATTGTGTGGCAGGGCGATTGCGGCAATACTGGTTTGTGTGGCAGAATTTCTGGTATTTAAAACATCTAATCGGGTTCGGAAAGAAAACACGAACCTTGCCACGGACCTATTCCATATGAATCTCAAGAGGAAGGTCGCTCGTGTTGAATGTTAATACGATGTTGTTAGTTGTGACCATCTCTGCATCTCTCCTCACCTTCAACTTTCTCGTTCCAGTCACTCCAAATTCTGCTAGTCCATCGACAATCCTCCTCTGGTACAGCCCTCAAGTCAAAAGAGTTGATACCTCTCGATGAGTTCTTGGTTTTATGCGGTTTTACATAGGTTGGAATAATTTCGTCTACCTTCTTGCCACCCTTTCACACACTTTAAACAAACTTGGTCATCGACAACGCTCTCTCCGCCGCCTCCGCTACCGCAAACTCCACCTCCAACCCTCCATCCTTCAATTTCTCGCATCGAATAATTCTTCCAAACCGGTCGCATCCATTATGTCTTTGAAAGAGGGATAAAGAATCAAGAGTCTGTTTTCCCTCGAAGAATGAGGACCCACGGGGTAGCGGAAAACGTGTTTGTTCCGTCCGAGCAGGTGGTCTGGCCCTCTCCAGAGGTTGATTGGGTATTGGGGTTTAGGGGCCCATCGACTACAGAGGTCATGCAGCGCCCGCCCTCACGAGAGGGACCAGGAGTGTCGTTAAGTGTTGTTGTTGTCATGTGTTGTTTGGTTTCGGCTCCTCGGGCGCCCCACCGCATATGGCCCTACTGGGGGGACGCCTTGGTCTCGTGGACGGGAGGACTCCAAGCGCTCAAAGAGCTGTACGGGGTGGGCAGCGCCTTCGTACGGCCGGGAGAGGGAACTCACCATCCCGACTGCACTGACAGCGCCGCCCACCCATGACCCCGGCCGGTCGAGCCGGCAAGGGCTGAGAATAACCCCATGTCGCCGGTCCGAGGCGACCAGCCACTTGACCCGCATGGGGCCCTATGGTCTGCCCGTCCCTCCGGGACATCTGGATCAAAGAGGCGTGTTGGTCCCCCGTCACAACCAGCACCGTGGTGCGGCGAGGGGCCTCAGCCTCCAAGTCTCCGTCAACCCCCGGGGGGGGGGGGAGTGCGCGACTACCCCAATAAAACTGAGCTGGTGGGCAGGACCGGGGGAGTTGTCCTACCTGTTCATGATAGGGAGAGTTGGTGTAGCAGTGCCAGGTGAAGGACATGGATGTTGAGATGTGATGTGCATTGGAATGGGAGCGTATGGATGGGAGAACGAGTGAGGCACTCTTCGTCTGACCTGTCCCCGACTTCCTGGTGGTCTGACCGCCAGTTCTTTGAGGCATTCCATCCCTCCACCGCGGAAAGGTGGTGCCTCGTCGGGGGGTCAGATAGTTTGGAGGGCCCCGGGCTGGCCCAAGTCAACATGAAGGGCCCCTGGGCTGTCGACGGTGCCCAAGCTGAGAAAATGCCCCTGATCTGATGGACATGGTCCAAACCGATAAAATTCCCCTGATCTGATGGACAGGTTCCAAGTGCTTGATAAGGGCGCCTCCGGCTTGCCGGAAAAGGCCATCGGTTGCCAAAGAGGATAGCTAAAACGACGGACGGGTTTCCGGAGAGGACATCAGGCCGTCAGAAGGGGCCCTCGGGCCAACGGATGGGTCCCAAGCCGTACAAAGGCCCCTGGCATGATGGTGGGAGCTCTTCTGTTTGAAGAGCGCCTCCGGCATGACAGAGGAGGCACTGGACCGCTAAGGAGAGCCCCTGTGCCGACAGAGAGGACCCATAGCCATGGAAGGACTGGTGCTACCGACGACCACGCTGATGGCCCCACCGACGGCCCAGCCGATGTCCCCGACAATGGTCCTGCCCCGTTTACTCTGGTGACCTGCCTCCCAGGATGGTTTCCAGATGTTTGGCCGTCACCGTCAACGTCGCGACAATACCCTGCAGTGTGGCCAGCGTACTGGTGCCCGGAGACACTGCGCCGGCTGGCGCAGTCTGCACTGCTGAGCATCCTGCTGCCATTGCTGCCACCGAGTCTGAAGCCGAGGCTTCCAATTATCTGTGAGCTGAGGTGGCCATTTGGCGAATAGAAGATTCATCTGGCAACAGCGATAATGCTGCCCAAGCTGGCTGTGGCAGTCTTCGAATATATAGTTTTCAACGGCTCACGGACGTATGGGACATTTCCTGTTGCAGCCAGTTCGGAATACATCCGCAGGAGCAGCTGGAACTGATTCTGGTCTCTGAGCTACTGACGGAGCAATAGGGCTTTCAGGAGGGTCACTCGCGATGGTGCCAACTTACGCCTCAGGGCATTAATAAGGTCACGAAACCGGGCGACAATATCCGTACGTGCATGGTGATCGACACAAAAAGGCTTGCCAACAGGAAGGTCGAACTTGGTGATGTTTTCTTGGATTCCAACCCCCAGAAACGAACAGTCCGTCTGCGTCGGCTAGAGGTCAGTCTTCTCCCGAGGAAGGAGAAAACTGATAGACTGAACGAAGCCAGCTGCCGGCTTGCAGAAGCAGGAGTAAGTGACAGATACGGGGGGAGAGAACTGGGGGAATATGCATCCCTCCCATGGAAGGTGGCGGCTCATCCCGCCGGGAAATAGTGCCGGGAAGACTCGAATGAACCCCGTATAATTGTTTTTTAAAGTCAGAAGCGCCCCTCCGAGAGAAAAAGGTGCCTCTTCAGTGTGCTCGAATGGACTCGCCTCGAATTTGTCTGCCAGAGAGCCCCCCGGAAGGAAGACACTCCTCCAGGCAGGAGCGGGTTCAGATATTGTCATGAGGTGAACTTGGTTTCTTGGTCTCTTAGTCTCTGCGCCACTGGCTAAAACGAATGAGGAGTGTGGCGCGCTCGGGGCTTCCCGGAGGGGCGTCTTAACTTCCAGGGTGCACTTCTGGCCGAAAAAAATGCATGGGGTTCACCCATACTTACTGAAAGGGGATACTTTCCTTCCAAGGAGCGCCTCTGATTAAGCAATTCGGTGGGACGCACTCGAACACACCGAAAGGACGCCTTTTCCTCCGAGACGAGCCTTTGGCTGAAAGTAAATAGATGGGGATGCATTCCAGCTTCCTCAGAGTGGAGCCCTTTCCCGGTCAAAGGGGCGCCAATTTCCATGGGGCATATGCCTTCAGGGTTACCTCTGTCCCTGAGTATGTGCCTCTGTCCCTGCCTCCACGTCCTTTGGCAGGGAGTGCCCTGTAGACAAGTCCCCCATGACAATTCCTAAATCCGCCCATGGCAGGAATGCCCGGCGCTGGCATAGTCGTCGCGCTGCAGACGCTAAAATGTTTAATTACAAAATCTTTTTTTTTTTTAATAACTTTCTTTTGTGCAAATCCTCGCCCTTTTCCCGGGGCTACAACATGCTGCATGACCCATCACCCGATGTTCAATTTTCGTAACGAGAGTAATTATTTTGTAGATATCTTTAGCTCTATGTGTGATACAATACCTTCATTCATATTTTCCGTGACTTGTACTGCAACTGCTTTGCTTATTTCGCAGCCACCTACCTACTCTTAGGGAGTGACGACGCATACGTATATTACAACATAAAACATATATAGCATATATAAAGGAGGTATTACAAATGGGTAGCTCTTAAAACAGCTAGAGAACCGCAAAATATCACAGAAGCGGAACACTATTGCACATGCAGCGCATTCAGTATCCGAGAAGCTAGAACCATTTTAATTCAGTGATATCTGCAAATCAGACAGTCAGACAGACAGACAGTCGGACAGAGAGTTGTGCACATTTGAAGCCTTGTACTGTACTTACCTGCTGTTGCTCCTGCCTTCTCTTTCGCAGAAACCACGCTTGCTCGCATGTGGCCAGGTTTTGTGTCTAGCATTGCCTTTTCCCACGCCAATGTGTACCGATTTATTTTCGTAGATAGTTGTAAGGTCTCACACCCTCAGTACGACTTCAAGATTGATAGCGCACGTAACAAGTGTGCGTCTATGTCAGCTCAGGCAGCAAGTGTGCATCTGCGAAGTTTTCGTTTCACGTTAGTGACGAGGAATTAATTCCATGTGGACATTTGTTCGTCTACTCGAGTTTAGAAACGATATGAGACATGGATCGAGATACCTTTTGCATCGCTCACGACGGCTATTTCATTCCACCCCATGCATATCTTTACTAGTAGGGCACTGGTACTGTTAACAGGGGTTGAGGTTGCAGAGGTATGTGGTCTGGGATGTGATTACAGGGCTAAATGATGTATGTGATGGAAATTATCGGTTGCGTGTGTATATGATCACGCAACTACATTTGTACATTTGGCGTTGTAGCCTAGCTGTTCGTGGGAGACCGCGGCAGATTACAAATGACTGTGGCGTTCCTAGATTATTAAAGGGGTCGCATTAATAATGTAGGAAAATTTTCAACAGCCAATACACCTTCATACTCTCATGACAAGTCACTAGAATGTGAAGGTCAGAAAGCGTCTGGTTTAATTTATATTGCCAGATATAGCCATACTTAGCATGTATTCTTCCACAGGCGTTTCTCAGGCGGCGCTCATCTTACCTGTGTTCACTGCTGTTCAGACCGAGTGAGCGAGAGTTGCGAGCGAATGCAGTGATACGACTGCTAAAACCCACTTAGTTTTTCCCTGCTTGAATGTTTGAGGACATCTGGAACACATCCATATTTCAGGTGATATTGGTATTAAATGAACTAACGTGAAAGTATTGCGTTGGGTAGATTTAACTGGGAACTGTACTTGGTAAGGATTAAATATCGTCATATTGTAATATTGTATTTTCACCATCAAGAAAGAGCGCGTAAATCTGACCTCAAATCGATGAAAATGTTAAGTTTACTAACTCAGCATTTACAATTGAATGTCAGAACGCAGTCCGCTTCAAACTACGTAATTCATGTTGGTATGACCTGAGCCCTGATTCCCAGCCTTTATGTGTTTGTGTGCGTCTTGTCCATGAATATTATTATTAATAATATATTAATAGTTCGCCGTCACGCATGTGTGTGGGTGAGCTTGCAAATCGTAAGGAAGCCTTGCTCGTTGATATATGAGGAACGGACGAAACATGGCTCTTGTGCGCACATATAACGGAATACTTCGAAAATTACATTCGCTGTTCTTTTGTCAGGCTTTCAATTGAGTGGGACGATGTCTTAGCCCTCAAGTGATAACCTGGTGTTCTACAGATATGGCTGTTTTTATCTTGATTTTGGTCATCATATCAACTGTAATTTTTTCTTCTCGGCACACGAAGTGGCCTAAATCTAACATGCATACCTAATTGAAGATAGGGTCGAATAACATGCGCGCCGGAGGGCCTCTGACATACCGCGCAAGGGGGGGGGGGGGAGGGCGGTTGTCGGCCCAGATTACTGCCACCAGGTTTAATGTGTGTGTGGCGTATCTCCCACGACCGTTCCGACTTCACCTGTTCGTTAGGATGGCCGCAGGGATAAGGACGTCATCTCCCTCCACGCACCCTTCATGCCTGTCGAAATTCGACAGTCATACCACGTGTACCGTGATGCACGCTATACATTTCACCGTTCTATCTCGTGGGAGGTGACGCAAGTCTAAAATCTGACCGCTATATCACGTGCAAGGTGACACCAGCCTTAAATTTGGCACTTCTATCAAGTGGGAGATGACGCAAGCGTACAATTCCTGTGTGGCGCCCGAGCTGTCCTCTGTCGTACCCCCACTGACGGCTGATGAATCGACCCGCATATCTACAGCAAGTTAACGTCCACTGTACTCCGATGCAACGAAGACAACTGTAACTCATGCTGACTACACCAGTAATCTGTACCAGATCTATTTTCTGCCAATCCATTCAGAGCGGAGTTGACAGAACGTACGTACACATGCACATTTTATTGGATATTCGTTAGGTGTAGGTGAACAGAAGACTGACCGACAAGCAGGCAACCCATGCGAACGTCGCCACCGGGGAGGCGCACGGGCACGATCGATCCACTCCACATAGTGACTTCCTCTCTAGCTGTGTAAACTGACGGGTAGACGATCGCACGCCGTCAGCGGCGGGCCAAGCGACAAGTCTGGCACAAGCACACACGCCTGAAACAGCGCACCAGCGACGGAAATCACGACAACCAGGCCAAGCCGAGTCGTTGTCTTTTCGTGAGCGCTGCAACTCGTGCGCCAACAGTCGGGCAACACCACCGCACGGCTCAACACCAACCGCACCAGTGTCACATGGAATGTTGGCCGCAACGGAAATCGAACGACGGCGCGACTCGGACAAATCTCAGAGGGGCGCCCGTCCGACGGCGGACGTGCGGACGTGCACACGCGCGCAACCCCACCACCGCGTCTGACCTCTGACCGGCCGGCTCCACTAGCCGAGTCCGTGGTCATCAAAGAAGCCCTGCGGCGTCTCCTCCTGCAGGAACAGGGCCAGATGTCAGCGGCGGGCGCTGCGGTGCCGTCTGCCTCCCGTGACCCGCCCGACGCTGCAGTCGTTAGTGAGAGACCAATGTGCACCAGCTGGCGGCTCTTAGTCGTCAGCAGTTGTCGCATTAACCTCCAGCTACGCACTACACAGCGGCGCTCTGCCATGCTTCAGTGATGCTGTCGCCCAAGTGAAGAGCAAGTCGCGTACACTACAGTCTGAGCAGGACTTTATTCAGGCACACAGGCGATCATCGCATGCAGGCGGGACGCCATACGGTCCAGATGAGGGCGTACTCCTAACACCAGAGTCAAGTGCGTCATACTTGACTCTGGACAAAGGCAGATTCAAAAAGAAGCTTTCAGGCGACCGCATAACGTCTGCATGCTCGTTTCCACCGGCGAAAACGGATTAATTCGAAAGAACGTCAGAAAACGCACACCAGACTTAAGCGCATGCACTCCAGCAAGGCGAAGTGAAGTAGCATGCACTCAAAAACGAAGTTGTAGGCATTCTAAATGATACATAGACTAACATTGTAAAAATAATGCAGCTAAAAAGCAACCTGCCATAAGACTACCTGCTACTTTGTATAGCATATCTTAATTACAGCCAGACAGACCGATGAACAAAAAACGGAAAAGCGCACACATAGACGTCATTCCGTTCAAACGACGGGTCACAAAGACGATGGGAACAGGTCGGGCAGCATGTGGGGACCAGATGTAACGATGGACTGACAATGACGTCAACGCGTCTGACCACGACGTATGTGTGGAGCCGAGATCCTCCCGCACGCCGACATGGTGGCAGGACGGCCAGTCAGGAACGCGGCACTGTCCTATAGGACTCCTAGGTCGTTGAAGATGTTAGCTACAGATCCTTCCAGGAAAGTTCCGAAAAAGCGATGAGACCTTGACGAATGCCGAGCACTCGAGGTGGTCAGTACCGGAACATGCACCTATCGGCGGAAAAGCAAACTGGCATCCAAACTAGTTCTAAGCAGACGATTCTTCAACGACAAGGATTACTAAAGCAGCAGCTATCCCATATTGAACGGGCTATACGATAAATTATTCGCTCAACGCCCACTTGAAGCGACAAAATGAAATCGTAAGCAGAGAAGAAAACCAAAAGAACAGCACAGAGTAGCACGTACGGGGTTCAAATTTCCTGCAAGTGGGACCGGCGAAGAGCGCAACCCCAGTCCGACCCCCAGTCTCCGTGGAGGGACGCAGGTCGCAGACTGGCTACGGGCGAGGCACCAGTGCGTTGGTGCAACCACTCTCGTGGCGGGCAGCAGGCACGTGCACACGACCCGCTGGGGTCGAGGAGCGAAACTCACACGTTAGATGACGGCTAAAAGCGGGAACGTCCGCAAACATCCTCTGGGTGAGCGCAGACAGAGAGGCACAGATCAACCTTAGGTGGGCTAGACATGCAGAGAGAAGAGACAGAGGGATAGAGAGAGAGGGGGAGAGAGGAAGAGAGATGGAGGGAGGGAGAGAGAGCGCAGATACCACGCTCCCGGGTGTTCGGCTCTGTCCAGTGCCGCACGCAGGGGTTCGGACCACAGGTGAATAGATGCCGTGATGAACGCGGCCGCGGGCGGCACGTGCGACACCAGGCGGACTCAGGCACACCACGACACGAACGCCATATAATTTTGTGGTACAAAATGGGGAATAGCCACAGCCGGAATGTTTCATCCAAACATCGGCGCACGTACCAGTAAGGGAGGGGAGGTTCGTTGGACATAAGCGAACACTAGCCCAGGGTCATCTGCATACACCCAAACCATACAATTGCGGGTCAGGATGAGGCATGCTCCAGAGAAAGACGAAGAACGGCAACAGCCAGACCGCTGCCCGACAAATAAGATCAGCATTCACAGGCCGCAGCTGAATGCGCAGTGGAACACACCAATGGCAGCTGGGTGAAGGTGCCAATAACGGCGCAAAGTCGCCGGCAGTTAGGAAGACTACAGGTACAACATCGACATAGAGTGCAGACAGGTGATCGTGAGCTACAATACCTAGGTCAGCCCGACCGATTTCAGTGCGTCCTCAAGGACCTCATCCTAGAAACATACAGAGGTGCGTGAGGGGCTGGGTGCCACCCCAGAGCTATCTACAGGTGCGTGGGAGAATCGCAAGAGTGATAAGTTATCGAGCGGGTGTGCTGAACGACACATTCAAGCCGGAAATAGTATATTTAAAGTCCAACGTTTCATCTGATACGCAGTACAAGGAGAGCCGAGTATTCCGCACGCCATTGCCATGCCGCTGACCGATACGCGTTTGGCAGTTCATTTCATGACAAAACGAGAAATCGAGCGTCACGAGCGCGCACGGAACAGTGCAATGCTCTCGCTCGGTGCACCGCGTGCAGCCGGTCAGATTACAGCTACACTACACTCATTCTGCACACCATGTGGCGTACAATAGAAGATGAACGGGGGCCCCAGGCACTGGCTTGCTGCCAGTGTCTGGCGAACGAGGCAGCTTTGCGATCCCACTGACTGAGGGTGATCACACCAGCCGGTGTTTGAGGGACGAGAGGTGCCCCCGTGACCACACTAACGGAGGACCTCGGTCACAACACGACCCCACTGACGGAGGGCCACGGTCACAACACGACCCTACTGAGAGCCTCGGCCACCACTGACGGAGGGCCGCGGTCACCACACACCCTGAACAGACCGGAAGTGCGGTCTCTGCCAGCGCTCCTGTTACGGCAGCGCAGCCGATAGGACGCAAGTCGAGGACATGCAATGCGGTCAAAGCTCTTGCAAAGCACGTGAGCATCCGTTTACGGTCGGCGGCACGCGACCATTCGAATCATGGACAGCTGAATCCTGCATTTTCACCATGCACTCTACAACAAAACTGCTAGAGTGTAGTTTCATTTTTATTGAATTCCGCTCCTTGAAGCTCATTGGGTTAGTACGACACTCAGCAGGATAGAACAACCCTAAAACAGCCACGTGCAGGGTGAAACTGAGAAGAAAATGATAGAAGAAAAAATTAGAGCATTACAAAAGCAAATCAGTATGGTTGTTTCACACATTAAATGCAACAAATTGAACACAAATCGAGGAACCAAGCAGTGCTGAAAATAAGCTGCTCAATAGTCACATCAAATGCAGTTTTTCGTGCGAGGGCCGAGGTTTCGAACGACCAAGCTGGTTCACTGTGAATTATGAAGCATCTTCCAACAGGTGCCAGGGGAACGAAATGTTGATGGCTGCTTTAATAAAGGTTCGCAGTGCCAATTGTACCAACAACTAACGTGAAAATCCTTATGGCAGATGACGTGGCTGATTGTGTATGCCTTGTTGTTTTGATAATTTACCATATTCGGGGATAATTTGCCATAAATTTAAAGCAGATAGTGCTGGCAGACTACAATTACTCCCGTAGAGGTCGGCAGATTCCGATCGGTATCCACGCATTACGCAGTGTGAAAATATCATAAATATAAGCAAGCGCACAAGAGGCGGTGAACAGTCGTAACAAGAAAGAATTTGGGGAAAACATGACACGCTTGTACCAGGTCAATTCAAATGTGAGTGATGCTCCATGTGAACGGTCGTAACAAGACAGAAGGCTAAGCTTAAGTGCAAAACCTCCTGATTGGCAAACAATTCGTTCGCAATAACATCACACTGTAATGGCTGCGACGGGAGCGCGTCTCCGGCCATCTCCGCTACTGCTACTCCGGGCGTACAGCGCCAATCATGTGTCACACACCAACTAAACGGACGCCGACCAACAGATCGCACGCGCACGAACCAACCAAAGTGCACACGTGTGCAAACCAAGCCTCCACATTTAGCAAACGTTGAATCGTTTTCGGAACGGAACAAAAGCAGGCAACATCAAACCAACAAAGTGCGCTAATGCTTGTCACTACCGCCGACTGGCACCATCCAATACGACCAAAGCCAACACCCAATCACAAGTCGTCAGACGTGAGCACACCAGGCAGCACAAAGCGCGCAAGTAGGCAGCCAATGGCCGGCAGCAGGCCCCATGCGCCGCCAATGGGCGGCTGGAGGCGGAGCCAGGCGCTACAGCTCGTATGGAACGGCGTCGTTACTAACCTCCTGTAACAAATCCTGGGCAGTAATGGCCTTCAGCACGTTCTTTTTGCTCGTCTCTTGGATCTCGCCGCCGAGCAGAAGCTCGTCGAGCATGAAGAAGGCCTTTTCGAAGTTGAAGATTATATCCAGTTCACATACCTGACACACAAGACAAATGTGTGATGCTCCAATGACAGCACAGCTAACACCAGTTAGGGCGTCTGTCTCAGCACACACACAAAACAAAATGGGCAAAGAAGAAGCAGGACTAGCGATCGATTAGACGTAAGTTGGAAAATTGAAAACAAACATCTAGCAGGACCCGGGTTTGAGGCACATGTTCACCCCGCTGCTCATGTCTTTAGTTCGGTATGTGCACGATGCAAACATACAATGAATACACCTAATTGGAACTCTTGGTGGAATCACGCATCATGGGTGGAGTCACGCATCACGGGTTGATTGATTACATGAGGTTTAAAGGCGGTTGAAACTTTTTGTACGGCGACAGTTTGTGGTGGCAGGCACTGCAAATTTTGAAGACTTCTGAATACTCCCTGATAGGACCAACTAAGCTCCGATATGTCGAGGGTTTCCTTTGCTCGTCATATCCCAAACGGGTCCAGCGTACTGTCCAAGTGCAAAGGGTACCAAAGCAATACATGGGTATAACCTTCACAAGAAGCCACACGACCTAAGTAGTACGGGTTACTGATATATGCAGCGGTAGTGAGCAGCGCAGTCGCTAAGTGACGGCTTCTGGCCCTGCTACCCACGGGCAGAGTTGGCAAAATAGGCGGTTTCTAGATTTTGGCATCCAGAACTTTACCCTCTTCAGATAATAATGCTCTTATTTTCTCATTTCGAGGTTCAATGGTGGTGCTTGATCATGAGGTGCTCTGTGAAAGTGTTCAGGATTCCCCGGAAAGTGCAAACTGAGATTCTGATGTCGCAGGTTTGATTAAAAATACCCCCGTCCGCACTCATTATTTCAACCACATCGGAATGTTCCCCTCCACATCCGGTGCTACAAAGCACAAGTACGGGGCGGCGCTCAGTGACACGAGTCGTTCGTCACGTGTCAGGCACGTCAAGCGAGAAGTCACTAAACAATCGGCATCAGCAGCCTCTGCTCATGACCCAGGTATTGTCTGGCATCGAAGAAAACATCGGTTGAGCTTTGCAGGATTACAGGGAGATAAGGCGCGGATATCAGCGATGTCGGTGGTGGTCGTCGTTTTATCTAAATTTTGGTAAAGGTCCAAGTGGTGGACCTCAATCATATACCGACTAATCTGAGATGTACTAGTTTCCTCTTCAATTCAGATATTTAGTTCCACTTGATTTACAAGGCACTAGCAACAAAAAATTTGGTGATGCATCGAGGTCTTTAAATTCAGTGTCGTAAGGTTTGCCACTTCGTGATTTTAACCAGTGAGGATTATGGCTTAAATGGGGCGGATGAAACTAGCCAAACCTCATAGTATCTGAAGCCATGTCCAATTTGGTGTAAAGTGTGAAACACTGACAACAAAGTTAACATTTTCTGATGGATCATGTGAACCAAGCGCAACATCATTTATTCCAATGACTAATATTGTGCATCTGCTTTCAAACATACAATAATTGTTCATTGTGCAATAATAATAATTGTTTATTCAATCATGTTCATGTGCGTCTTTTCCAGGCGTGAAATACTCGACATGAGTGTTACCTACAATGAGCCAGCTAATTATTTCCTTCGTGGTCATACACAGATGGGCGTAAAAATAGAGCACGGGGAGCTAGCAAACCGCCAACCAAAATGTATTGAAACAAATACTGCGCAGATGCTATATCGCTTTCAATTGTAAGCCGAAACTCATTTGTGAATATCACATATTTCGCCATGGATGTCGTGTCCCGTGATACAGATGTACTTCAGACCCAATAAAGAGTCTGAAAACTTAAGCCAAGCTAGAAAATGGGTGCTACCATGTAAGAAATTACCATTGGAGCAGTAAATACGGTGTGTGTGTGATTGTGGTGTTAGGGCGCATCGACCATGGTTGGTCATTTAGCGCCCATGTAAATACGGTGTTTTGCTCCATTTTCCGAAGTCAAGACACTGCAGCGTTGAGCACACTCTTCGACGAACTTAAATCCAATCTTGGTGTTAAAAGAATAGTTTATATTTTGTGTCTTGGTGCACTGATTCAAATGTTATCTGTAATGGTTCTGCCCCTTACAACTCTCTCAGCGCCGAAGGTGCCCAACGTAACTTCCACTTAAGGATTTCTTAGTCCAAAGTCCAATTTAATCCAAGGCCCTTAAGATTTTGCTTTAAAACATGCCACACCTATAAGTCCACCTTGTGTTAAAACAACATGTCGGGTTACTTGGGTCATGGGATTCGGTCAGGCCAGAAATAGGTCATGTCATTGTTTGAATACATTTTATATATACAATGAAAGATTGTCAGTGAACTTTACAGGATGTAGTCAAAAGTTAAGCATGAGTGTAGACAAATCAGAGGTATTTTTGTAAGCATCACAAGAGTACGCATAACATGGCTGATCTGATGCATACAAATATACAGGTAAATAGAGCTGGTGGGTCTTGCTGGGTACATGTAGCATGGTTGCCGTTTAAGTGTATGTAAGGTTTGCAGGTTGGGTTTAGTTTTGTCGAATAATTGTGTTCCTGATGTTATTTCGTTCCTGATGTTAGTGGGATTTTGTTTTGAAGAAAACAACAATTTTATAGTTGGGTTTTTGGGAACTTCCAAGGGCAGCATTTCTTTGTTTGAATTTCACTTTACATTAGCACCACCAAATGCCTTCTGAGCACACGTTTTATCTATATTTATTTTATCAGTTGTGGGTATGTGTGTATGTACGTTCATGCGTGCGTGCGTACGTGAATAGGCATCTACATATCGGGGTACCTGGATTTAGATTCAATGCTCTATATTGGGCATAAAGCGTTATACAAATGTTCGTGTGTGATGTACTTGAACCATTGATGTTCAAGCTGATGAGAAATATGTATGCAAGGACAAATGTGCTGGTTGTTACATGATGAATAATATTAATAACATGCTGTTGATGGGCGGAATGTGGCCGAAAACTCTTTTCCCCGACACTGAAAAGAAGAAGTTTCTCGATGAAGAAGCCCTACACACACCACTCTAGATTGTGAATAGTGGCGATGGGCGCTCTAAAACGAGGAGCTCACGACGACCGAGTCTACCGGCCTCTCACCACCACCCAACCAGCGCCGCAGCAACTTTGCGACCAGCCCCTCGTCCCCAGCTGAGCCGCACTGGGTTCCTTCTGTCCCTGAGCCATCTGCGTCACCATCTGCCGACCAGTACCCTCTTCAATATAGTCAATAGCCTAGTTATATCCAATATGCGATACTGCATATCTGTTTACGGGAACGGGTCGTCAGCAAACATCCACAGACTAGACAAGATTATTAACTTCGCCACTACGGTCGTGTCAGGTCTCCGGAAATTTGATCAAAATGCTGATACCCGAAAGGAGTTGGGTCTCCTCACTGCAGCTGCAGCTGATCTGTACATATTTCACAGAATCACGTTGCTGCACAAGATCATTCTGACGGGTGAGCCTACGTACATTGCCGATCAAATCACTGCAAACTCTACCGTGCAAAACCGTCACACACGTGCAGACGACCACCTGCACCTGCCAGCCATACACAGAGAGGCTGACCGCAGGGGAGTTCTCTACTCGTCTGTCTTCCACTACAACAAACTTCCTACTGAAACAAAAACATCGAGGTTGTCTAACTTCAAAAAAACAAGCACTAGCGTATCTCCACGAACAACACTAGTCACACAAAAAAAACTTACACCATGGATATGTGTACACTATGAAGTCACCTTTAGGCCATCGCATTCTTATCACTTCTACAAGCCACTCGTGTATAGCTCGTGTTGCATGTACCGTGTACAGTTACAGTCACAGTTGCAAGTACAGTTACCGGAGCAGTGCGGAAGGTGATATGGATATTGTATTATGTTGGCGTACGAATGTTTGTTGCGCATCTGCTCCCACTATTGACCATAAATATACCCTTTCTTTGTAAATATCTGCGTGTATTGTGAAATAAATAAATAAGTCCGGACCGCATTGGCGACGTTTTTTCCTGCACACCCGGTTCGATCCGGAGCGCCCCGCTGCCCAACGGATCCACCTCGGTAGCCCGGCCGCCGCCGCCCAGGCCCGTACCGAGCCGAAGTACTTGTCGAGTAGCTCCACGTATCGGTGGATAATCTCCAGGGTGAGCAGCTCGTTGTCGTCACTGTCGATGGCGCAGCAGAAGTAGAGCGACGCGTACCTGCGGCAGCGTTGCGCGTCAGCGGCGATGCGTGCCGGCAATAGCTCGCAACAGGTCCACACAACCGCTGGCCTGCGGTGTGTAAACGTGCATGCAAACAAATCGCAATGGTCGGCGTCGTCGATGACTGCGTTCTGACGTGAAAATCATGAGAAAAACATACAACACATTTTTGGAACAATAACATCGGGAACTGTACGAATGTGTGCACGAGTGTATGCAAAACATGTTGAAAGGAGCAGCAGAAAAAGTCACTGAATTATAGGTGAGAAAAAGAAAGAAAACAAGTTTTGAAAAGCTATGGTTGTGTGCAGCTAAGGTAGAGATCATTGTACACTTACCTCTTGTAAACAATCTTCAAATCTTTCCACTCAAGAAAACTGCACATTTTGGCTTTTCTGGATAGCACCATGGCTATAAGTTCACGGGTGGTCTTTTTCTTCTGCTTCTCTGGATAAGCGCAGTACCATTTTTGCAGCCGAAGCTTGCCTTGTCTACTGAATAGCAGCATGAAATGCATCTGGGGGTAAGTGATAAGTCATTCATAAACGTTAACCGACATCATGAAGCAGCTAAACCAACAAAATATTGTGAAATGTTCATACAGAAATGGGAGATGACCGGCAAGTTTTCTCTGATGGATAGGCTAGACTGAGTAAAAATAGGCTACACATTAGCATGTTTATTCCACGAGCAATGGAATGTGTTCATAGGTTTTGGTATGTTAGGATATGTGTCTGCATGAAATGACAACACAACTCTTGAATGAGGCTACCATTGTAAGATTGCATGTTCCATTTGTGCTTGTCAGGTTCAGTTCCAACAGCGATAAAATTACCAGTCTTCACTAGGTGTCAAAAAAGTGTACAACAGGATGTTGAAATTCGTCATAAGGACATAAAGACATAAAAGATTAGTGCAACTATGAGCCACAAGGGCCCTTCTTGGTTGCACTCTGTACACTGAACCAGTTGCCCACCAAATCTGTCAATCAGCCCTCCCTGTAATACTGAAAAGGAAGCCCTCTATTCTTATAATGATTGTCTATGCTGTTTTTAAAGATGTTCAATGTGCTGCTACTGACAATGTTTTCTGGCAGCTGGTTCCAGTGTTCTACTACCCTGTTGGTGAAGAAAGTTTGCCTTAACCTTGTTCTGCTGTGGTTAACTTTAATTTTGAATTTATGACCTCTAATTGCATCATTTCTGTTCAATTAAAACATTTCCCCAAGGCATCCCCTCTCCAGACCATGGACAAATTTAAAAACCTCGATGAGATCTCCTCTCAGCCTTCTATATGTAAGTGAAAACATATTCAATTTCTTCAATCTTTCCTCATATGCCAGGTTGCTTATGCCATTAACCATTTTTGTAGCCCTCTTTTGTACTCTCTCTAAAAGCCAACAATCTTTTTCATAGCTAGGAGACCAAGCTTGGATGCACTATTCCAAAT
Source organism: Imbricaverruca yamaguchii (assembly GCA_034440575.1). Classification (NCBI taxonomy): domain Eukaryota; kingdom Metazoa; phylum Arthropoda; class Thecostraca; family Neoverrucidae; genus Imbricaverruca; species Imbricaverruca yamaguchii. Next base: position 705,463 of record JAOTOL010001643.1, read on the forward strand.
GTGGCCTGACGTATGTACAGTAAAGCTTCCTGATCACTTCCTCACTTCTGTATGATACATTCCTATTTATTGCCCCGAGCATTCTCAGTGCCTTCTTCCTGGCTTCCTTGGTCTGTTCTGATGCCCCCAGTTTTATGTTTGGAATAACACCTAAATCCTTCTCCTGGTGAGTCACTGATAGCACTTGGCCACCCATCAAGTATGGAGCCTTCATATGCTGCTTACCTAAATGCATGATTTTGCACTTATCAAAATTAAATTTCATTTCCCATTCTTCGGACCACTTCACAAGTTCGTCTATGTCTTTTTGCAGCGAGATATGCTCATCTTGTCCTGTTGTTGCCCTAAAGACCTTCAAATCATCCGCAAATTTCAAAACTTTATTCCTTAGGCCACTTTCAATGTTATTTACAAATATAATGAATAGTAGTGGCCCCAGTACTGACCACTGGAGGACTCCACTAAGAACATTTTGCTATGATGACTTTGTGCCATTTAGCATCACTCTTTGCTGTCTATCTGAAAGCCACAACTCTATCTATTTTAAGATGCTGCCTGCAATACCATGGGACTGAAGCTGTATCATTAACCGTTTATAGGGTACCTTGTCAAAGGCCTTACTAAAGTCAAGATATGCTACATCAACCTGATTTCCCTGATCGAATTGTTCTGTGGCGAAGTTCAAAAAGTCCAAGAGGTTTGTGAGACACGATCGTCCTTTTCTAAACCCATGTTGACTATCTTGAATCAAACTGCTACCTTCCAGATAACTAACTATGCTATCCTTGATAATTGATTCGAGTACCTTGCAGACTAGGGATGTGAGACTTACTGGCCTATAGTTTTCAACTTTCCCTCCCTCCTTTCTTGAAAATAGGAACTATATTTGCCCTTTTCCAATCGGTTGGAATTTCATTTTGTGAAACCGATCTACAAAATATTATACTAAGTGGAAATATCAGTTCCTTTTCAGTTTCCCGCAATACCCTAGCATAAATATCATCAGGTCCTGCTGTCTTGTTTTGCTTTATTTTCCTGATATGATTGTAAACAACATCACTATCAATGAAATCAACATCATTTGTCAGATCCCATGTCACTGAACTATGGTGTACGTTGTGCAGATTGGTCATATCTTCCAATGTAAACACTGATTTAAACTGCTTGCTCAGCTCCTCAACCATCTCACTATCCTCACTCAATGTAGTCCCATTTATTTCCAGTGGACCAATTGTGCTAGAAACTTTACTCAGCTTGTAGAAACTAAAGAACTTTTTACTGTCCCCATTACAGTTTCTAGCTAAATCCAGTTCTTTTGCTCGCTTTGCTGCCCTGGTTTTTTGCTTCAGTGTCTCTAGCTTTTCGATACGCCGTTAGATTAACGACATTTGAAGCTTCTTTAAAGACTCTAAATGCAGTTTGCAGGGGACATGTCTAATCTGAATTTCCTTCAAGTAAGATTTGAACTTTTCCCACATTTCACAGGCATTTAAATTGGAGACTTCTTTTTCCCATCTGATGGCACTTAAAGCCGCTCTCATGCAATCAAAGTCTGCTCTGTTGAAATTTGGAACCTTTACCAAATTATCCTTGATAATTTCCCTTACATGTGCCTTGAATCTAACTATGTTATGGTCACTTCTTCCCAGAGTTTCGCCTACAGTCAAGACTTGAACCAAGTCACTTCAATCCGAGAATACAAGGTCCAAGAATGAACCATGCCTGGTAGGTTCCGATATAAACTGGTGTAAGAACAGGTCCTCTTCAAGGCATTTCCTAAACATTTTGCATGATGGGGAGCCAACACCAGCATTTTCATAACCTTTTAGATTAAAGTCACCAAGAATAAGGCACTTCCTCTTAAAGTTTCTACTGATTTCCTCACATATCACCTTGTCAAGCTCCAGTTGCTGAGAATGTGGCAGGGTTCCTGATCGGTAGAAAGTTCCTATCCTAAGAGTATTGCTGTTGCCTTTTCCCACAGTGACATCAAGCCAAATGGATTCCACAGACACATTTTTATCCCCACCTGCTACTTTTTGAGAACTGAATAAGCTATACATATAGAGCATTACACCACCCCCTTTCATTGCTGGACCCCTATTGCATGAACATATTGTATCCCTGGATCTCATAGTCCTGTAAGTTATCTCCAAAATACCCTTCACTGACCCATGCCTCCGTAATGCAAACAAAATCTGGTTCCTCCTCAGCAACATAGCACTTGAACTCATCAAATTTGGAACGGATACTCTGAGCATTAAGCATCATACACTTAACAAATGCTCCATAACCACCTTTGGCTTTTTCATACTGAGTTCTTTTATCACTAGATGAACTATCACTCTGTCCCCTTGAACTGCTGCTGTCCCTAGTTGCAGACTTTGAGGTTCTATTGCCTTGGCGGACACTATTGGAATATTCCTGAGTTGGCAATGCAATTTCATCCCTCCCGCCCCATTTCCTAGTTTCCCTGAAGGACATGTTATTTACCCCTACATGCACTATGACTGTGCTGAACTGGTGATCACTGGTGACCTGTGCCACCACAGGTACCAGGTCCTTCACCTTGGCACCAGGCCTGGTGATGCATGAACGATTGTCACTAACAATGTTTCTGCAGCTCTCGTAAATTCCACGAGAACATGATACGATACTCCTAAGCATTTTTTTAAAAATTACATTTGTGAAATCATAATTGCATAACATGTCGGCATGTCGATACATTTATGGTATGTTAAACTGACCACCAAAATTCTGCTGTTCAATCGAAATTCACTAGCCAGGGAGTGGTGCCAGGGTTCGTGCAATCAGCTCTAAGGAACAATAGAACCCTGGTCCACAAAGCCAGTGCATCAAACGTTTGGACTATGTTTCTGGTTTTAAAACCAAAATGCACTATGGGTAGTCATAATATCTGAAATTGTATCATGCAATGTGGTTGTTTCACTATCCATAATAGTGAGCATGTAAGCGATAGTTCCGAAACTACAAATGCAACACCATTTGAAATACAAAGACTGCCTAAGTATGAATATATGAACAGGATGCTAAAGTTTTGTGGGATAGGATGATTCAGCATTCAGTATGTGGCATGTTCCGGCCAATTCCATGACAAATTGATCACTGGGACCCAGAGAGCACAAATTTGAGTTGCTTGTTTACTACAAAAATAAACTTTGAACCTGTGGAAACAATCTCTTTTGTACTCCCAAAAATTGAAATGACATAACTAGTATGATGCTCTCTTAGGACAATATGGTGCCTTTGCATAAGACTAAACTCAGGCTTTGGGATAGTACCAAAATAGATCTTTGCACAGAATACATGGAGTGCCACCACTTGCTGGAACAGGCTAAGGTCAATTTTGTTTCTGTCAAGGAAATTCTGTAAATGATCAGCTATTGATGACCATGACTGTCTCTACCTGGCTAGATTAGGACTATATGTTGTATGTAATTATCTTTGATTTTTCAAAAGCAATGCTGTCATCCATCCCCTGTTCTTAGCATCCTGCATGGCTTGAACAGTGGGAAAATGGAGGCCTTTGCCTGGCACTTGTTCATGCCAGCAAAGCAGTGTATGTCGAATTATTAGGAGAGAACAGACCACCCTCCAATCTCAGCTCCTGTCTGGTGCCATTATCATGAGCAGCAGAAGGGGCAGGAGACACACCAGCGAGGTTGCTGCTGTCAGACATCCTGAAGACGTGGTCTGGAGGAGGAAGGGTGCATCGACTGCGTTGGTCATGCAGCCAAGGCATGATCTACTAACAGCTATGTCCTCACCACCAAGTTGGCCAACCATCAGATGGCTGTGGAGTGCTGGTGCAATATTGTTCCTGCCAACTTCCCAACCCACAGTAGGGGTGGGGATGGTCAAATGGTTAAGGTGTTGGACTCTGGGTACCAAAGGTCCCAGGTTGGACACTAGCACCGCTCGGGACATTTCCAATCCCATTCCACCGGCGAAGCAGTGTGGGTGGCGCCATTAGCTGTGAATGTGCATATAGTACATTGTATTCAGCCACCTGGCATCAAGAATATGACACCAGGGTGAACACCAAGCAAACATGCTGATGCTGTCCTGCCATCAGCAGGTGTGGGGCCGAGCTCTGCATCATGTAAGCAGCATGCTGACATTGGATACTCTGGACCCTACATTGGCAAACTAACTGGAAATATCAACATATGTTGGGCCAAGTTCAGCAAATCAATGGGAGACATGCAATTTCAGGTAGTTGTCTGACATTTCACTCTTCAGCCAACAGTGAGCCTAACAGCTGGGTAACATCTTCCCAACAACAGCTGGGTATCTTCCCAAAGTTGGCCTCACATTACATGTTCACCAAGTGTCAGCTGTATCTTGGCATCAGGGGACATTCACATTTGCCACCTCCCCCCAGCTGACAGCAGGGCCACTATCAGCATGTTCACATGGCAAGACTTGGTTTGCATGGTACACATGCCCCACAACTGTCCACAGCTGTGTTACCAGCAACCTGGAGGGCCTCTGAAAATGATGTGTGGTGGAGGGGGCAGATGGCACCCCCCTAAGGTCTCAGCTCCTATTAGAGCTTGAGTAATGGAATTCACAGGTCAGATGTGTGCAGCACTCACTGCAGTGTTGGAAAAACTGGAGTTTGTTGGTGTCATGCATACCAATACATTTTGTACTCCAGGATTGTGACTAGACTAAATGATTTGATTAATTATTGACTAGACTATTTTGTACTCCAGAAACGGAAAACGAAGAACAACATTGCTTGGTTGAGTGCTACCACTAAAAGTCCATACCTGACAACAACTAGCAGATTCCGCGACCCCAGCGCCCCGACCAGCCAACGTCACTACACATCCTTGAAAGGCAGTACAAAGCATACGGACAATGAGCCGTCGGTGTTGCGCTAAAATTCATAAAGAACCTTACTAAAACCGGCTACGCACAACGTTGGCGCTTCATATGTGAAAAACGCTATATTAGTGTCAATAAAGTCAATAATTAATTCAATATTTATTCAATATTGGTTCAAAATTTATCATTATTTTTTCTGATATATAACATACTTAGATTAATTAATAATTATTTCATATTACTCTTTGGAAACTTGCGCTGGAGCCTAGAGGTGTTCTATAGCCTTGCGCTGGAGTACTCGCCAAGGAGCACCAGAATACTCTAGTTGGCAAATATAGGGGTACTTGGTGTAATCGGAGTTTAAAGTTGAAGCCTGATTTCGCCAGTAAATGCTTTAAATGCGCAATCGAAGGTCGTTTTGTGAAAGGGACAACTTTTTAGACACAATGAGCCCGTTCAATGCAAGAAAATCACTTCAAATTTTCTAAAATCCGCCCCTGGAGCAAGCAAGTTCTCTGAGGCGATTACACCAAGAAACCAATGTCATTTGTGCACTTTTGCATGACTGTCGCATATTTTTTTTGTAAATGTGTGCGAAGATAAACAAGCGCCTTGAGATATAACCACATTTTGGGTTCATTGGTGTCAGTGAAGGGTCCGTAATACATGTTCCGAAATTTACACAGACCCATTCCCTGTTCCCCGCCCCATGAACAGTTGTACTTCTCGGGCTGAGTTAACGAATCCGACCAGCTCTATCTAAGAAGAAAAATAAAACCGCCCGTGTGGCGGTTTTACAGGTAGCTCTAGATACTCCTAACTCGATCCTTGCTTCAACTAAACATTCCACACATGAACTAAGCAAGTGCATAAAGGAACTTTTAATATTCATAAGAATCGTTTTCAATTATTTTGTTTAGCTTTTCCATGCAATATAACTGGTTCATGGTGGTGAGAATAAAGCTATTTTAGACGGATTGTTTTAGCATAATTTTTATTCAACCATCATATATTCCAAAACAATAGTCCATCCATATCCAATAGTGTGCCAGGTGTGTTAAGCGCGGGTTCGTGGTGTCGGGTGTGCGTTTGTGACCTTCGTTGACATCGTTTAAGTATACTTTTGTTACCATTTTCTCTACCATTGCTCATGAAGTTGGCTTATAACTTCATCCTTCGCTAATAATTTAACCACAGCCAGTTTTGGGGTCTGAGGCAGAGCTGTGTATTATGCGTCAGTGGCGAATCGTACGCAGAAACTCGGAATGGCTCAAAGGTTGACCAGGCCATGAAATGCATTTTGGGGTGCTTGGGATTTTGGACAACGGAAGTTAGCAATAATTCAAATTAATCACGGGTGAACTCGGCTCATTAATTGTGGGACTAGTCCTTCAGAAGTGTGTGTTGGAAGATGATCCCAGTGTGTTGTGGTCTGCCCAAGATGAGTGAGTGCGATACATCCTGAGCTCGGCCAGGATAAATGTTATTGGTGCATTCACATCACATCATGCCTATTTATCATAAATATTTGTTTGTGAACTTTGAGAATACATCACCCACCTACACTCAGGCAATACCTATACACTTTGCAGATATCACATGTATATTTTTTTTTAATTACTTTGGCTACTGAGGGCATTTCCCACTAGGTTGCATTCCTTGGCACAATTGCACCTATTCATAACTTAGCTTGCTGACATGTTGCTGACTTAGCAGTTGGCTATATGCACATATATGTTTGTATGGTACACACAGCATGAAATGCTAACATTTATTTTTAATCCCATTAAAGCAATACTACCTGGTTATGGACAACTCATTTTTTTAGTGCAGCAAAGTTTTTTACATGGCTTAGTTTGCCAAGATGTTTATGCAAACAAAAATGCTAACATTGGTTTTTAGTCCCACTAAAACAAGGTTAATTCTCAGCAAGTGCATAGCTATTTTTTGGAATCCAGCTGAAAAATTCGTACTCCAGCTAAAAATTTTGTACTCAACTACCAAGAAAAAAATATGGAAATCCTACACTGTGCAGCAGTGAACACTATTTTGTGCAAGTTTTCTGACCTTAGGTCGATATCTTCAAGGTCAGATGAGGTCATATGTCAAAATTGTCTTGCTTTGCATGGCTTGGCCCATCATTGTTATGGTTCACTGAGATTGTGTTTAAATGCTCCAAAATTGGCATCAATGGTGTTTTGGACATTACTAATGCTGCAAAAGAGATGCTAGACCTGGCACTTAACCTAAGGTCACCTATATAGCAGCACTTTATCATGTCAGTTACCTGTTCCAGTTACCCGAACCAGGCCACCCGCCCAACTGTTCTATTGGGTGGCTTGGAGCGATCAGCTTCGCAAAGAATGGAGTAAAGCGCATGGATAAAGTATGGAAATGCTTAGGCACACAATGACAAACAGTAGTTTTCAGGGTGTGTGTGACAATGTGCCAGACTTTGTGCCTGCACACTGAATATAGTGGCCTCAGGTCGCTACAAATTTGGCAGGTGCGTCTCCAGAAACCTGCTTTCCAGCCACCCTATAGTGGAAAACTGACCATTTTAAGAGACACTTCTGAAGTGCCTGAGGCCGCTGATTGGAATTTGCTGTGTTAGCATTTTCTGTTACAAAAATTGTCTCAACCAATCAATGCAAGGTATTTTTTTAATTACGTCATAACCATAAGCAACTTTGAACGCATGTTTTGAACACTTAGCAGTGGCATGCTGCAAACACAATACCTTGACTGATTCTTTGCACACTGCTGTAGCTTCCAACTGGATGTGAGGTAGTGGTGTTGGGTCTGTATCATGCAGGGAATTGGCTGTGTATGTAGGTAGGTGTGTGCTCTGAGCTGAGGGTGAAGTGTGAATTATTTGTGTTTTTCATTTTGCCTAGCATTGTACTGAGACCAACAATGAAAGAAAGGCACATTACTCCTGTGAGTTATGAGAGACAAAGCTGAGCTGGTCACAACTCCCTGTCTTGTGGTACCATCCATTGCCCACTTCTTTGTTTCTATGCTTTGATGACGAAAAATGATGTGTATTACTTATGCATATTACGTAGACACTGACTAGGCACATATGATTTTCTCGTCAGTTACCAGCAAATAGATTCCATACATGAAAAATAATATGTCCGTGAAAATGTACTCTGGAAGAAATCTGTTTGCACTCTGACTCCAAACCCGGAAAGCAAGTTTCCCACCCCGCATATAGACCAGTAAAATATGAAGTTATGTACGAAAAACCTGAGGGTGTTCGAAAAAAGTCCATGTGTCCATGTTCACAATTCTGCACACGGACTTTATGAGCAAATACACATGCCATATCATGAACACCACTGTTTGGTTTGGGGAACACATGGCAATTCACCTGTGCCATTTGCAAAACACTTGTCCAACCCTGATAAAGGCAGTGTTTAATATATTTCAGCTGAATAAAACATGGTCCCATACAATCACAAGACAGCTGCTGTGTTCCATACACAGCTGTTGTTGCATAGCTGTTGTGGTGCAAGTTATTAGTACCTATCTGCTAAAAAATACAGGTGTAATTGCAAAAGAAAATACTGGAGGTGACTTCCTCATAACATTCTTAATCTGATTGCTATTAGAAACATGAAAATGTCACCCATGTTGTTCACTAGCTAAGTACAATAAAAATTAGTAGAACTATGCGATCATACCTTCATATTTTGGTAGTGAAAGGTTCATTCTTTATGAACACCACCATCTTTTTGTTATTTACACACTGAATGTGATGCCAGAGATGCTCAAAAGTAGGTGTTCAGGAAATGGAATGTTTGTATACCCACAAGCTTCCCCTACTTATTTGAATATGGATAGTTGCTCACTTTTGCAGCTGGAAATATCTCCTCTTCCCTTACCTGCTGGTCATCTTAATAAATATATTGCCTCTAATCTAGAGGACTGGAATACCTGCACACAAGCTATCCTATTTGCGGCTTCGGAGCTACCCTCGATCTGTCACAGAACTCATGCTTGAGTGACCCGGAATTCGATAATTTGGGGAGTCAAGCAGATGAGAAAAACAACCCAATGTTGTGAAGGTCACTCGGAGAACTGCATCAGTATCAGCACAATTTGTTCCACTCACTTTAAAATACTTGACAGCGACTTTGGCCCTCCAGCCACTGCCACTCCCAGCTTTTGCCGCTGCAGCGTCGTCACCAATTACGTTAAAGCGATTGTCTCTAGTTAGCCGGGTCAAGATAATTACAGACAACAGGTACTCCAAAGTCCGCAGTTCTAGTATACTTAGTTTAAACTAGATATAACCCACGCCACGTCACGTCAAATACCAGAAAGCTCATTTATTTCGGAATACTACTGAAATATATTCTAGTTTTGGACTATACTAATAAATCTACTGAATATGGTGTTTTCAATTTAGCGCTATTATGGCGCTTTTCCCACGATTAGTATCCCCGCTGTTTGCGAAGGATATATATAATTAATTGAAGCTTGAAGGTTTTATCTTCTTTTGCTAGCATGCCGGTGGCTTTGAACCGAAAGGCACCATTCACAGAATTAACGTATCCATGGAGTGGTTGATACTGAGAACACACATCTCAAACAATTTATGCGAATTAAGGCCCTATGCCTACAATGTCAACTTGGTCAACATGTCATTGATGCAATCTGGTGATTAATGTTGGTA
>JAOTOL010001643.1:717500-1087500 GCA_034440575.1 Imbricaverruca yamaguchii
TGAGACAGTCAGCGACAGTGAGACAGGACAGTGACCGTGGGACGTCGCGCGAGTGAGAGATACAGGTCATTCATATATGGGGGGGGGGGGGTTCGGGGCAGCGAGCATGGTCTACCCGCCGTCTGACGGCACCTATTGCACCACACCGCAAAGCGAGAGGTCCGGTCATTGCACTCCGACCAGACCCTCTGCCCTATTTGTTCCACATGATACGATGGTGACACCGCTGTCACAGTGCCACTCTCGGCCGGCCGGTCGTCCATCCGCTCGCGGTGAGAATGGATGCACAGCAAACGCCACGACCATGCCAACTACCTGCTTCAACTGCTGACGTCAGACCATGTGGCGTTAACTGCTGAAGTCACGCGCCGGCAGGAGCCATTCAAATGCATGGGATCAGCTCGGAGCGTAGATCCCATGCCACATGGGAGCAGCCGCGAGTAAACTGGCAGTCGCATTCGAAAGAGTGGATCTGAAACTATCTTGGTTGCATTATGTGAAAAACAAGTGAAATCTGAAAGTATAGGCCAGCTCACCCAGTACTTTGTTGCCCCAAAGAGCCTCTGGCGACAGTCGAAACTCTCACCCTGTCGTTGTCGTGCATGTCCATCTATGGATGATCTACCCACGATCAGCGGAGGCCCCGCTCTACGATATCGCATTCATGGTGTTGCTGCTGTACTGGGTGGCTGTCCACGAAGTCGTCTCAAAAGCGACCACGACAAAAATAAATCACTACCTGTGGTATCTGTTAGAGGTTGGTAGGTCTGGCGGGTCTGGAGTTCTTTGATGCAAAAGTACCTCCTGCAACGGAGCAATCAATGATTGCGGCGCTGAATCGACAGAGTGAAAACGACGAGGCCAGCTGCGGCCAGGTGGACATGCGAACAATGTTCAAGGAGCACTGCCTGGACTCATTCGTCTCGCGCAAAACCACACACCTACTGGAAGTTAGAGCTACCTTCCGGCTCCCTGCGGGCAGACACTGAGACGTGGGCTCTCCGGGCGGACAGCCAGCGTGTGTCGGAGGTGGTGGCGACCATCGCAGTCGCAAACGACCGCGCCGAGCGAGGGGTGGCACTCGTGCAGGGGTACAGCAAGTCACTCACGAAGAACGAAGAACATCTCCAGTTCCTGCTGCAGGTCATCGCCGGACACCGGCAGGCGACCTCCGACAGCCGGAGGAGCAGTCGCCCACAACGGCGCCCGCTGCCCGCATCACAAGCGCCTACCTGGTTGACACCTGCACAGAGCCAGGCCACTCTCGCGCAGACCCTCCGCCACATGCTCCAATCAGCACACTTGACGATCAAAAGACACTATCCACATCGTCGTTCAAATGCGCAGCAGGGCTGGCTCATAAACGTTTCGTGACACACACACCTTCAACAACAACCATCTCATTTCGGCAAAACTGAGGAAAACGTTAGGACTTATTCAGTACAACTGCATCACAGCAGCCACAGGAGCACTAAGCACCAGACCAAAAGTCAGTCTTCTAGTAGACTCAGGCACGCCTACTCGCCACTTTATGACACAACAGCTGTAGGTCTGCCACGTCAAAACCAAGTCCATTGAAAACCATCCGGCACAGCGATTCTTTCTGTCTGACGGATAGGACAGGTCTTCAACCGCCCCCTCAGGTTTTTCGTGGATAGTGGTCGAACAGCGCGCGGCAGCGCACCCAAATTTGGCGTACCTTTTCCCACATCAATTCGACATGCTGTTTCAATTTTTTGTTAATTCCCCTACCCATTAATAGGTAGGCAGTTTATAGTTAATATGCATATAGTTTATTTTTTGTATTTATTGAACACAGAAGTGCAGGGGTTACCCATGGTTTAATTGGATTCTTTCTTCTACTGGGTGTAAAAGGTTTAGATAATTTTTTTATACCTGTTTCATAAGCCTTAATACGTTTGTTGCATGCTTGATTAGCATCAGTCTCATCTTGAAAGGCTTCCAAGGTACTAATGAGGTGATCATTTAATTCACTGATTTTATTCTTATCAAAGACTGTCACTGAATGTCTTGTTATAGTTGTGCTTTGAATTAATGACAGATTTTAAAAAAAAACTGGAAAATGATCCGATAAATCATGAAGTAGAATTCCTGAATTGTTCACGACATTAACATCATTTATAAATATATTATCCAAAAGGGCATATGAATTATTCGAAATCTGGGTCGCTTTCGAGATGGTTGGGAAAAATCCATAGGAATTTAACATATTCATAAAACTAAGTGTGGGTTTATCAGAGTGATATTTCAAAAGATTGTAATTGAAGTCCCCTGCTATGACACATGTACACTTAGTGTTTTCCAATGAATCAAGTATTTTTTCCAAGTAGTCCATAAATAAAGTATGCTCAGGTTTGGAGATATATATATTTCCCCCACTAGGAATATCTTTGCTGGTACACCCAACTTCATTTTGATTTCCAGAAAACTTGTCTCAAAATGATCACTCTCCACGTCTTTTCTTTCCCTAGCCTCGTATCTATTACTTACATATATTGCTGTACCTCCACCTTCACCTTCTTTTCTACTAGATGCAAAAAGATTATAATTTTTTAGACAAAAGTATTGCTCTAAATCTTTCTTCAACCATGTCTCTGACACTCAAATAACTGACCAATCAACTTCAAAATGTCCAAAATCAACCAATCAACAAAAGATTAATAACATCAAATTTATTCTTGAGGGACCTTGCATTGATTTGAAGTACTGAGAACCAAACATTCAAGTTAAGTGGTTGAGGTAATGAATAATATTTACACTGTGACAGTATATGTTCATGAGGAGGGTATTTATCACTCAAATCTTTCCCTAGCAACTCCAATGTAGCTCCTTCAAGTTTAAGCCCACTCATTAATCAGGGAATGAGTTAGTTAGTTATTTGGGTTTTCGGGCGCATCAACTGCAGTGGTTATACAGCGCCCAAATCAGGGAATGAGCCAACTGGAAATGGTGATTAGTTTTGGAAATGGAAAACTTGGAATAATAATTGCGCATGAACAAGGAACTGGAACACAAAATGGACAATGAATGATTGGAAAGTAAAATGGAAAAAGGAAATTGGAGGTAAAGTTCACACCATTAAGAATCATAGTTAGACAAACAAATCTAGATAGTTTTATGCTTGGATAAGATGATAGAGGAGCAAGGATTCTATTGCAAGTGAAAGGAACACTTGCCAGGACCATGTGTGGGAAGTTGTCAACTATCCCTGCAGCAGTAAACTTCAGGAACACCAGTTGTCCATGACACCCCTCCCTCCCTAGGCAGCAATTTACAATTTAATGACAAAAACATCTCCAGGCAGCATGCTCTCTCATATGTCAACATGATGGCAGATGTTCAATGTTAAAATAAAACAAAAAATATCAGATTGAAATGATTATAAGCAATTCAGCAAACTAGCTGCCTTCTGTTGTATTAACTTGCCAAGAACATCAACTGATGATGATCACATATTCGGAAAGAATAATCATTAACTAATTGCATTGCATGTTAGTCAAAGGTCATTGCAATATTGTTCATTCGAGCTGTGATTTTACAATAAACATTTACTTTGAGTTAATTTTACATGAAGCTTTCATCATGTTAAGGTTCAAATTACTAGTCTTCCTATTGATCAAGGGACCAGGGAGCAGCATTGCCATGTTTTTCATGGTCAATCATATTTCATAACATATGGTACAGATGGACGGTTGTAATATATGCATGCTATTGCAGTCTCATACAATGCCAGCCTCAAGTTACTGCAAGCTTGACATGATATGATCAAATTCATCAAGCAGTGTAAAATACAAAACAATGGAATGCAAGAACTCAACCAATCCAAAATAAACCGAGACTCACGGTGAACTGATAAAACACGAAAACAAATGCCGCGCTAAAGAGCACGGCGCATGGGTCGCTAAGCAACTACCGTTGTACATTGAGGGAACTCATGGGCAGCCACGACTTTAGGTTAGTTTGGGTTAGGTTAGTTAATTAAGACTTTGGGTTAGGTTAGTTAATTAAGCACGTACGTCAAGTTAACGTCGTATTCGTATTCAGCGACGAGTTCGCCAGGAACGTATTCGTATTGGCATAGGCATTCAGCGACGAGGTTTTTTCTTCTCGACGAGGCATTTCTTCTCGAGGTTGGTTGGTTGGTTTGGTGTTTGGTGTTTTGGTGTTTGGTGGGGGCGTGGTGGGCATCACTGTCTTCTCGTTGTCATTTGACATTCTGTGAAAATGTGTCAGTTGTCAATTTAGGTTTAGGATGCAAATCTCGGTTGGGATGCAAATACCGAAACAAAATGAGGCGATGCCAGCGGAAAACAATTCATGTCATCGAAATAAACATCGGGATTGCCACAGATTCCGTTCGCCAGATTTAAATGTGCTCAGGAAATACACATTTGCACATTGTCCCATTAGGTCGTGCAATGTTCGATGTCCTGTGTCGCCCGTGCTGCCAGCTTTTAGGTGAGTTTCCTGCCATATTCTGAATCTCATCTCAGTCCCGGTTGTCGATTGGTTATGTCAGTTGGTTATGTCATACCCAACTGGTATGACATAACCAACTATGTAGTGGCAACTATGACATACGTTTGGTAGTGATGGCAAAATACTCAACCAATCGCAGATAACTGGTGGCAGAATGGCTATTGCCAATATTTGAAGATCGGCTGGTGGACTAGTTCAAAATAGGCGCACAGAAGGCGTCTAAGCGCGGAATATAGGCGCACAGAAGGTGTCTCCAGCTAAAAGTGACACGTCACAGGACTACGTTAATTAAGCAGCTTGAAATAATTTCACCGTCATGAATATAGCTAGGTTAGGTTATGTTAATCAAGTGGGTCAAATGTATCCTCGCAAAATCTCGCAAGAACCAAGTGGACGGATTGCATCCTTGCAAGGGTGTTTTGTAAGATGGACATAAAGTAGGGTTTTGAACCGACGCGAAATTGGAGGAGTGCGCTTTGAAGTGAAATATCAATCCATCTGAAAATATCAACCTAACACAGTTAACCATAAAAAACAACCTAACCCCTTAAGCACGCCTAAAGTACACTTAAGATGATCTGAAGTTCGTTAAAAAGCGACATTTCGGCGACTGCCACGGCCAGACAACAGCAAAATCTCGAGAATCAAGTGGGCCAAATCTATCCTCCGACGCACGGTTAGGCTTGTGACCCTTTATCTGTGCATATTATTTGATACAGATACTTTAGTAAAAGATGCAGCTGGTCTTGGCGAACCTGATGTTATTATCAAGGCCAGGTTAGATTTTCAACTTTTTCGAAGATGTTTTTTTTAATGAAAAAAAACAACATAGTTAAAAACATTAGAAAAACAAAACATGTTTCCCTTAACTTTTGCAACATTTTTCAACATGGTTCTGTTAACACGTGTCATTTAACATTTAGGTTAGGTTGATAAAAATAGGCAAATGTTCATATTTATGTTATATTCTTATGCATTCTTTAGTTAGTTTAGGGTGCATTTTATAATTGTCTAAATTTGAAAATTGTGTTAAAAAATTTTAATCAAAAGTTCTTTCTAAATTTTTATCCCTCCTAATTTTGGTACCGTGAAAATCGTCTGCTGTACATTTTTCACCCGGGAAGCGAAATCCATAAATCCAGAGCATTTCTCCCAAAGCAGTTTAGTTTTTAGGCATGTTTAAGGCATGTTCGTCCGAACTAATTAATCTAAGCAATAGACGTAGAATCACGCACTGACCACGAATATAAGAAATCGTACCATAACTGTTTGAGATACGAGCATATGACGAAATCATGAAACATTGTTTGATGTTGAGAAAGTGTGAAATTTTCGCAAATTTTAAGGGAAGACAATTAACGTGGGTAGGATGAAATAGGGGAAAAATGAGGAAAAAAATTGTGATGGTGGTAAATTATTGATGAATAATTTATGGGTAGTTTTGAAACTTAAAAAAAAATATAATAAAATGTAATCTGACAAAGTAGCACATACGAATCGTGTATGGAACTGCTATTTCGGATTTTTTTAAATTCTTGTGATATATTTAGTTTAAAAAAAAATGTCCTTAAAATTTTAATTACGAAAAAAGTGATAATTTTGGAAAACATTTTCTCCTTTCCTTCGTGGCGCCGAACAGTGATATCAAGATCGCGTAGGTCGGACACAAATCGAGCGAATTCTGGAAACGCAGTCCACAGGATTTTCTAGATTTCTCGAATTTTTCATTTGCAACAATTTCCTTATAGAACCGAAGTTACACAGACGTAAGTGGATGGTGGGTGCGGGTGGGTGTGTGTGTGTGTCGGTGTGTGTGTGTGTGTCGGTGTGTGTGTGTATGGGTGGGTGTGTGTGTGTATATGGGTGGGTGTGTGTGTGTGTGTATGGGTGGGTGGGTGGGTGTGTGTATGGGTGGGTGGGTGTGTGTGTGCATGGGTGTGTGTGTGTGTGTGTGTATGTATGTATGTGTATGGGTGGGTGTGTGTGTGTGTGTGTGTGTGTATGGGTGTGTGTGCGGCGATAGTGGTAGGTGTCGTGGTGTGGCGATAGTGGTGGGTGTGCGGTGTGTATGTGGGTAGTGGTGTGGCGGTGGTGATTGACGGTTGGTGGATTTTCGTGGTGGTGTTAGTGTGTGTGTGTGATGGATCGGTTGGCGCGGTGCTAGCCACTTGCCATGTCAGAACCTCGATGGATAGCTGTGTCTATAATCATCTGATTGATTCTATTGATTATATTTGAGACCATTGGAAATTGATTCGCTAGTATATTTGTCATGATGACTTACTTGGTAGCAGTTACCTTAAGAAAAGCTCTTCCCTCTGATTTCAGTTAAAAAGTACACAGGCGATTCGGTGCCGCGGCTGTCAGTGGCGTGTGTGTTGGTAGTGTGCAATAAGTGTGTTCGTGGCGAGTGGTGTGCGTATGTGTGTGTGGGTAGAGCGGTTGGCTTGGATTTGCCAGCCACTGCATTGAGCATAATTTAGTATGAGGGTTATACATCCGCGCGTCATTTACAATGGAGCAATTTGTTTGTGAGTTATCGCAGAGGGAGTGCGGTTCTGGTTGCGGTACGGGGTTCTGGTTTCGCCTCCACTATCCCAAAACTTTCCCTTCTTCCCATGCGGCGGATGTCCAAAATTCGGACTCGCCTGGATTCAGTGAAACAGGACACGGGCGTCGCCACCTCGCGGCTTTGGATAAGCAGTGGTGGTGCGCGTGTGCTTGCGGGTGCTGTGTGTGGGATTAGATGGACCGGACTCAGAGGGGCACATCAAGCAATGCTAGGACATCGATAAGTGTCAATAACCTCGATAGATTTATGAAGGGACGTTGAAAATCCAATAATCTTCAAGTAGGACATCGGAAGACAGATGATTATATGGCGGCTTATTTGAGACTATTTGATAGTGACTATATTTACAAATACCAGTGTACCAGTGTGAATTCGACACGACGAAAGGCAGAAACAGAGACAGAAATCGTGGAGTTCAATGGATAAATTACAGGGAAATCGAAAGAAAGAATGCTTTATCGGAGGAAATTCTCGTCCAACAAACATTCGGGTGCCAGCGGATTTTAAAGCAAAACACCCACAGAAACATACAATTATAGCGGAAACACTACAGCGGATAGGTTTGTATTCAAGATGAAGTTTCCATTGAGACAAAATGTGTTGTCACGGGAGCTGTGCATCCCATAATCAAAAAGGAAGAAAATATGTACTTTTGAATGATCTACATTCGTCCAGTAAACTCTACAATTACCTACGTTATTTGAATATAATTGTTAATCTGAAAGAAAAGTTTTCAACAAAAAGTTTCAAAAGTTGCACAGAAGGTACGACATGGGGGCTTTCTCCGCCGGTATTTTTGGACATTTGGATATTAATATCAATATTTGCCATGGCAAAATGTTGTTTCCGAGACGCGAACTCCGAATCACCGGCTTGAATTACATGCTTATGGTATTATAATGGGCATCGCAACCACTCAGAAGGTAAGAAAATACCGTCAAATTACCGTACTTCACCGACTCAGCAGAAATCACAATTTTTGGGAAAAAAAATGGGGAAAAAAATTCCTAAAACTGTGAGAATTCCTAAGTGGCCCACGACCCCTGATCCCATATTCAGCAAAAAAAAATCGATCAGCGATTTTCCAAACCAAACTCCGAATCACCCACTCCGGGCAAAAGCGCCAAGTTGACTCCTAATCACCCACTTAGGCTTCCCTAACTTTTCATCAGCGACACCGTGACTGGTTCGCGACGCGAACCGTCCACTTTCGCGCCACAGACGCTGCGCTTTCTCCGTTCCTTCCCAAGACAGCTGATCAATGGCGTCACCAGGGTACGACTAGTCGGCATACTCAGGGCGGACAATGCAAATGTTGCGCGAGAATCACAATGTATTCAACATTTTAGGTAGCCATCAAATCTGATACAAACAGGTCTGAGCAGGGTGTTCGTACTCTGCATCCGCCACCGCGCCGCATATCAGCTTCCCACGGGGCGACGGCCGGTTCCCGACGTCTGAAAAGTGAACAATGTGCGCACACAGAAAAAGCGTATTCAACGACACATCCTGCCATCTAGTGAGAAATATTGTTATCTATGCTTCAACGTTCAATCGCATGACATTCATTCAATATCCGTTGCTATAATACCTAGACCGTGCTGCTACCTAGCGATAGCTATCCGAAATGATGCTTCTATAAAATTATGTAGTTCTTGAATCTGTGGAGGTTACGACCGCTTCGGAGTTGTGGAGCTTATGACCTGTGGAGGTTATGACAGCTCCATACTTGTGGAGGTTGCAACCTGTGCGGATTACGACCTGTGGAGGTTATGACCTGTGGAGGTTATGACCGCTTCGGAGTTGTGGAGGTTACGACCTGTGGAGGTTACGACCTGTGGAGGTTATGACCGCTGCGGACTTGTGGAGGATACGACCTGTGGAGGTTATGACCGCTGCGGACTTGTGGAGGTTATGACCTGTGGAGGTTACGACCGCTGAGATGTGTTGAATTTGTGGAGGTTACTACGACCTGTGGAGGTTATGATACGTCTCCCGTCAAAGATCTAATAGATTTCTAAGTATGACGTCGGAAGATGATTCTATGGCGGCTTATTTGAGGCCATTCGATAATAACTATATTTACAAATAGAAGTACCAGTGTAAATTCGACACGACGAAAGGTGACAGAGACAGAAATCGTGGAATTCAATGGACAAATTTCAGGGTTAAATTCATATAAAAGTAGTCGAGTATGGTATCACAAGGTAGCTGATTTCATGCCAGTCTATTTGAGACCATTTTAAATTAGTTCGCTGTGTGCAATATTGACAGGGTTAGCTATGTATAAAAGTAGTTGAGCATGACATCAAAAGGCAGCTGATTTTATGCCAGACCATTGGCTATTTATTCGATAATGTGGAACATCTGATATAGGATTTAGGTGTTATTCTAAACACAAAATTGGGGGCATCAGAACAGACCAAGGAAGCCAGGAAGAAGGCACTGAGAATGCTCGGGGCAATAAATAGGAATGTATCATACAGAAGTGAGGAAGTGATCAGGAAGCTTTACTGTGCATACGTCAGGCCACATTTGGAATACTGCATCCAAGCTTGGTCTCCTAGCTATGAAAAAGATTGTTGGCTTTTAGAGAGAGTACAAAAGAGGGCTACAAAAATGGTTAATGGCATAAGCAACCTGGCATATGAGGAAAGATTGAAGAAATTGAATATGTTTTCACTTAGATATAGAAGGCTGAGAGGAGATCTCATCGAGATCTTTAAATTTGTCAATGGTCTGGAGAGGGGATACCTTGGGGAAATGTTTGAATTTAACAGAAATGATGCAATTAGAGGTCATAAACTCAAAATTAAAATCAACCACAGCAGAACAAGGTTAAGGCAAACTTTCTTCACCAACAGGGTAGTGGAACACTGGAACCAGCTGCCAGAAAACATCGTCAGTAGCAGCACATTGAACATCTTTAAAAACAGCATAGACAATCATTATAAGAATAGAGGGCTTGCTTTTCAGTATTACAGGGAGGGCTGATTGGCAGATTTGGTGGGCAACTGGTTCAGTGTACAGAGTGCAACCAAGAAGGGCCCTTGTGGCTCAGAGTTGCACTAATCTTGTATGTATGTATGTATGTACAACATGTAGTTTGTGATGTGATGATTTGGAACACAAATTCTGGAACCTTCCTGGAAGGTATTCAAGATGAGCACGCTCGATTTTCGTTTGGTTAAGAACATTGGAAATTGTCAACACAGAAGATGTATGACGCGCTTTTATCACAAGATGTTGGGTGACCAATTCGTTTCATTTCACTTTAATGGCAGGGTTGTGACAGGGTTAAATGATTTCATCATAAAATTAACTACACATCATGGGCGTGCATGTTTCAATGTTGTCACATTTGACCATTGGAAATTACCTGCACCTTCTCTAGAAACTAGAATATAACATTAATCAGACCCAGCCCACTCTGGTGGTGTTCTTTCTGAAACGAAATAGTAGAGCTACTCTTAAGAGCCATTTCTTTTGAGGGGCACCAAAGCACGTCTAAGGAGCTTTTGGCAGGAACATTTGAGTGCTGAGGGTTCACTCAGCCTGCCTGGAGTAAATCATTTTCCAAATGTATGGTGGAGCACGGAGCATGTAGTGACCATACACTGAATTTTGTTATGTCCAGCCTACTTTATATGATATATCTCCTAACTCCATGCCCCTTTCTGGTAGGAGGTAGGGAGGTAGGTACCAAGGGAAGAGAGGGTTCCTGAACACCTAAGGCATTATGCAACAAGCAGCTCTACTGATACTTCTGTATGGCTGAACCAGCAACTATTCTGCATTTACTGAACACAAAAATTAATAGGGCATTCATATTCAAACAGTTGCTTTCAATGAAAATCCTCTAGCCACTTGGAAAGAGCAACTTTAAAAGAGATGCCCCCTCATCCTAAACCAATGTAGGTTTCTACATAAAGACATAAAGACATAAAAGATTACTGCAACTATGAGCCACAAGGGCCCTTCTTGGTTGCACTCTGTACACTGAACCAGTTGCCCACCAAATCGAAATCAGCCCTCCCTGGAATAATGAAAAGCAAGCCCTCTATTCTTATAATGGGTGTCTATGCTGTTTTTAAAGATGTTCAATGTGCTGATACTGACAATGACAATGTTTTCTGGCAGCCGGTTCCAGTGTTCTACTAGTTGGTGAAGAAAGTCTGCCTTAACCTTGTTCTGCTGTGGTTAACATTAATTTTGAATCTATGACCTCTAATTGCATCATTTCTCTTCAATTCAAACATTTCCCCAAGATATTTCCCCTCTCCAGACCATGGACAAATTTAAAGACCTCGATGAGATCTCCTCTCAGCCTATATCTAAGTGAAAACATGTTCAATTTCTTCAATCTTTCCTCATATGCAAGGTTGCGTAATGCCATTAACCATTTTTGTAGCCCTCTTTTGTACTCTCTCTAAAAGCAAACAATCTTTTTCATAGCTAGGAGACCAAGCTTGGATGCAGTATTCCAAATGTGGCCTGACAGTAAAGCTCACTTTACTTCCTCACTTCCTCACTTCTGTATGAAACATTCCTATTTATTGCCCCGAGCATTCTCAGTGCCTTCTTGTTCTGATGCCCCCAGTTTTGTGTTTACAATAACACCTAAATGGCCTAAGCACCTCCTGTTGAGTTACTTGGCCACCCATCAAGTATGGAGCCTTCATATGCTGCTTACCTACATGCATGATTTTGCACTTATCAAAAGTAAATTTCATTTGCCATTCTTCGGACGACTTCACAAGTTCGTTTTCACAAGTTCACAAGTCCTTTTGCAGCAAGATATGCTCATCTTGACCTGTTATTGCCCTAAAGACCTTCAAATCATCCGCAAATGTCAAAGCTTTACTGCTTAGGCCACTTTCAATGTTATTTACAAATATAATGAACAGTAGTGGCCCCAGTACCGACCCCTGGGGGACTCCACTAAGAACATTTTCCCATGATGACTTTGCACCATTTAGCATCACTCTTTGCTGTCTATCTGAAAGCCACAACTCTATCCATTTTAAGATGCTACCTGCAATACCATGGGACTGAAGCTGTATCATTAACCGTTTATGGGGTACCTTGTCAAAGGCCTTACTAAAGTCAAGATATGCTACATCAACCTGATTTCCCTGATCAGATTGTTCTGTGGCGAAGTTCAAAAAGTCCAAGAGGTTTCTGAGACACGATCGTCCTTTTCTAAACCCAGGTTGAGTATCTTGAATCAATCTGCTACCTTCCAGATAACTAACTATTCTATCCTTGATAATTGATTCGAGTACCTTGCAGACTAGGGATGTGAGACTTACTGGCCTATAGTTTTCGACTTTCCCTCTTTCTCCTTCCTTGAAAATAGGAACTACATTTGCCCTTTTCCAACCGGTTGGAATTTCATTTTGTGAAACTGAACTACAAAATATTATACTAAGTGGAAATGCCAGTTCCTTTTCAGTTTCCTGCAACACCCTAGCATAAATATCATCAGGTCCTTCTTTGGCTTTATTTTCCTGATATGATTGTAAACAACATCACTATCAATTAAATCAAAATCATTTGTCAGATCACATGTCACTGAACTATGGTGTACGGTCGGCAGATTGGTCATATCTTCCAATGTACACACTGATTTAAACTGCTTGCTCAGCTCCTCAACCATCTCACTATCCTCACCCAATGTAGTCCCGTTTACTTCCAGTGGACCAATTGTGCTAGAAACTTTACTGAGCTTGTAGAAACTAAAGAAATTTTTACTGTCCCCGTTACAGTTTCTAGCTAAATCCAGCTCTTTTGTTAGCTTTACTGCTCTGTTTTTTTTTGCTTCACAGTGTAGCTTTTCGATACGCCTCTAGATTAACGACATTTGAGGCTTCTTTAAAGACACTAAATGCAGTTTTCTTAGCCTTAATTGCTTTAATCAAGTCTGGTGTAAGCCATGCTTGCTTTCCTACCCTTCTTTTGCGTCTTTGCTTTTGAGGGACATGTCTAATCTGAATTTCCTTCAAGTAAGATTTGAACGTTTCCCACATTTCACAGGCATTGAAATTGGAGAATTCTCCTTCCCATCTGATGGCACTTAAAGCCGCTCTCGTGCAGTCAAAGTCTGCTCTGTTGAAATTTGGTACCTTTACCAAATTATCCTTGATAATTTCCCCTACATGTGCCTTGAATCTAACAATGTTATGGTCACTTCTTCCCAGAGTTTCTCCCACAGTCAAGTCTTGAACCAAGTCACTTAAATCCGAGAATACAAGGTCCAAGAATGAGCCATGCCTGGTAGGTTCCGATACAAACTGGTGTAAGAACAGGTCCTCTTCAAGGCATTTCCTAAACATTTTGCATAATGGGGAGCCAACAGCAGCATTTTCATAACCTTTTAGATTAATGTCACTAAGAAAAGGGCACTTCCTCTTAAGGTTTCTACTGATTTCCTCACAAATCGCCTTGTCAAGCTCACAAGCACCTTGTCACATCTTTTTGACCCTGTGGAATACCAGCCAGGTTTGTGATATATTTGCACTCCATTTTGATGTAGGTCCCTGCCTACCTACCCACTTGAATTTACCCCACCTAGGTAGGTAAGCTAGTTGGCCATTGCCACAAATACTTACGGCACCCAGTTGTCTGTGGCAGAACCTCACTCAAGGGCTGAGCACCAAACATACAAAAACCTGATCATGATGCAACTGCAGGAGCGCTTTCACGTGTCCGATTACCAACAGTTTTTCCTTCATTGCAAAGTCAACAGAATCCTTGTGATTTCTTGCAAAATCAATAGAATCCTTGGTATTTTTTCGCCGAAATACATTTTTTTCGTGTTTATTCATTTACAATTCGCATTTTCTTCTGAGATGGACAGATCATTTATTTGCTAAACTTTGCTTCCATTCCGAGGGGATGGAGTTAGGTCATACAATTACATCGAGATCTATCGTGCCTAGGACGAGGCGGCTCTTCCTCGAGGCGGTGGTGAAGAGGATGTACGAGCAGTGGGCAGCTCAACTCTTCCTCCAGCCCACGCCAGCAGAACCATCCTGAACTCCCTCCACGAGCCCATATACAAGATGTACATCGCTGTCCTTAATTACGCTCTTCCACCGGTCACTATGGCGAACAAGATGCACCAGTCAGTCAGTCATCCAACATCCAGTATGCATGGGCTGCGCTCCTGAACCTCTATTTCTCCATGACCATCACCACCTGCATGCTGAGCCAGGTGTGCAACTGGAGTTGGTCAATCTTAATCATCCTCGGAGCTTCCTCCATCTCGAGCAGAAACACTGTGGCGCCAACGTCGAGACCATCATTTTCTCGGGGAATACTCATTTCTTAGTTTATCATAGCGATAACACTATACTACATTGCTCCATTTATGATACACTACTGTTCTTTGTACCATAATTTATCCATTCATCACCTGATGCTACTCGGAAGTGACTAAAGGAAAATTCAACACTTCATGTGCTAACATTCAACACTAATTTACCTCGAAAATGCTTAATTTTCACCTCTGCCACATTGGCAGAACACCACCATCATTCAACGAGAACGCCGAAAGAAACTGAACAGACTGCAATATTTGGGACAGTGACCTATGGGTGACGTCACCATAAGCATTGTGGTTGTTTTTTTAATGAAAATATATACGTTTATTCTAGTTTAGATGAGAGTATATTATATTGTGTTAGGTTATGTTAGGTTTTCCTGTTTAATTACTAATTTTCATAGTTCTTGTTCAAGATCTTGAGGAAAGGCAGGGCACAAGAGAAGTTGACCCATCAATATAATGTCTCCTCACTAATGTAGAAATGGTTTCGGTGTGTGCAAGCTGTGACCCAGTCCCATATAACATCATTCAATTTTATTATCAGGATGATGAGGCGTGTTTAGACTTTAGACGCCACAGGATTCTTCCGACCAGAGTTAACTGTACTAAGTGTGGCAAAGCCTGCATGTTGCAGGAGAGTAACTCTTTAATGTATGTGAACCACTTGCAGCATTAGCCAATAGTAGCCTCAGTGCTACATTTGACAGGGGAACACATATGTAACTGTAGACTAGTAATATCGCAATACATATCTTTCTGCAGCTTACCGCCAAACTCAACATATCACATTAGATTAGTGACATTAGTCTTCTCTTTTCCTCCAATCTGGATAGAGTTTTCGTTCGAGAATATTAATTGCGAATAATACCTGGATCTATTTGAATCATAATGACTCTTCCATGTATAAATTTGAAAAGTTGCACTATATTTTTATAATTTTGTTTTTAATGTGCCAATATACCAACAAATATTGGTAATTATAATCCTTACAGCGTCGAACGCTCAGTCAGCGTAGACTTGGCGCCATCTATTGTTACTATATATTTTAGATTCAAAATTGTCTGATAAAATATAGGGCACGCATGCAGATACGGCGGACACAATACATGCTCTCTGCACTGAAGGGTCAAACTTTCGTTGTGGGGCTGCGGCCGTATTTTTTATGGGCACATTTTTCACCCGGAGGGGTACCTTGAGCTAAACAATCGTTCAGTGGGGCTAAGGGTGCACTGAACCTTCACAGAGGTGCAATTGTCACCTCCAGGAGCGATCATCTCTGTCGAAGACACTTTCCGGTTCTTAAGGGAGGAGGATGGAGGAGGGCGGTCGCCCCCTAGGGCCCCTCTGTATTCGCTCTCATGTAGCTTGATGCAGTTTCATGAAGGCATGTCTTGTCAGAATGATAGCTTGCACGAAAGTCCCATGTTAAAAGTTGAAATTATTGGAGGACAGAACGAATATTGGAGAGGAGGCAAGCACCCTCCCAATAGCGTACAAAGATACAATCATAGGTACTTGCAGCACCACCTCTAAGATCTTGCGAAGCTGGTGCAACAAGCTCCATTGGCGTTGACTTGCATGCATTTGAAAGGAAACCCCTGTCAATTGAATTATGACCGCCGGAATTATGGGGTTCATGACTCCCGAGTGCTAAAGGTGAAAAATTGAAAAGGTATTCCAACTCACATCACCACGCCAATCGGTTAGCATAGGCAAATCTTTCAATCCCGAATTCAACCACAATTTTGATCAGATGAATGTCATATGCCTCCATCGGCCATTTTATATAAATGCATTGCTTACCTCCGAACGTCGAGAACGGGGAAATTAAATACTCCTTAAAAGAGGAGAACGTTGCTCGGTCTCCAACGAAATGCAACCAGTGTAGAAAACGCCGAAAGAAGATGCATTTCTCTTCACCAAAATATATTCCACAAGATGAAAGAAACAAAAAGTAAAAAGGTAAAACAAGCAAACAGAAGCAAGCATTTACAGAAACAAAAGGTAAAAGAAGCAAACAGGACACATCGGGGCACACTCATATTTCACTGGCGGATCCGGAGGCGGGCATGCACTGGATGTTCCCGTGCCACGTCCTGATCAGCGAACGACAATTTTCATATAACCGAGAAAAGTGGCGCATCGCGAAGGTACATTCGTACAAACTCCAATCGGCCAAAGGCCACTATCCTCCTCTCTTACATGAGTATCAAGCTGCGAATTTGTCGAAAAGTCTCCCAACAACCATCTGGATAACAAATGCATTTGGTTCTTACGAGTGCATTAACTTGTAATGACATCAGAGAAGGGAAAATCGGATGACTCGTCTTCTTCTTCATCTACACCAGCTTCGATGCTTTCCATGAAAGACATCTATGCGCAAAACTATTAATAGTGTGCAACACAAGGCCATCATTTATACTGCAGCTGGAACGACGAACTTCTAACATATGCTAGGCCTGTGTTCAGGCAGTCGCAGCACATTAAGAACATCAAATGTCATAATAGCACCTCCCAACGACATGCTAGTATACGTTTGTCATGAAGTGGCCTGGCACAGGCTATAGGCTATCTGGTGAGTCCTCTCTTCAGTGGTGCACAAAATGTCACTGCTGTCACGCCACCACCTGATGTCCCACTCTGGTCGGAAGGTGTTTATCAGGCAACAGCTTATCTCGGCCACCAAGTTGGCACCACTTGCTCGCCCACATATGCTGATGCGGGAGATCCTGAAGGCACAAAATATGATTAGGCCCTGTTACTAAATATGCTCCACATTCTGCAAAATGGGTACAGGTCGTTGTATTTAGGCTGGCAAACCAAACACTTTGAATTGTGCTGACAGGTATGCATTTCGGGCACACAGAATCCCAACTCAGGACTTAACACTCACCGAGACCATGACAAGGCTGGCCGCATATACCTGCTGGTGGAACATTCAGTATCAGCATCGAAATGAGCACACCTTCAGCCGGCCCCATCTGACATGACACCATCACATAATCAAACCACTTAGGAAGGTATCTGCATATAAATGTGGTATTATGGAAGTAGGAAGTAATCCGGATTATCTGGACCGATAGATCACCAAAAACTATCTATCGATCATCATACAAACACAAATTCCAAATTGGAAATGGTGGCGGCAAGCCAAGGAATGCTATTAAACATGGAGACTGCCAAGAATGGCAAATGGCCCACAGGGCACAGCAGCCGTAAACAAACAAAAAATATCCAGCTGGGAGATTGAATGCACCATCAAATCCAACAAATTAACATGAGGTGAGAAAAACAAGGGGCTTTTAGCGAAGATCTTTTCTACATAAACATAAACATAAGATCTTGAGTTTTGAAGTTTGTTTTAAAATTTCAGTTGATCACATTATGAAGGTTTTCTCTAATTGTTGTGATTTTCTTCTTCTTGCAAGCCTTGAAGTCACGTGTGAAGTGTCAGTAGATTATCAGCCCACCCACACCAGGTACCTGTTTCTACACCAATTGCTGCACCAGCCACACCTCTGGCCTCCTGCTCTGCCCCAAGAAAATCTGCCTGAAAGTGCCATACTTTGCAGTCTGGCTAAATATGAAAGGAATATTCACTGAATATGTAATTTGTATGGAAGTTCTGAATAATAATTTCCCCGAATGAAGAATACCAGCAGGATCTTGAAGCATATTATGCACATAAAATTAAACATCAGTAGATGTGATGCAATCAAACAGTATTTATATCACTGTATTTATTATTTCTTTATTCAACAGTATACCAGTAATTGCCAGTACCAGTAATTGTAACTACCTGAAGTAATTGTAACTACCAGTACTGAAACTACCAGTAATTTCAGTGCACTTTCTTAACCAAACAAGGAATGTCTTCAATACAAAAGCAATTTCTTGTGGAGCATGTGGAGCATGTCAAAAGCATGTGGAGTTCTCCAAGATTATGATACGTAAATCCAACACAATCCATTGAACAAAAATGCAAGTATAAGCAGCCTGCATTCTATCAATAAACAGAACACATACCTCCTTTCCTACCTACCTCCTTAATAATTTAACCTACGCCATATCAACAACAAACAGCGGTGTTTGTTGTCTGAGCTGCGGTATAAACGTAACTGTTCTTATCAACAGACGTGAGCCCCAGACGTTCGACTCAGAATGTAAACTAAAATAACGCACATGATTCATTTATACGAATGTGGGTCTATTCCGGCCCCTGTCAATGTGTATTCGCAGCCGGTGACGTCATCTGAGCGCAGATTTGGGTTCAGCAGGCTATCACGACAGTGAAAAATAGTTCTTTTCCGCGTACGTTCCTGACTACCAAATATACGTGATAGGTATAAATTATACGTCATCTGATAGGTTCCTTCATGTAATTCAGATAATCATGGTAGGCTTTTACACAAACCTGTTAGTTATTGTGTAAAATGGTGTTATTTAGACCCATGACATATCCATCGCCACTATTTATCTGAAGCAGGGGGACGCACCCGGTGTAGGTAGCGCAGTTGGTAACGCGCCAGTTTGCCAACTCGGAGGTAGCAGGTTCAAGGTTGGGGGCAACAGCTTTTCGTGCGCGTCGTGGGAAGTTCTAATAAGTGATGGTGGATTAAGGCATTGCTCACATGGGACGATCTTCTGCATAAAGAGAAGATAAATTCGCATATATTTAGCAAGGCTGGGGTTAGGTCACCTTGCTCGCAAACATCGAGCTAAAACTAACGATTGCCCTTCCCCTCCCACCAGTACCTGCCGACAAACATTAGTCCCTGCTCCTTGAGGTGTGCATATAAGGTCTGTTCCCGTGGCTCCACTAACCTCCACAAACCTCCACTGGTCGTTCCCGTGGCCAACCCAATGGAGATTTGTCCTCCACCAACCTCCACCAGTGGAGCAAAAGGTCGACCAGCCGAGGAGCATGGCCCAGTTGTGACTTTTCAGTGGAGCTCAATTATGGCGCACTTGTTTCATATATTTGCACGTAAACAGCGTTCTTCGTAATTTGAATCTCATCTTCATGCATCAACTGAATACCATGATCATCCTTCGCAATGCAAATGTGAAATTACAACTATGAACAATAATCGAAGTAGCAGATGCAGACCACATAACATCCTTTGTGTGGCCCCTGATCTACGTCATTCGTACTGAGGGAAAGATGTTGCTTTACCGGCGGTATCCGCCACAATCCCCGTGCCGTAGCTGCCGGAATGCGGCGCCAACTGCACTCAAGCCCGATCGACGAGGTCGGGAAAGTTGAGATGGGGAAAAGCCAGCATCGGGTAGAAAAGCCTTTCGGGGCCCAGGTAGCGAGACACCAGATTATATGCTGTACATTAAGAAGGTAGGCCAACCACAAAACTGCGGAGACGATGCCTGGTGCTCAACCGAGATGGAAGAGAGATTGCTTGGTTCATCACATAGGCAAAAAGGACATCTGTTCTCCCTGCGGTCCCCAAGGGCATCTACATCGCTAGAAATAAAGACAATTTTGGGACTTCGTATTATAAGTCATACTATATACATTGTGTGATCATCTGGACAAACATTTGAGGAGAAATTTTATCAATAGCGCCAGATACGGCGCGAAACGCTTCCTTTTTGTTGCAGAATTCAGACCGCTGTCAGCTGATTTCTCTTCCGGTCGTTCCTGTGGGCAGGTATCAACTATCCTAAACTAACCTCCACTGAGTTCCTTCTGGTGGAGGCACGGGAACAGACCCATAATCAGAGTATTATCAAGTGGCAAAACCACAATTTGTGCACACTGCCGAACAATCCAATGATTTGACCCGCGCTGGAGTCAGAGCGATTCCAGTTCTAAGTTGGGCTCCATGGCTCTCACGATACACGATGAACACATGCCACCAGGATTGCGACAAGCATTGCTTTGACAGGAGCAGACGTTGACTAAAATATTCCTGTGACAATACTGAACTTTCTGGAGTGCCGGTGCAAAATAATATTCACGCTTTTCGTACTATGAAGGCTGGATTTAGATTCCGAAACAACTTGGTGGAACCCGTAAGCACTAAGACGGATTTTAGATGCTCCCACGAGGATTTCGGTTCGATTATCATGCACTGGCAGAGGCATAACGCGGAACTTGGCAAAGTTTTGGAAGCATCTCCGTTCATCACCCAACGTGGCTTTGCCTATGTTTGCACACCGTTATTCGATATTCTCCTTCGAAATAAATTGGCTGCGTCACTGACGCCATGTGAATAAAACTTTTGTCATGCGTGCAATAATACAGCGACAACAGCAATTTCAATGCTAGACCAGCTCGGAAGCGACACTAAAAACAGCTTTACTTGTTGGCGGAATGGAAAATTGCCATGTAATGCCATACATGTTTTTAACTAAATGTTTCCTATTTTGAACTATAGGAAATATTTTCATTTTAAAATATGATTTCATCATTTGCGTCGTGTAACCTGAAACATAACGCACTTTTCAGTATTTTGCAGTTTGCAGTACAGCACGACATAAATACGGGTACACAAGTTGTTTTTCAATCAGACTTTAATACGAGGTGCATAAAGCTGGGGAAGACGAGACCGCCAAAATTCAGGAAGGATTTTCCTCCTACTGCCGATTTTTTCTCCGTTGAGTAGTTTGTGGTGGAGGTGAATTTGTATTTTGGGCGCATCGACTGCGTTCGTCATTTTCTACACATGAATATATATTCCGGCGCCCAACAGAGAGCGTACTAAAACAACGATATATCGAGGAAACACAACGCAAGACATATATTGGGGGAGACAAACACATGAAGTAGAAACACTTTGGATTCTTTTACCACGCAATTAACTACTAGGTCAAATAGCGTCGCCAACTTCTCACGCCGATTGGTCGCGGGTGGACTCGGTAAGTCCGCTAGTTGCCGAACTCGAACCCATAATCTTGCGGTCAAAAGTCCAACACCATGCCGACTGAGCTACCGCGGCTCCACCAAACGCGTGACATTGGAGGTTAGAGGTAGCAGGTGCTGGTAATTCACGTTACTGAATGAGAACAATTTCAATAAGAAATTGGGGATGTTAGAGAAATACCTAGCCTATCCTAACCTCATTTTAGCTTTTCCAAGGACAAAATTTGCAAAATGTACTTGTGGACACATAAAACTGCAATAATGAACCCTTAAATCATATCTCACACAGTACAGCTGTGACTGGTCTCATTTATCTACCTTAATCAACTTTGCGTTTGAAAGGCATGGTAAGAATTCCAATATTAACCTGTTCCGTCTCGGGGGGGGGGGGTCTTCAACCGTCCCCTCAGGTTTTTCGCGGATAGCGGGCGAACGGCGCGCAGCAGCGCGCCCAAATTCGGCATACCTTTTCCCACATCACTTTTACATTCTGATTCAAACTTTTGAGGTCAGGTCATCTAGGGTCAACGAGTTAGTCAAGGTTAAGTGAGGTCACCTCCAAAAAGTTCAACCAGTCGTCGCGCTTTAACGGATACAGAAATTTAATGAAATTTTGAGCGTTTGCTTATCATTACGGATGCAATTCAACGTAGATTTTTCGTTTTTGACTACATATAAATTTTCCGTATTTGCCATAATGTAGTTCAAACACAGGATTCCGGCTAAAGTAGGCATTTTTTATGAGGGCATGTTGACCTCCAACAACGTTTCTCGGTCTCCTCTACGAATTGGAAAAGGAAAATGTATTTTTAAAAACTTGAAAACTCAAAATTTTGAAATAAAAGTAACTTTTTTTCTTTTGGGGGGTGGGGCAAAACAAATTATAGCCCTGGTAGATTTCGCTGTCCATTTCTGATTTCAAATATTTTTTTATTATATCCCACAAAATGAACTCTCCATAGTCAAAAACATAATGTAAGCCGTGAAAAGTCATGAAAATCTAGCCCCCTAGTGACGTCACTTTTGGGGGAACTTGTTTTGGAGGGTGGACTCAGACCCTACTCGTCGAGCGCTTTCCGATGACACTTCTTTCGTTTTCGTGCAATGCTTAGTTTGGATTTTAGAGGGGGTCTTCTACCGCCCGTGTCCCCCCCCGAGACGGTGGGTGAGGATTTGACCACCGGAAAGACGGCGCGGGTTAACTAAAAGCAGAAATTTATGCTGAAAATAAGAACCCAGACAACACTGGTTAGGAGCAATATCCAGCTTTGCTTCTCCAGCAATTAGGCAACAAGGGGAAGCTGGGGTAACCAAACGAGTTCTGTTTCCCAAACACCTACATTTGTAGGTCTTCTGCATCATGTTGAGTAAGTACAAAATGGTGCATTTGCAAACAATGGACATTTCTCTCCCTAAATATGAAGGTCTGATTGAACAGATCCACTTATTCTTTGTGTACAGAGCTAGCAAAGTAGGCGAAGGGGGGGGGGGGGTGTTCTGAACACTTAGGCTGCATGAAACGAATAGCTCTACTGCTGCTTCTGTATGGGTGAAACACAGAAATGAAGAAGCTATCCATATTCAAACAGTTCCTTCCAATGAAAACTCGCTAAACACTTGCAATGAGCAACTTCAAAGCATATAATTATTTTGTTGTGGTTTGATGTATGGTCGACACAAAAATGTTGTTGTGCAGAATTAACTCACTGTAGCTGTTGTGGTACAAGACGTTAGTAGCCACTATAGAATGCTGGTGCAATTGCAAACAAAAAATGTTGATAGTCATTTCCTTATGGTTTCTTTAAGCCTTAGGCTCTTGGAAGCCTAAAATGGAGTCTGTGAAATTCACTATCTCCATGCACAAAAACAATGGTATATTTATGCAATCAGACCTTTATATTTTCATATGGACATGCATATCATATATGAATACCACCATCTTTTTATTATTTATGTGCTATTATGATACACCCAGTCTTCCCCTACTTTGGTGCCATTTTCAGGTTTTTGAGAACAATCAGCTTTGGAGAAACTGCAAGGAAGTGACCTCGGATATTTTGTTTGCAATTATATCAGTATGTTTTGTTGCTGCAAATAGTTGGTACCACAACAGCTACAGTAAAGTAATCCTGCACAGCCACTTTCATGTTCAGAATATGGCACAACTCTACAGAACAATTATATGTTTTGAAGTTGCTCTATCAGTGGTTCGAGGATTTTCATAGAAAGAACCGAAAGAACCATGTAAATATAGATAACGTTCATTTATAAATTCAGTAAAAGTGTGATCAGTTGTTTGGCTGGGCGCTAAATGACCAACCATGGTTGATGCGCCCTAAAACCACAATCACACACACAGTTGTTTGGCCATGCAAAAGTTTGGTACCCTATTGGGTTTGGTATCTCTACCAATAGAGTTTGGTACCCTATTTGGTACCAAACTCTATTGATATCTATTGGTATCTATTGGTACCCTGAAGGGTACCAAAAGAGTCATTGTAACAGCAATTTTGCCTCGGGCTAGAGCCTCCCCTGAGTGGAGCTCTAGGGCACTGGCAGCTAACGCCAGGGTAGGAAAGCTCTGCCATGAGCTAGGTTTTACATTTGTAGACAAGTGGAGCAGGTTTTATGCATCGTGGGACCTCTATCAGAGGGATGGCCTGCACTTATCTGAGAAGGGGGTCCATGTGTTAGGCAAAGTTTACGAGCATGTCCTTCAGGGAAACTAGAAATGGGGTGGGGAGGGATGAAATTGCATTGCCAACTCAGGAATATTCCAATAGTGTCAGCCAAGGCAATAGAACCTCAAAGTCTGCAAATAGGGACAGCAGCAATTCAAGGGGACCGAGTGATAGTTCATCCAGTGATAAAAGAACTCCTCAGTATGAAAAAGCCATAGGTGGTTATGGAGCATTTGTTAAGTGTATGATGTTTAATGCTCAGAGTATCCGTTCCAAATTTGATGAGTTCAAGTGTTATGTTGCTGAGGAGGAACCAGATTTTCCTTGCATTACGGAGGCATGTGTCAGTAAAGGGTATTTTGGAGATAACCTACAGGACTATGAGATCCAGGGATACAATATGTTTTCGTGCAATAGGGGTCCAGCAATGAAAGGGGGTGGTGTAATGCTCTATATGAATAGCTTGTTCAGTTCTCAAAAAGTAGCAGGTAGGGATAAAAATGTGTCTGGAGTCCATTTGGCTTGATGTCACTGTGGGAAAAGGCAACAGCAATACTCTTAGGATAGGAGCTTTCTACCGATCAGGAACCCTGCCACATTCTCAGCAACTGGAGCTTGACAACGTGATTTGTGAGGAAATCAGTAGAAACGTTAAGAGGAAGTCCCTTACTCTTGGTAACTTTAATCTAAAGGGATATGAAAATGCTGGTGTTGGCTCCCCATCATGCAAAATGTTTAGGAAATACCTTGAAGAGGACCTGTTCTTACACCAGTTTGTATCGGAACCTACCAGGCATGGTTCATTCTTGGACCTTGTATTCTCGGATTTAAGTGACTTGGTTCAAGACTTGACTGTAGGCGAAACTCTGATAAAACGTGACCATAACATAGTTAGATTCGAGGCACATGTAGGGGAAATTACCAAGGATAATTTGGTAAAGGTTCCAAATTTCAACAGAGCAGACTGACTGCACGAGAGGGGTTTTAAGTGCCATCAGATGGGAAGGAGAATTCTCCAAAGTTCAAATCTGGAAAAGTTCAAATCTTACTTGAAGGAAATTCAGATTAGACATGTCCCCCAAAAGCAAAGACGCAAAAGAAGGGTAGGAAAGCAAGCATGGCTTACACCAGACTTGATTAAAGCAATTAAGGCTAAGAAAACTGCATTTAGAGTCTTTAAACAAGCCTCAAATGTTGTTAATCTAAAGGCGTATCGAAAAGCTAGACACTGTGAAGCAAATAAAAACAGAGCAGTAAAGCTAGCAAAAGAGCTGGATTTAGCTAGAAACTGTAACGGGGACAGTAAAAATTTCTTTAGTTTCTACAAGCTGAGTAAAGTTTCTAGCACAATTGGTCCACTGGAAGTAAACGGGACCACATTGGGTGAGGATAGTGAGGTGGTTGAGGAGCTGAGCAAGCAGTTTAAATCAGTGTTTACATTGGAAGATATGACCAATCTGCCGACCGTACACCATAGTTCAGTGACATGTGATCTGACAAATGATTTTGATTTAATTGATAGTGATGTTGTTTACAATCATATCAGGAAAATAAAGCCAAAGAAGGACCTTATGATATTTATGCTAGGGTGTTGCAGGAAACTGAACAGGAACTGGCATTTCCACTTAGTATAATATTTTGTAGATCAGTTTCACAAAATGAAATTCCAACCAGTTGGAAAAGGGCAAATGTAGTTCCTATTTTCAAGAAAGGAGGAAGAGGGAAAGTCGAAAACTATAGGCCAGTAAGTCTCACATCCCTAGTCTGGAAGGTACTCAAATCAATTATCAAGGATAGAATAGTTAGTTATCTGGAAGGTAGCAGATTGATTCAAGATACTCAACATGGGAACGAATACAAAAGGACGATCGTGTCTCACAAATCTCTTGGACTTTTTGAACTTCGCCACAGAACAATTTGATCAGGGAAATTAGGATGATGTACCATATCTTGACTTTAGTAAGGCCTTTGACACGGTAACCCATAAATGGTTCATGAATATACGCTTCAGTCCCATGGTATTGCAGGTAGCATCTTAAAATGGATAGAGTTGTGTCTTTCAGATAGACAGCAGAGTGATGCTAAATGGTACAAAGTCATCAGGGCAAAATGTTCTTAGTGGAGTCCCCCAGTGGTGAGTACTGGGATGAGCATATCTCGCTGAGTCAAGATGAGCATATCTCGCTGCAAAAAGACTTAGACGAACTTGTGAAGTGGTCCGAAGAATGGCAAATGAAATTTAATTTTGATAAGTGCAAAATCATGCATGTAGGTAAGCAGCATATGAAGGCTCCATACTTGAGGGGTGGCCAAGTACTATCAGTGACTCAACAGGAGAAGGATTTAGGTGTTATTCTAAACACAAAACTGGGGACATCAGAACAGACGAAGGAAGCCAGGAAGAGGGCACTGAGAATGTTCGGGGCAATAAATAGGAAAGTATCATACAGAAGTGAGGAAGTGATCAGGAAGCTTTACTGTGCTAATGTCAGGCCACATTTGGAATACTGCATCCAAGCTTGGTCTTCTATCTATGAAAAAGATTGTTGGCTTTTAGAGAGAGTACAAAAGAGGGCTACAAAAATGGTTAATGGCATAAGCAACCTGGCATATGAGGAAAGATTGAAGAAATTGAGTATGTTTTCACTTAGATATAGACAGTGTAGGATTTCCATATTTTTTTCTTGGTAGTGGAGTACAAAATGTTTAGCTGGAGTACGAATTTTTTAGCTGGATTCCAAAAAATAGCTATGCACTTGCTGACAATTAACCTTGTTTTAGTGGGACTGAAAACCAATGTTAGCATTTTTGTATGCATAAAAATCTTGGCAAACTAAGCCATGTAAGAAACTTTGTTGCACTAAAAAATGAGTTGTCCATAACCAGGTAGTATTGCTTTAATGGGATTAAAATTAAATGTTAGCATTTCATGCTGTATGTACCATACAAACATCTGCAAAGTGTATAGATGTTGCCTGAGTGTAGGTGGGTGATGTATTCCCAAAGTTCACATCAAATATTTATGATAAATAGGCATGATGTGATGTGAATACACCAATAACATTTCTCCTGGCCAAGCTCAGGATGAATCGCACTCACTCATCTTGGGCGGACCACAACACACCGGGATCATCTTCCAACAAACACTTTTCCGAAGGACTAGTCCCACAATTAATGAGCTGAGTTCACCTGCGATTAATTTGAATTATTGCTAACTTCTGTTGTTGTCCAAAATTTCAAGCACTCCATAATGTATTTCATGGCCCGGTCAACCTTTGAGCCATTCTGAGTTTCTGTGTACGATTCGCCACCGACGCATAATACACAGCTCTGCCTCAGACCCCAAAATTGGCTGTGGTTAAATTATTAGTGAAGGATGAGGTTATAAGCCAACTTCATGAGCAATGGTAGAGAAAATGGTAACAAAAGTATACTTAATCAATGTCAACGAAGTTCACAAACGCACACCTGACACCACGAACCGGTGCTTAACACACACCTGGCACAGCAAATACCATGTGACTATTGGATATGGATGAACTATTGTTTTGGAATATATGATGGTTGAATAAAAATTATACTAAAGCAATCTGTCTAAAATAGTTTTATTCTTAGCACCAAGAACCAGTTATTTTGCATGAAAAAGCTGGAAAAAAAATTATTGAAAACGATTCTTATGAATATTAAAAGTTCCTTTATGCACTTGTTTAGTTCATGTCTGGAATGTTTAGTTGAAGCAAGGATCGAGATAGGAGTATCTAGAGCTGCTAGACAGGAGTACAAATTGTCCCTGTAAAACCGCTCACAGGCGGTTTTATTTTTCCTCTTAGATAGAGCTGGTCGGATTTGCTACCACAACCCTAGAAGTACAACTGATGATGGAGTGGGGGAACAGGGAATGGGTCGGAGTAAATGTCGGAACATGTATTACGGACCATTCACTGACACCGATGAACCCAAAATGTTGTTATATTTCAAGGCGCATGTTTATTTTCGCACACATTTACAAAAAATATGCGACAGTCATGCAAAAGTGCACAAATGACATTGGTTTCTTGGTGTAATCGCCTCGGAGAACTTGCTTGCTCCGGGGCAGATTTTAGGAAATTTGAAGTGATTTTCTTGCATTGAACAGGCTCATTGTGTCTAAAAAAGTTGTCCCTTTAACAAAACGACCTTCGATCACGCATTCAAAGCACTTACTGGCGAAACAAGGCTTCAAATATATACTCCGGCGACACCAAGTACCCCCAGATGTGCCAACTAGGGATTTCTGTTGCTTCTTGGCGAGTACTCCAGCGCAAGACTATAGAACACCTAGGCACCAGTGCAAGTTTCCAAAGAGTAATATGAAATAGATATTCATTAATATAAATATGTCATATATCAGATTAAATATTGATGAATATTGAACCAATATTGAATAAATATTGAATCAATATTGAATAAATATTGAATTAATTATTGACTTTATTGACACAAATATAGCGTCTTTTCACATTTGAAGTGCCGCAAGTTGTGCGTAGCCAGTTTTAGCAAGGCCGTTTACGGATTTTAGCGCAACACCGACGAGCATGCTCTGTACGTTTTGTACTGCCTTTCAAGGATGTGTGGTGACGTTGACTGGTTGGCGCGCTGGTGTCACAGAAACTGCTAGTTGTTGTCAGGTATGGACTTTGAGTGGTAGCACTCAACCAAACAATGTTGTTCTTCGTTTTCCCCACTGGAGTACAAAATATTTCATTTAGTCTAGTCACAATCCTGGAGTACAAAATGTATTGGTATGCATGGCACCAACAAACTCCAGTTTTTCCAACACTGGATATAGAAGGCTGAGAGGAGATCTCATCGAGGTCTTTAAATTTGTCGATGGTCTGGAGAGGGGATACCGTGGGGAAATGTTTGAATTGAACAGAAATGATGCAATTAGAGGTCATGAATTCAAAATTAAAGTTAACCACAGCAGAACAAGGTTAAGGCAAACTTTCTTCACCAACAGGGTAGTGGAACACTGGAACCAGCTGCCAGAAAACATTGTCAGTAGCAGCACATTGAACATCTTTAAAAACAGCATAGACAATCATTATAAGAATAGACGGATTGCTTTTCAGTATTACAGGGAGGGCTGATTGACAGATTTGGTGGGCAACTGGTTCAGTGTACAGAGTGCAACCAAGAAGGGCACTTGTGGCTCATAGTTGCACTAATCTTTTATGCCTTTATGTCTTATGTCTTATAAGCCGTGTTAAATGAAGAACAAGGCTACTTGGGAGCAGTCAAATATTGGAAGAGAGAGGATAGGCAGTCATTAACAGTTTTGCGCATATATGTATGTCATGGAAAGCATCGAAGCTGGTGTAGATGAAAGTGAAGATGAGTCATCCGATTTTCCCTTCTCTGATATCATTACAAGTTAATGCACTCGTAAGAACCAAATGCATTTTTTATCCAGATAGCTGTTGGGAGACTTTTCGACAAATTCGCAGCTTGATCCTCATGTTTATGTAAGAGAGTAGGATAGTGGCCTTTGGCCGATTGGAGTTTGTACGAATGTACCTTCGCGATGCGCCACTTTTCTCGGTTATATGAAAATTGTCGTTCGCTGATCAGGACGTGGCACGGGAACATCCAGTGCACGCCGGCGTCCGGATCCGCCAGTGAAATATGAGTTCGCCCCGATGTGTCCTGTTTGCTTCTTTTACCTTTTGTTTCTGTAAATGCTTGCTTCCGTTTGCTTCTTTTACCTTTTTACTTTTTGTTTCTTTCATCTTGTGGAATATATTTTGGTGAAGAGAAATGCATTTTCTTTCTGCGTTTTCTACACTGGTTGCATTTCGTTGGAGACCGAGCAACGTTATCCTCTTTTAAAGAGTATTGAATTTCCCCGTTCTCGACGTTCGGAGGTAAGCAAGGCATTTTTATAAAATTGCCGATGGAGGCATATGACATTCATCTGATCAAAATTGTGGTTGAATTCGGGATTGAAAGATTTGCCTATGCTACCCGATTGGCGTGGTGATGTGAGTTGGAATACCTTTTCAATTTTTCACCTTTAGCACTCGGGAGTCATCAACATTGCGGCGGTCATAATTCAATTGATATGGGTTTCCTTTCAAATGCATGCAAGTCAACGTCAATGGAGCTTGTTGCACCAGCTTCGCAAGATCTTAGAGGTGGTGCTGCAAGTACCTATGATTGTATCTTTGTACGCTATTGGGAGGGTGCTTGCCTCCTCTCCAATATTCGTTTTGTCCTCCAATAATTTCAACTTTTAACATGGGACTTTCGTGCAAGCTATCATTCTGACAAGACATGCCTTCATGAAACTGCATCAAGCTTCATGAGAACGAATACAGAGGGGCCCTAGGGGGCGACCGCCCTCTTCCATCCTCCTCCCTTAACCCATTAGTTCCTGAGCATAGATTCTATTTGATTTTGTAAATGAAATATGGAACAAATAGTGTCTATCGGGTCAAGATGACGAATCGAAAAGAAACTTTTCAAAATTATTATCGTAAGTGGGTGAAACCGGTGCGTCCTTTAAAGTACGTGTGGGCACTGTCCCTATGGATGCGTGCAAATTGGTAAATATGGCAATAGACGTTGAAAAATGATATAAAACTGAAGAAATTCTCTTTTGAAGTCAATTTTAAGCAATCTGTACAACTTACATTGAACTTCGTTTATCTATATCCAGGAAGACACCTAATCTAGGGTAATGTAAACATCGACACTTTTTACTGTTCCGATCATTTGTCTTGTACATACCATCGATCTTCAGATATTTTCCGTTGCAAATTGCCCAATTGCATGGAAACGTGTAAAAGGTTACTAGAAATGAAACACAAACATTCTTAGTTTAGTGTTTATTTTTATCTTTTGATACAGTATCACAAAAAGTAGAGGATACTTTATTTACAACAACAAAAATAAAGTGACTGTGGCAACTGGAATGAACTCGAATTAACTGGTGAGTTGGTGGTCAACACCGGTGGTGGGTCTCAAAACAGTCGGGATGGAAACCCACGTTCCACCTGCAGCACATGTACAGGGTTCCTCTTCTTGCAGTGGTTGCAGACGTTCTTCCTGTCCGGCTTCTTCATGACCAGGTGGTTGCCGTTGTCTCTCCTGATGTCGGCCAGTGTGCTGGTGGAGAGGACAGGAGGAGTGTGGATGCGGCATTGGAATCGACTCAACTGACTTGCGACTTGACTCGTGACTTGGTGGTGTACTTACTGGTGGTAGGCCTCAAAGCAGTCGGGATGGAGACCCACATTGCACCTGCGGTACCTGTACAGGGTCCTCTTCTTGCAGTGGTTGCAGACGTTCTTCCTGTCCGGCGTCTTCATGACCAGGTGGTTGCCGTTGTCCCTCCTGACGTCGGCCAGGGTGCTGTTGAGAGGACATGAAGAGTGTGGATACGGCTGGTCTTGGTCTCCCCATGAATCATCACCGTCATCTCCACACATGACCGGATGAAGTCCAGGAGAGGCATCTTCTCCTGCTTCTTGACGTCCATCACCACTCCCACCTTGCGGTACAGTCGCCAGGCCTGGACAAGAGACACGTTCAGGAACCAGTTGTGCAGCGCCCAGTACCACTTTCGATTGCGGTTGGTGATGGCGTAGCACATCACCATGTTGTCCAGCAGGTCCACGCCGCCCATGTGGGTGTTGTAGACCCTGACGGTGTTGGGCTGGTCCACTTCCACCTTCCTCTTCTCCACCGATGAATACCTGTTGCACTTTCCCATAGGGTTGACGTCCGCGAAGTTGGAGGCCACGTACACCGGTGCAGAGTCCTTCCACGCCACCACGACCTGGTCCTCGTCCACGTAAACTTCCTTCTTCTGACCCCTCCTCATCTTCTTGCCCTGCTGCTTGGACAGGAGGGACAGTTTGCAGAGCCTGTTCTGCCGCATCGTCCCCACCACTCCTACCCCCTTCTTCGACATGTTATCCAGCAGGTCCAGGCTGGTGAAGAGGTTGTCACACGCCACCTTCGTGCCAGCCACCAACTTGACATCCTCCACCAGGCCGTAGACGACGTCAGGTCCTTGACTGAGGCCGTAGTTGAACAGTTTTGTCCTGGAACAACCATATGGCTCACACCGGATGGGTTCCCCAGCTGAGGTCGCCAAGACCCACACTTTGAAGCCAAAGCGAGTCGGTTTTCCCCTGAGGAACTGCTTGAGCGGGTGGGGACCGAAATACTTGACCATCGACTCGTCCACGGAGACGTACTAGGTCTTCTCGACGTATTTGTCGGCTGCACTGTTCATGGCATCAAACAGGGGTCTCACCTTTCAGAAGCAGTTGTCCGCCTTTGGGCTGTTGGTGAAGTGGCTGTAGCGCATGACGTCGTCGAGGGCGTTCCTTGGCATCGCCTTCCTCACTAGAGGATTTCCAGTGTCCTCCTTCTTCTCCCAGTACACCCTCCTCTGGGCCGGTGTGAGGTAGCCGCTCATCATCATTATGGCGTGGCTGGCTCTGATGAGGTCTCTGTCC
This sequence comes from Imbricaverruca yamaguchii, assembly GCA_034440575.1. Lineage (NCBI taxonomy): Eukaryota > Metazoa > Arthropoda > Thecostraca > Neoverrucidae > Imbricaverruca > Imbricaverruca yamaguchii. The sequence continues at coordinate 749,968 of JAOTOL010001643.1, forward strand.
ACTTTGGTCTGGAAGGCGGCACAGTTCTGCTGGGGCGCGTACCTCTTGGTCTCCTTGACTATCTTGTCCACCAGCTGGTCCGTGATGAAGCGCTTCATGTAGTCTTAGGGAGTCTTCACCTCGCTGACATCAAGAGGCAGGTTGTCCTCGCTGAAGAGGTCAGCTCTTGGGAAAGCCGGGATGCATTTCCCCACGTTGCCACTGTTGTCCTTGCACTGGAACCTGTCCGCGTTTCTGACGCGGACCGGCTTCTGCTTGGGCTACAAGGGCTCCTCCTCGCTGGATGTGCTGTTCACTTCCAGTGGCCGCTTCCGAGGACGTCCGCGCTCTGCTTCTGTTTTTGTTATGGTGGTAGGTGGTGTTGGACATGTACTGCGGAGACCATGTGATGTCCCTTCCCCAGAATCTTCCGCTTCCTCCGCTGCGTGTCGGCGGGTTCGTGAAATGGACTGTTCCACAGCCCGTCTTTTCGGGTTCTGCCGCGTAGGGGTTTGATGAGGATGGCCCATGAATCGCCAGTGTGTCGACGAGGACAGCATCGTCCTGTGCCACCCTCCTCCTTCTAATAGGATCTTTCTCCTGCAGCCAGGCATCTATTTCGTCGTCGGAGTCGACGGCGTGGTGTGACTCCAGTTCCGCCTGCTGGTTCATCAGCCGGATCCCCACGTGATTGGGGTCTTTTGGTCCACCATCCTCGTCATCGCTGTCCTCGTCGCTGACAGCGTCATCATCAGGCGGCAGAATGACGATGTCGGTGGGTTGAGCGGATGGTACTTCCTCTAACACTGAGAGAATTTGCTCCACCGTCAGTCCAACAGACCTGCAAAAAACCTTTTTTTAAACTATTTTACATTTTACGATTACCTTTTTTATTCACTTTTATGGTTATATGTACATTTTTTGGTATACGATTAAAAAAAAAAATTTCGTGTTCCCTTTGGCATAAAGAACATCCGTTTCCCCTATTTTATATGAAATTATGCAAAAAAGTGATTGCAGATGGCGCTCATGATGACCGATCAATGAAATTGTATCGTATCATAACATTATGAAAGAGCTGTAACATGAACAATTTTTGACAAAGGAGCACAAACACAAACAAAAACGATGAATATCAAAATTATATACAAACACGCAATTCTGTTGTACATTTCATCTTTTACACCTGTTAGGGGCAATGCCCCACTACTTTAAAGTACTCCAATTCAGCTATCATATTTCAAGAAAATGAATATTTTTGAAATTTTTCTTTATACATCTTTCAGTTCTTTTAGAAGGAAAAAATGGGCTTAGTAAGTATGTTTACCTCTTTTTGACAGATTCTCGCCCCGCCTCCTTCCATGTTCACTGAATGTTTAAATTTGTGGCCTGCAGGAAAGTTGAAACTTTCTCAACTGTTGGACTACTATGAATCATTTGTCTATGCAAAACAACTAATTGTCTACCTCCCGCAAAATAGAGATATAGGCGTAAAAGGAGGAACCGGTTCCGCGTCCTTTAAAGTACGCGTGGGCACTAATGGGCCTTAACATGCCGAACCTGACTTGACTTCGGTGACCTAATATGACTTTGAAACTGTATAGCGCAACAACATACATCAAACAAGTCGCTAGTGTTGCCAAGAACACTTCCCTTCTGCCAATATGCGGCAAGCGTGTCAGGGGCGATTTTCGTCATCTGGCGCTACGGAATGTGTTAACTTTATCGGCATCTAACTCGAAAGTTGTTCCGGCTGATTTACGTTTTTCTTGCTTTAAACGACGGGCCGGACATTTCGAAGCAGGTACGAATAGTAGCGTATTTTGACGGGTAAAATCTACAGGAGTAGATTTTATTTTATTGTACGAAAAATCGGAAGGGTGGGCGGATTTCGTTACTCCAGTGCGCGTGTAAAAAAAAAACGCAGAACGAGAAACAAGTAGTTTACTCAGGTTCCAGATCAGTCTTTCAGTCCATCAGCAACACTCACGACTGCTCGCATCCAGTCATTGATGGAATTCAACGAGCCGTGGTCTGCAAGGTAAACATTTTCTTCCTCCGGATTCCGGACCATGTCAACCTTCCAGGAACCAAAGAAACAGATGAACTGGCAAAGCAAAGCATCTGCCACTGTCCCAGCATGGAATATTCGGTGGACGATTGCAAAGCACTTCTGTAACGCCACACATGTAAGCTTCACATGCATGGACACAACACAGCTCTATTCCTACCTGCTCCAAGTACATCTACAACATCAAATCAAGCTTCGAGCTTTATCACATTAAGCTTCCGCACCCTCTCTTCGCTTCAGCCACCAGCCCAGTTTGCACACACCACGGCACGATTATGTTTCATGCTAGACACGCTCCGAAATATCGCAGTCGCATTAAAGGAACACACATCTGGCAATTCCATCCGAAAGGGGTTTGACACTTTCTCCACATAATTCGGGCCACTTGCCTTGCTATGCTGTACACAAAAATGTGTTCCTTGCAATCCCATTGGTGATAAAACGCCTCCTCTGTTTTGCACATGCACCAATACCAGACTACTAGCATGATGTGATTGCGGTGCATTTCTGCAGACAATGCCTACGGATATTCTGCAGAGTTCTCAATGGTGTACCACATCACGATTGAGAACTTAAGCCCAACGGCTCACAACGAAACAACCATTTACGGGATTCGGTTTACGGACAACCATTTGTATGTGATGCCCCTCATTTTGTCATTGTTAATTCTACCTAGGGAGAGGCTCAGCCAAGTGGGGCCCGAAGGCCTCCCCCACTTAGCACCCAAAAATACACTATATCACTATAAATGTTGAGATTTTCACTGTGAAGAATCCTCAGTTTTCGACTCACTTCACGCGCTGGAAGCTTTCTCTATTTTATCACATTAGTTGGGGGGGGGGGTCACCCCTTACAAAATCCTGTCTGTGCTAATGCTCAAGTCAACAGTTGAAATACGGTTGCATGGAGCTATATGGTCAAGGTGAAGGTCATCATACGTCATGGTCCTTAAAAAATTGCTTTATTTTACATTAAATAATTGCCCTTATTTCTAAGGCTTGTACAAGTGAAAATTGATTCAAGTAAAGCTTGCCGTATGATTATAATTTGGTAGTGCCAACAGAAAGTATATCTTGGACTTCTATTTGATGTTAGGTTAGTGACCTAAGCTCACCGCCAATTTTGGCCCATGTAACCAATGACCAGTGACTCGACCAATGTGACTATTTGGTAACCTTCGCTGTGTAATTAGCTTCGCTGGTGGAGGCCTGACGGCAATGGCTCCTGCTGTCGACGCTCTGTGGGGTGTTCAGCAAGGGCGCACGCTATCGACACTCTGTGGGGTGTTCAGCAAGGGCGCACGCCGTCGACACTCTGTGGGGTGTTCAGCAAGGGGGCTCGCTGTCGACACTCTGTGGGGTGTTCGGCAAGGGCGCACGCTATCGACACTCTGTAGGGTGTTCAGCAAGGGCGCACGCCGTCGACACTCTGTGGGGTGTTCGGCAAGGGCTCGCTGTCGACACTCTGTGGGGTGTTCGCGGGCGCACGCTATCGACATTCTGTGTGGTGTTCGGGGCGCACGCTGTCGACACTTGTGGGGTGTTCCCAGGGCGCACGCTATCGACACTCTGTGGGGTGTTCGGAGGGGCTCGCGTCGACATCTGTGGGGTGTTCGCGGGCGCACCTATCGACACTCTGTGGGGTGCTCCAGGGCGCACGCTATCGACATTCTGTGGGGTGTTCGAGGGTTCCTGGTGTCGACACTCTGTGGGGTGTTCCCGGGCGCACGCTATCGACACTCTGTGGTGTCCGGAGGGGCTCCTGTCGACACTCTGTGGGATGTTGGGGCGCACGCTATCGACACTCTGTGGGGTGTTCAGCAAGGGCGCACGCCGTCGACACTCTGTGGGGTGTTCGGCAAGGGGGCTCGCTGTCGACACTCTGTGGGGTGTTCGGCAAGGGCGCCCGCTCGGTGGGGCACTTTTCAATATTGGAATGGAGCTCCTGTTGCGTGTGTTGGAGTGCGTGGGGATCAGGTGCCTGGTGTTTGCAGATTACCTGACAACGATCTTCCCCACTGCCAAGGTTGCCGGGCGTGGGCTTGGCGTACTCGAGCGCGGCTGCCGCTGGTGTGGGCTGGAGCCGAACTCAGCAAAATCAGGACTGCTGTCGGTGCGGGCCGTCGCCCCCCGACCTCACGCTGTGTGGGGCGGTGCTGCCCGCCATCCAGGTGGATAGCTCTTACCGGTACCTGGGACGACAGGTGGGCCACATTCGACTATCGCAACCGCCGCTGCAGGTGCTGACTGAAGCTCGTCGCTGAAAGGCTGTGGGATTCGGCTCTTGCCCCTTGGCAAAAGCTGAACGCGCTGCGTACTTTCATCGTCCCGCAACTCACCCACTGCCTGCGGCTCGTGGAGCTTCCTTCGAGCTTTCGATGTGGCGCTCCGCTGGCGAGTGAAGGGAATCCTGGGCGAGCCTGCACGGCTAGGACTGCCTTGTGCCGCTGGGGGTATTTGTAGGCACTTGTCTCGTCGGGCGGCGTGGAGCTGACTGAGTATGTGGCGGAGTCGGACGTCTTAATGGCGGCTGGCACATCGCAGCTCCTCTGCTCCCGTGTCGCCCAAATAGCGCGCCTCGACGGCGTCGAGCTGGAGACTGGTTCGTCGTCGGCTCCGCCGGGCACCCACACCAGCTGACCTGGGAGCCTACCTGAGTGGGGAGCGGATATGAGATAGCGGTGACGTGTCTTCACGATTCAAGCGTACTCGTGTCGCCACTGTGGCGCTGGCTTCCCGCATGACCATCGCGTGGCATGCTGCTGTCCCCGGCCCGGTACTTCACGTGGGCACCGCAGCTGTCGAGCCGCACAGGGAGGCCGCATTGTCCGGGGTGTGATCCACCAACGCGCACTGGGTGTTGGTGGACAATATATATATATATATATATATATATATATATATATATATATATATATATATATATATATATATATATATATATAGATATGTATATATGTATATATGTATATATATATATATATATATATATATATATATATGTATGTATGTATGTATATTGGGAGGGCAAGTGGCGGTTAATGCACGAGGCAAGACTGGGCCTTGTGCCGTTTAACGGCTATCAGCGCGGTGCAAGGGACCGGCGCTGCCGGCGCTGTGGCAACACAAGAGAGGCGTTGCGCCATGTTCTCAATCATTGTCGGCCGCAGAGTGCTGCGTTTCAGCTGCGCCAGGATGCAGTGCTGTCCTGCCTTCCATAGGCGGTGCCGCAGTGGGGCAGCTCGCAGCTGCGCGTGAATCGACAGGTGCCGGGCGTGGATGCTCTCCGCCCGGACCTAGGTGTGACGCGCGGCAACGAGGTCTCGCTAGTCGATGTTACCGTCAGCTTCGAGAACCGAGCCGCTAGAACTTCGAGAATGGCTTCAATCCACACCTTTGTCGTGGGCTCCCTCGATACTTGGTACTGGGGGAACGAGACCGTGCTCAAACAGTTGCGAGTCAGTCGATTTTATGCGAAGCTGGTGCGTCAGCTGGTGATGAGCGACACCCATGGTCCCGTGACGTGTACGTGGAGCACGTCACCGGGGCGCCGCCGGTTGTGCCAGTGCTATCAAGGGCCGTCACCGACGCGGCGATCGCCCGTGATTGCAACAGTGCCGTGACGCCTGTTGTTTAGATGGTACAAGCAATTCAACCAAGATGACCGAGTACATGTTAGCTGTTGTTGATGCGGGATTCGTCGGAAAAAGTGCGCTTACAATTCAACTGACACAGAGCCATTTCGTGGACGAGTATGACCCCAACATTGAATATTCATATCGCAAACAGGTTGTAATCGACGGCGAGACGTTGTTGGATATTCTGGACACAGCAGGTCAAGATGAGTACAGCGCGATGCGGGACCAGTACATGCGCACCGGCGAGGGCTTCCTGATCGTGTTCGCCGTCTACAAATCGAAGTCGTTCGAGGACGTCAGCAGCAACCGCGTGCAAATCAAGCGCGTCAAGGACGCCGACATAGTGCCCATGATCCTGGTGGGCAACAAGTGTGAACTGGCGATGAAGTAGATCAACATGACTGAAGCCAAGGACGTGGCGAAAAACTACGGTATCCCGTTCATAGAGACATCAGCCAAGACACGTATGAGAGTGGACGACGCCTTTTGCACTATAGTCAGAGTAATCAGGCGGAAAAAGAAGCGGCGAGGGCGCGAGAAGGGCAAGGTGGGCTACCTCGGCATGAAGAAGTGTTGTCTACTATAAACGATCGGTGCGCCACGTCCAGCGCGTCGCCCGTGTCTGTTCCGTATCCTCATTCACCTATATGTATATATAACTAGACAGACAACTCGCCTTTTTAAACAGTCCCGTCGGCGGCGCTGCATGTGGGTAAAACAACGGCGCTGGTAGGCGCTGCGCAGTGTAGAATATAGATGTAGGACGCCCCAGCGGTGATGCTCGGGCGTTCTAGATGGTGAAAATGACTATCATTGTCAAATGATATATTCATATATGACGCAAAAACATTATCTATTCCCCATTAAGCCTGCACTCCGACTTGTCGCGTCCCTGCCGTTCATCCCCTGGCAGAGACATATATCGAGGGCACAGCGGATATGTGTCCGCTCATGGCAAGGTGGAGCCAATCTTACCAGGAAAGGAAAGGAAACGCCTACTCGAGGCAACCCTTGGTAACTTTTTTAGCCACAGATGAAAATGTGCCATTTATAATTATTGAGTGTACCCCCTTGAAATCTCAGCCGAAGTCTCTCTGGCAAGACCCTCGAGCGCGCCCCTCTCGAAATTTCCAGCTGAATGCACCCCTGGGAACTCATCCAGTGGCTACACACATGCCCCTTCCATGAAATATCCTGAATCCACGCCTGCTCTCTTGGCTCCACCCTTGTAAGAGGTTTAGGGTTGATAGAAAGAACTACCATTAACGAGGAAGAGCGCACGGATGTTGATATCTGAAAGTTATTCGGTCGGGGGGAGGGCAAGCCCAAATTGATTGGGGATCACATTCCATAGGGTCCTATGTTAAAGCCTGAAATTTTTGGCGTGGGTAAAGTTAACATTGATATGGTTCCTGTTCCCTCGAAAGTGTATAAAGCAACACCCCTGCCTGAACGTCACCCCGTGTCCTGCAGGATGGCCGTGTGGATTCAGGTATTGTCGGCGGATTCAGGGGGATATCCCATGGAATTCGGCTGCCTCACATTTGCATCATTCTCTCAAGCTGGGTTCAATGCCGATCCAGATTACAATGCACGTTGATGACGGGACAAACGTCGGTGCAGTTTTGGGTATGCCTATCCTCTAGTGCTTGACGGGGTTTCGGGAAACAATGGGGAAAGAATTGGGCAGTCATTCGTCGCGTCATTGCAACACTCGACTGGTCTAGGCCCATGATACAATATGATAACTAGGCTAAGCCCATCATTTGTGACCATGACCATTTGTTTGACCACCACATTTGTTGTGACCATGACCATTTGACCACCACATTTGTTCATTCGAAATTGTGTGTCCATGATTTTCGTTGAATCCATGAATTTACCAAAAAGCGATGAATATGTCCATGAGTGCGGGTTTGGAGCACTACCGTTCGCCGCGTCAGTGGCCGAAATGCGCCTTCGGATCAACTGGGGTGCTGGTAACAGTCACTGATAAGTGCGTGGACATCAACATACTTGCGGAAATACGTTGCCCCGCTTAACCACAAGCGCGCCTTAACCTCTTAACCTACTTAACCTTAACCTCTTTCAGCTCAGGATTCCCAGAAGTGTTCAGTGTCCGTATGCCTATGTAAGTTGGGTATGCCCAGGTCCTACCCTCAAGCAGAAGCTTGGTCTTGTGACTACGCGTGACCGCTGAGGTTATTCACTGGGGGTTGTTCACTTCCAAACACGACCAAATCAAACAGCTCCGCATTCACCATGTTTTATTTCTGACATTTCACAATGACACATTGGAGGCCGGCATTCTTCATGCTACTGAAGGTGGCTGACCACGTCTGAAACAAAATAGAGCAATTAGCAGACGGTATCTCTACACCGTCAACGGTGTTTAAGTTTGTACTACGAGCCAGTATTTCGCACCTTTAGCTTTTGTAACGATCTTCCCGAGATCTTCTGTAAAATTATTCTGTAAAATATGGGACAAGTATGATCTCTGAACACAAGGACGTGTGTCATGCATCTTTCCCATTGGCTGTGCCAGAGTTAGAGGGAGTGTCTCGGAATTTTAACACTTAAACACAATTAAAGTGGATATTTGGCTGGGGAATAACATGTATCGGCAATAGACAGCATCTTTACATCATCCTGTAGGCATACTTGACGAAAAACTGATGGTATTTGACATTAGTCTGCTCGGTATCATTTCCAGAAAATAGGATAATTCAACACTATAATATTTCGGCCGTTTCGGTGTGCTAAAAAACCTAAATTGTCTGCTGCGGTCGGAAAACTCCCAAGCTGATGTGCTGAGTTAAGGATAATGCAATAATAAAATTAGCATGGAGTAAATCAGCTAAGGCAACTCAATGAAAAAGTCCGTGTAAGCTATGATAACTCGGGTATAAAGTCTTCCCCAGTTGTAACTGAAGTAACAAACTGGAATAACGGCAACGGAATCGAGATGGCAAGAAATAAGCATGCTCAAAAGACAGTGACAATGCTCAAAAAATGTATATACCCCTACGCGTTTACTTAAAGTCCGACTTCAGTTTCTGTCATTCAGATCTGGGGCAGTCCCATCAAGTAAAAAATAACCGGTTCAAACATTTGTACACTGACGTATCCCACTGATATTTGTGATGATAATTTTTCAAATTTGTATCAGAACCGCATTATTATTCTGCACCTACAATACGTGTGAGTACTTACAAACAGCGTTGAACTTCCCTATCATTCGAATTTCATCGAAATCGATAAGGTCTATCACTGCAATAGTCCCAGCTGTATTACACATACGCACATAAGCAATACGCATTACACATACGCAGTACACATACCCTCTATGTTGATTTCATCCAATGTCTTGTTCGTGTACTTGTGAATTGAACCCTGCTCAGGTGCGAGAAGCTGACTAATCTTCATACATGAATAACTTCATTGGGCAGTCTGTAGAAATTGCAATGAACTCGCAGGTCGTGTCAGAGGTGATTGGCAGCCCGTTCGAGTTGGTGTTCGTCCAGGTTCATTATTTGCGTGGCAATAGCCAGATACTTCCGAAATTTTGTCCTCGTCACAAGTTCCGGCCGCTGAAGGCTCACTTGGTTGTCGCGTACTTGATGGCATCCCGACCCTTTGCTCTGCTATTTTGCTCCAGCTTTTACGAATACGAACAGCTTGTTCACGGGCACACCGACTGAGTCACGTACTTTAATCAGCAGATCGAGTGTTTGGGTCATATAAGGAGTCAGCAAGACTGGCACAGGGTGCTTCCTCTTTCCCAGGACCTCCACAACGAGCATAATAGTCCCCAGCCGCCGCTCCATGGGGGCCATATAGATAAGGTTAGGTTAGGTTAGGTTGGGTTGGGTTGGGTTGGGTTGGGTTGGGTTGGGTTGGGTTGGGCTGGGTTGGGTTGGGTTAGGTTAGGTTTGGTTTGGTTTGGTTTGGTTTGGTTAGGTTAGGTTAGGTCAGCGGTGTGCATCCGAGCCCACCTACCACTTGATAATGGCTCTGATTGAAAAGGGATGTGGGGGGTGCTGTGTGTGAGGTGTGTGTGTGTGTGTTCGTGTGCGTCGTGCGGCGTGCGGTGTGTGCGTGGTGTGTGTGTGTAGGCGTGCGGTGTGTGCGTAGTGTGTGTGTGTGTGCGCGTGCGGTGTGTGTGTGTGCGCGTGTGGTGTGTGTGTGCGCGTGCGGTGTGTGCGTGGTGTGTGTGTGTGCGCGTGCGGTGTGTGCGTGGTGTGTGTGTGCGTGTGTGGTGTGTGCGTGGTGTGTGTGTGTGTGCGCGTGTGGTGTGTGTGTGCGCGTGCGGTGTGTGCGTGGTGTGTGTGCGTGTGCGTGAGGTGTGTGTGTGTGTGTGTGTGAGGTGTCTGTGTGTATGCATGCGGTGTGTGTGTGTGAGGTGTCTGTGTGTATGCATGCGGTGTGTGTGTGTGAGGTGTCTGTGTGTATGCATGCGGTGTGTGTGTGTGAGGTGTCTGTGTGTATGCATGCGGTGTGTGTGTGTGTGAGGTGTCTGTGTGTGTACATGCGGTGTGTGTGTTGTGCGCGTTAGTAGGTGGAATAATGTACGTTAAAAAAAAAAAATCATGGGAAATTAAAAGTCGTGAGTTCTTGAACGTAATTTGTCTTTTGGTCCCCTTGGTAGAATCATAGATTACACAGGGTATGCGGTTTTTTTGCGGTATCTATTTTTGGCTCGAATGTCCTCTGGATATCTCTAGAGGTATTATAGCTAGCTAGCGACAGACGGAAAACGGCGTTGACGGGTTCTATCGGTGTTTCGGTCATCTTTCGCTCAGGTCAAATTCGAACAGATCAGGTGGGACTCAGATGTTGATATACATCAGGACCTGTAACAGATAGAAACAAACTGCTCCTACTGAGTAATAGTTATTTGCCTTACAAGTGACAAAGATCATATCCTGATCTTTTTTTCCTGAAAAGACGGAAGTTTGAGGGTATGGGATTGGGATGTTGAATGCGTGAGTGCAAGAGTGGCATGGCATTCGGCGTTGGAAAGGTGACGGGTTCTATCGGTGCTTCGGTCATTTTTCGCTCAGGTCAACATTCAGGTCAAATCAAATCAAATTCATTTAGGTCAACTGGGCCATCATAGGTCAAATTCGACCAGATCAGGTGGGACTGAGATATTGATAAATCTCAAGACCTGTAACAGATAGAAACAAACGGCGAACGCTATTCGACAGTCCTTGAAATGCGCTACCGACAATAAGCAATAATTTAGGGTGAGGTCAACCGAAACTCAGGCCAAGGTCATAAAGTCGTCTAGGGAGGTCATGTAATGCATCAATCGACACGTCTTGGCGATGCAAGCACAATGACGGTAATTTCAGCCTTCTGGTTCAATGCAGTGCGATATAATTCGGAAAAATGTGTATAATCGTATAATGTGTATACATGTATATAATGTGTATAACCTCAGAGATCTTGGTGAGGTCATTGAGCATGCCAGCAAGGTCATCTACATGCCACAACCGTTGTGAGATCATTCCGAGCGCAAATATGTAACCAGGAATCATTTGTACATTTTACCATAGCCCTATACTGGGGAAGCCATGGCCGCGAAAGGTCAATGCTACCTAAGGTCAATGCTATGATAAAAACGATATATGGTCCCTGATGAGATCATGATATGACATCATGACACATTATAAGTTTGAAATCAATCGCCAAATTATTGTGGAAGTTGCGTGCGGTGTGTGCGTGCGGTGTGCGTGGTGTGTGTGTGTGTGTGTGTGTGTGTGTGTGTGTGTGTGTGTGTGTGTGTGTGTGTGTGTGTGTGTGTGTGTGTGTGTGTGTGTGTGTGTGTGTGCGTGTGCGTGCGTGCGTGTGTGCGTGTGTGTGTGCGTGGTGCGTGTGTGTGTGTGTGTGTGTGTGCGTGCGGTGTGTGTACGTGCCTGAGGTGTATGTGTGTGCGTGCGTGCGTGCGTGCGTGTGTGTGCGTAAGTGCGTGCGTGCGTGCGTGTGTGCGTGTGTGCGTGTGGTGTGTGAGCGTGAACTCCCACCTAGAACTCCGAGTGTAGTTGGGTCATTTCGCCTGACCTGGTGACCTGACCTGAGATGACCTAGGATTACAAATGTATGAGGATATGCGGAAAAGACAGCTACAACAGCTATGCGAGCCTTGCTAACCCGATTAGTTTGGCGGGAAATGAAGAAAAACCGTGCGCGTGTTAAATACGCTGCACTTCAGCCAGACATGTATAGTTTTGCATACATATCCAGTCGGCGTTGGAATAAAAATTAAGATTCAGAAGGCCGCACATAAATGGCCGCACGCGCCTACATCAATCAAATTCCTCTCACTGCCACTGTGTCCATCATAACGAAAACTTAGACCATTAATTACTATGTATGCATATTGCTATGCTAATGCATAATGCCATATTAGCATTGACTTATCTTGGATTGCTACAGTAGGCTTGAGTGGCTTTATAATTTTTCCCACGTTAATCCAGTGGGAGCTGCACAATTTTAGGTTCGATCGATTCGATAACTACTACAATTGGCTTCAGGGGCTTCATAATTTTTTTCCATGGGGAAAACATGTAGTCAGTGGGAGCTGCACAATTTTAGGTTCGATCACTAAAGTAGAAGAAAAGAAATGCCTTTGAGTCCTTTTAGATGAACCTCATAGGATCTACTTGTCACGGTACGTCGACTGGTGTGTGAAAATCCAAAATCCTTCGAAAACTCTTCAAGCTAAAGCATTCTTAAATAAGCTTTCAAATGAGTTAGGTGTTTTTGGAAAACGTGAGTAACTCGACATCTTTCAGAGATAGCGACGAATAATACACTAATATTTGATATGGAATTTAATAGGGATAGGGTGCATTATTCGATAATGGTACTCTAACCGCTATCTCTGAAAGTTTCTCATCTGTTCCAAGTCAAATTATGACATTGTTTGTCAACAAGAATGTCTAAATATTGTTCCAAATATTGTAACAACTAGAGAACGTGTTTTCTGACTTCAGCTAGTCGGGTTACGTTTGTCCAACTTGACTTGTATTAGGAAATTGTTTCAAACAAAAAAGTTGGAAAATCAAAAAAGTTGGAAGTTGGAAAGTTTTTCCCACGCTCTTTTTCCAATTTCGGAAGCTGGCTCTAGACGGTGTAATTCGAGTCCGATCAGTAGACACTCGGTACCGCTATATTCAGCGTGAGGAGAAAGCGACTGCTCTCACTAAAATTTTTATATATTCATTTTTGGTCTTCACATTTTGAGTAACCTTAACAAAAATTCCAGAGCCGGTCTCCGAAGTCCTAACACAAGGAACCCCTGCCAATCTTGAACACATTCACATATCTATCACTATCACATATCTGTCACTACCATCTCTATCACATACGCAAAAAAAAAGTAATATTTCCCCCGCAAGATATAAATAATATATATATATATATATATATATATATATATATATATGTATATAGACCTGGTGGGATTAGGGCACCGGGTGGTGTCCAGGGTTCCCCAAAATTTTCCATGCTTAAGAAGCGCCCTCGAACTCAAAATTTGTCCATGTTGAAGCGCAATTTGACGCCCGAAAACCCGCTTTACAATGGCTCAGGGTATTGGCGATTGCGGCCAAAGTATTTGCGTTGGAGAAAATGCAAGGATAGGGTGGGCAAGAGATGCGGCTACATGTGTGTGTACATTTCAATGGAAGATCCTGCCTTACATGGGGGTTAATGGCATGTAAATCGGAATCGATTCCACGTGCATGCGTCACGTGCCAATCGGCAACCATGACGACTGCAGTTTGCACGGCAGGTGCCATGTGCCAATCGGGCAAATGTATCCAGTGCATGGAGCCGGGTCATGGACGTGTTGCCGTCGTTCCGACTCGAGCCGTTTGGCAGCTGCAGACCCAATCGTGAAAAAATGTGGAAAAATTTGCCACCTTGGACTTTCACGCGCTCCACGTGTGCGCGTGCCACGTGGGATGGAAACGTTTGCACCGTTTCTTTGGCGCATCCAAACGGCTACAGCGTGGCGTTGGTTTTATGCCGATCGGTGCATTGGCTCGGCAACTGTACTGCTCTGATTCGTGCCGTCCGACAGACGACGGAAAGGGCAATCGCCATGCTAAGTCGATGTTTAAAAAAAAATTAATTAAATGACGTGCCACGTGCTCAATGTCCGTTTGAGAACGGGGGAAACACGCCATTAACACACACACGGTAGACGATTCAATCGGTAACATTTCCGGTGCGCTACACGTAATGGTGCGCCCGCAAATGGTACCACAGGAAATTCCTTATAGTATTAATTATATGTCGGCTGTCGGGCTAATATATGTGTATATATATATATATATATATATATATATATATATATATATATATATACATATATATGCAACTATTTACCTACCTAGGAACAATGTTCTTGCGTGCTTTGATATCTTGTTTCACATTGGTACACATCTTACCTGTATAGGTAACAAAAGCGCAAACTGAGAACAATGGTCACAACTAAACCAAGGTAACCTGCCATGCCCATCCCCAACCGGCACAATCACAAGACTGCGGACTAAGAAAAATAAACAGGACAGCGAGTGCCTGCGGCCCGGCACTCTTACTTACGCGAGAAAAGCCAGGGCTATCCAAGTACGAACAGTAAGAAAAAACTCCATCCATAACACGTCTTCATTTCCGGTCAAACTGTATATTTTTACCACAGGAAATTTTATTAACAATGCCGGCTAAAGCTCTTGAAATTAATTAAAAAGTAATCCTACTAAACTCACTTACCATAACAATACCAACGAATCCCTCTCCATAACAATACCAACGAAATTCTTCACAGGAAGTGTTGAAATGGACTCAGCCATTTAACAAGCCAGACGTCATGGACAGACTCCCCGGTCCTGGGGCCAAATAAGATGAGTTCATTCGCCGCCTCACCCACGTGACAATTTGCACGGAAATAAATGCTAAATGAGAAGAGCTGCACTACTTCCAGGCGCATTTGATTTGATCTGCACATTTGATCTGGAGTGAATGTTTCTTCTATTCTTCTACTCTACATTGATTGTGAATGCATAACCACAATCTGGCTGGGGAATTTGCCAACATTGAAGGCTAACAACAGAGGCAAGTTTTTCCGCGCATCAACCATTATAATCGCAATCAGTGAGGACATGGACCTAGTCTTTGATATACATGAACCATCTGACTAACACTATCTGAACGAATGGATTACAGCGCGGCTATTGAAAAAACGCAGGCTTACAGATACTGTCTACACGGACAACAGCGATCCAAGATAACTAGAGACAACAGGTACTCCAAAGTTGGCTGTTCTAGTATAGTTAGTTTAAACTAGACAAAACCTACGCCAAGTGACGTCATATACCAGACGCGCTTTTTTATTCCAGAATACTGCTGAATTATATTCTAGTTTTGGACTATACCAATAAATATACTAAATATGGTGCCTTCATTTTAGCACAATTATGGCGCTTTTCTCACGATTAGTTTCTCCGTTGGCTGTAAAGAATATCAGCCATTCATTGAAGCTTGAATATTCTATCTTATTCTGCTAGCGTGTCGGTGGCTTTGAACCGAAAGGCACCATCCCCAGAATTAATTTATCCATGGCGTGGTGGATATTGAGAACACACGCCTCAGGCAATTTATGCGAATTGAGGCCTTATAACCACAATGTCAACTTGGTCAGCATGTCATTGATGCAATCTGGTGATTAATGTTAGCATGTGCATTGGTCCCCTGTCAGTTATCATATTGTTTCTGTGTGGTATATGTAATCATGCCATACTGTGCCATTCACCAACTTGTGGACAATTTGGTAATTGCTTGCCCATTGTATCATGGCTGGGCAGTAGTGGTAGTAGGGTAAGAGGGAGTTTCCAGACACTTAATGCATGGAACAAATAGCTCTACTGCTGCTTTTGTGTGGCCAAACCAGTAATTATACTGTTTACTGAATTTCAAAAAATGAAGATGGTATCCATATTCAGATGGTTCTCTCTGTCAAAGTCATCTAACCACTCACATAGAGCTACTTTAAAACATATAATTGTTTTGTAATGTTGTGCCACATTCTGAACATGAAAGTGGTTGTGCAGGATTATTTCACTGTAGCTGTTGTGGTACCAATTATTAGTAGCCACTAAAAATACTGGTGTAATTGCAAAAAATATCGGACCTTAAAATACATTTTCAGGGAAATATGTACTTTTTAGTTAATATTTGAATTCTTGATATGCCTTTCCAATGCAAAGTTGATTAATGTGGTTAAAATGTGATCAATCTCATCTGTACTGTGTGAGATGTGATTTAAGGGTTAATTATTGCAGTTTTGAGTGCTTATAAGTGACGTTTTGCACATTTTAACCTAGGCAAAGCTAAAATGAGGTTGGGATAAGTTAGGCATTTCTTTAGCTTCCTCAATTTTCAGATCGAATTGTTCATGGATGTGATTTTTTTAATTGGAAGCTAATTTATGTTCCCTTCTGAAAAGAGGCAAGGGTGGAGCTGTGTGAGGTTTTTACAATTGCACCTGCAGAAGAAGATTTGCATTTTAGTTGAGGTGGCATTTGAAGAAAAAATTGTAAATGCATGTTTCTGAATGTCATTAAGATGATATGACCATTGTATTCCAGCGCAAATGCATGCTTTTCAGTTCGTAAGTGAAGTAATGCGAAATGTGTTGCTTTGAGTGGGGTAATTGGTAATGAAGGATAATGTTAAATGTATAAACAGTACATCCAAACCAATGTCATCCATTGAATATCTTTGATATCACATATGCAACAATGCTGGTTGAGTTATCACCACAACATTATTGTCTTTCCTAGTGTTTGAAAAATCTTAGTTGAATGATATTAATATTATTTTTTAGTGAAATTACTTTTTTCTAGATATCAGCAGATGAACTTGAACTGCCGATTTGCTGAGAATTCATTTCCCATAGAAATGAATATCAGACTCCTTCAAATCTCATCAGATAATGATGTGAATTGAAGGAATGTTAAATGCTAAGCGTGGCGGTGGGGGGGGATGATGTGTGGTCTGGTCCATGGCCAGAAAGAAACCAGCGGACCGATCGCTGGGCACCCATTTGCGTATCCCGAAGATGAACCACGAGAAGCGTTCTGAACTCGCATCCTAAGCCTTAGCGGCCTGACGGTTTCCACCGAGGAATTCTTCCACACATTCCGAGAGATGGATGCTGCGTTTTGTGTTCACCATGCCCAAGAACCCAACAAGCCACAGCAGACATCCATAGGTCATTGAAAGTTTCCGCCAGGTGTTGGAATCCAGATTCAATTCCATAGCTAAAATATAATTAAGTGCTTTGCGAGGATCCGGACATTTATTCATCTCGGGCTAGTGAGCAAGGTGAACGTCGCCAAGCTCGCAAAGCGGCAGCAGCGGAAAGCCGGGCAGTTTGCTCAGTGACTGCGAAGTATGGGTCGCACTTGGGCGATACTTCACATTAAGATCAGTGTTTGAATCTTTCATTGTTTGGACGTATTGGTGCATCATCTGCCGTTGATCATATAGCAGCATATCAGGACTTTCTACACAAATATTACACGAGACTAGACGTACGTGTTGCAGTCGCACAGAGTGTATGTCAAGCTCAACAACTGATATGTGCCTGTGTTTGTGAAGTCGGTAGAGCGTAGCCTGTAGGTTTACACGTACTCATCGTCCCACTACGGTGCTCGTGAGTAGTCTGTGTATGTATGCATGTCGAGTTGTTCTCAGCCACAGATGTCACGATGAGGATGTTCCATCTATTCTTGCCAGTTCGTCCGATTTTATAAGGTGCCAGATATGTACGTACTGTAATGTTAGGTATTGTAATGTATTGCCGCAATGCAATCTCATTAAGTACCGTGGCTTATCTGCACCTGCTACCGATAACCTCTATGTCACGCGTTTGGTGGAGCCGCGGCAGCTTAGTCCGTAGGGTGTTGGGCTCTTGACCGCAAGACTATGGTTTCGAGTCCGGCAACCAGCGGAATTACCGAGTCCACCCGCGACCAATCGGTTTGAGAAGTTGGCGACGCTATATGGCCGAGCAGTTAATTGCGTCGTAAAGGAACCCAAGGTTCTTTTTCTGCTTCATGTGTTTGCTTCTCCCAATATATGTCTTCCGTTGTGCTGCCTCAATATATCGTTTTAATACGCACTCTGTTGGGCGCCGGAAGATATATATTCATGTGCGCAAAATGACGAACGCAGTCCATGCGCCCAAAATGCACATTCACTTCCACCACAGAGTACACAACCGAGAAACAATCGGCAGTGGGAGTGAGGGCTTCCTCAATCTTGGCAGTCTCGTCTTCTCCAGATAAATGCTCCTCGTATTAAAGTCTGATTGATAAACAACTTTTGTTGCCGTATTTATGTCGTGCTGTACAGCAAAATGCGTGATTTTTTTATTATTTAAAATTTCGTCCCAGTTGTTGCTGGGGTGGCTTTAGGAACCAGGGTTATATTGCTAAGCAGAGCTTGTTGCGTGAACCCTCGCCCAACCACCCGATCCACGAATTCCTTTTCAACGGCAGAATTTTGATCGAAAGTTTAACGTGCCGTCAATACACCGACACGGCCGCCCGGCAGCTCGTCTCCGGCCTTATCGGGCCAGCTGTCAACTCACACTCCCGGCCGGGGGCTAAACGCGAGCGCGCGAAGCGACCCGAACCCTGCGTTGCCAGGACAGGGGAGACCAGCACAAGCCAGCGCTCTAACCAACTGAGCTACCGGGGTGGCATTTCAGGTTGCACGACGCGAATAAAGAAATCATATTTTAAAAGGAAAATATTTTCTTTAGTCAAAAATAGAACACATTTAATTAAAAAGATGTATGGTATTACGTGGCAATTGTCCATTCTAACCACAAATTAAGTTGTTATTAAAGTTGCTTCCGAGCTGGTCTGGCATAGAAATTGCTGTTACCCCTGCATTATTGCATGCATGACAAAAGTTTGATTCACATGGCGTCAGCGACGCAGCCAATTCATTTCGACTGAAAATGCCGAATAACGGTGTGCGAACATGGGCAAAGCTACGGTGGGGAATGAACGGGGTTGCTTCCCCAATCCTGCCAAGTTCCGCGTAAAGCCTTTGACAATGCATGATAATCGAACCGAAGTCCTCATGCGGGCATCTAAAATCCGTCTTAGCGCTTACGGGTTCCACAAAGTTGTTGCCGAATCTAAATCGAGCGTTCATGGTACGAAAAGCGTGATTTTTTATTTTGCGCCAGCACTGCAGAAAGTTCAGGATTGTCACCGAAATATTTTAGTAAACGTCTGCTCCTGTCAAAGCAATGCTTGTCACAGTCCTGGTGGCGTGTGTTCGCCGTGTATCGTAAAAGGCGTGGAGCCGAGCTTAGAACTGGCATCGCTCTGACTCCACCTCGGGTCCAGTCATTTGACTGTTCGGCAGCATGCATAATTGTTGGTTTTGTCACCTTGATAATCATGTACTGTTATTATATGCACACCTCGAGGAGCAAGGACTAATGTTGGTCGGCTGTACTGGTGGGAGGGGAAAGGGGGACCGTTAGTTTTTAGCTCAATGTTTGCAATGCACTGCCGTAGTGCCACACATGATTAAATTCAGGGGATCCTGTCTCCTGTCCCACCCCCGATGGTCCGCCGCCCGTGTCAGTAAGGGACAGTGGGCTTGGACATTGCCATAAGCGGTGACATGTTCCGTATTTCCTATGCCTGGCTGATTAGAAGAAGTGCCAAACCATAAATTGAAGGTGGCAGAACCCCAGCCTTGCAGAATATCTGCGTATTTTCCTTCTCTTTATGAAAGAGATCGTCCCATGTGAACAGTGTCTTAATTCACTGTCGCTTATTAGAAGGACGTGCCACGACACGCACAAAAAGCTGCCGGCCTCCAGGCTCGAACCGGCTACCTCCGAGTCGGCAAACCGACGCGCTACCAACTGCGCTACCAATACCGAACCGCTCGGCCCGCTTAAGTTAAATAGTGTCGATGGATATGACATGGGTCTAAATAACACCATTTTACACAATAACTAACATATTCATGTGAAAGTCTCCCATGATTATCGAAATACCATGAAACAAGCTTTCAGATGACGTATAACTTGCACCACTCACGTATACTTGTTAGTCAGAAACGTACGCGGAAAAGTACCATTTCTTGCTGTCGTGATAATCTGCTGAACCCAAATCAGCGCCCAGATGACGTCCCCGGCTGCCAATGGACATTGACAGGGGCCGCAGCGATCCATGCTCAGTCGGATGTCATGAACTTGTGCTTTACTTAATGCTTTTTTACTTGTTTTCTTTTTACTTTCTGCAGTTCCTTCATATGGAATCTTCGAAGCACACAAACATGCGGCAGATTCTGCGCACATGTCACAAGACTTACGGCAAAAGAAGTAATGGAAGTTATCGTTCGTGGCATCCGACAAGCGCAAGTTTTATAGGTATTTACCTCATATCCAAGGTAGGTAGTAGCAGTGATGATGTTTCGCAATGTCTGTCGGCTTATTTCGTTGGGGAACATATCTTTACTCGGGTGAGTCATCCTACAATCACCATCTGCTGCCAAGATCAAAGAACAAGTTCACATTGTGCAAAGAAGAAATGGTAAATTTTTACTTCATTTTGGAGGCAGTATTTCAATATAAGCACTGTGATAACATGTTTGTTGATATGATTATGACCATGTCACCACACATTTCTGGAACAGATATATACTTTGTCAGCTTGCAAGTAAATAATGGGGGGGATTGAGCAGGGCAATGTTTAATGAAGAGTAATGTAGCATATTGAATATCCTGTGCGATAAGTTGAAAAAATAATAAAATATGTGTAGAAGTAGAATACGTGGCAGAAATCTGGATTTATCCTTGATAAACCTTGAACCTTGATCATCTTGTGATGTAACCTGTTCCCCTGGATCTCCTTCAGTGTAAGATTTCCATATATTTTTTTTAGGAGTGGTGTGTGAAATTTTTAGCTGGAGTACAAAAAATAGCTCTGCACATGCAGACAATTGACC
The DNA here is from genome assembly GCA_034440575.1 of Imbricaverruca yamaguchii. Classification (NCBI taxonomy): domain Eukaryota; kingdom Metazoa; phylum Arthropoda; class Thecostraca; family Neoverrucidae; genus Imbricaverruca; species Imbricaverruca yamaguchii. Next base: position 770,712 of record JAOTOL010001643.1, read on the forward strand.
TTGTTTTGGTGGGGCTGAAAACCAATGCTCTTACCCACCTCTTCCCCTGGCAGAGATGGCAGGTACCTCAAGGAATCAAAACCTTGTACCCCTGAAAACTGCCGAGCCAAGGCACAACACCACTTTACACCCAGCACCATACTCTGCATTGGGCATATACTCTGCACTGGATTATATGGCTGTGCACCATGCAAATGCATCACAATTGCTGGAAAATAGAGCTAAGTCTGATTCTCTTACCCCAGTGATGATCTTGGAGCAAGCAGGAGATGGGTGGGATAATAGCTGTTCCAATAATAAATATTGGAACAGCTATTACAGATCCTTCACTGACACTGATGAACACCAAATTCAGTTATATTTCAAGGTGTATGATTTATCATTGCACACATTTCCCCCAAAATATTTGACAGCCATTCATAAGTTCCTAAATGGCATTGGTTTCTTGGTGTCATTGCCTCAGAGAACTTACTTCTCCAGGGCCACTTTTAGGAAATTTAAAGTGATTTTTTCCTTTGAATGGGCTCATTGTGTCTAAAAATGTTGTCTCAAAATGACCTTCAATTGCACATTGAAGCCACCTTAATGGCCAAATGAGGCTTGAAGTATTTACTCTGGTGATAACAATCACCCCCAGATTTGCCAACTAGGAATTTCTGATACTTCTTGGCAAGTACTCCAGTATGAATATCTAGTGATAAGTATTGAATAAATATTATTAATATAAATAAATAATATGTAAGACTACATATAGATGAATATTGAATCAACATTGAATACATTTTGAATAAATATTGAATTAATTATTGACTATTGACACAAATATAGTGTCTTCTCACGTGATGTCACATGCAGTCATTTGTGCAGTATGCAGAGGCCTTTTCACACATAAATGGCACTAAAAACTGACAAATAACACTGACACCAACAGATTCTAATGCCATCTAGTTCTATTGTGGTCATTGACAGGTTAGCGATTTTGGACTGCTGAAACTGCTAGTTGTTTTCAGGTATGGACTTTGAATGATAGCACTAGACCAAACAATGTTCTTCTTTTTCCCTTCTAGAGTACAAAATATTTCATTTAGTCTAGTCACAATCCTGGAGTACAAAATGTATTGGTAAGCATGTCACCAACAAACCAGTTTTTCCAACACTGATGATTCTCCTTCTGGGAATAGCAAGCTAATAATAAAGAAAGAAGCAATCTCTTTGACAGTTTTATATGAGATGAAAGTAAAACTGCATGAAGTGAAGAATAATTTCCTTTTACATCTTGCTTCAATGTGCTACTGCACATTTAGGTGTTAAGTTTGGTAGTTTTTTGTGGGACAATATTTCTGCCAGTAACCTACAGGAGGAAGAGGTGCACTTACTCCACAATATATAATGCTAATATCACCTTAGTGTTGGCCTAGCCATGCTTGGGAACACAGAATGGCACTTGAACATGTACATAAAATCATGTTCCATTCAATTGTGGTTGCAAGGTTTTTGTGCTGAAGCTCAAGTATGTATATTTGAGAACTTGATTCCAGGTGTTGGTGTCATTCCAGCCCTGATATTGGCCACGTGGGGTCAGGGGTCAGTGCAGACGTGCAGGAGAGGCGTCTGACCTCACCATGGGCCAGCTGTCCATGGTGTGGGCCGTGGCCATGGCCTCCGTGGCTATACACACAATCGGCATCTGGAACCTGGTCACTGTGCTGCTCTCACTGCTCACTGTTGCTGCCAGGTGAGTGCTGGTCTGCTGTCATGGGAGGAGATGTGTGATTCCAGGTGTGACTGTGTTGTGGTACCATTGTGGCAGTGTATTTTAATGCCAGTGGGACAGTACATTGTAACACCAGTGCAACAATGTAGTGTGGCATCAATGACAGTGCATTGCAGCATTATAATGACAATGCAGTTTGGTGCCAGTGTAACACTTTATTGTGGCACCACTATGACACTGTGTTGTGATTCTGGTGTTGCATTATGGTACCAGTGTGGCAGTGTATTAACCCTCACCCATATAGGGGGGTGCAACCCCACTCAGGTTTTTTGTGTATTCCTTCCAAACCGATGAACAGATCGCTCTGAGATTTTCAGTACCCTCTGGGGCAACCTTTTGACGACCTTTGGCGAATTTTTTTTGGAGGTCATATCAGGTCACGGAGTTATAAGGTCATGGAGGAGAGCACCTCCGACCAGTTTTCAACAATTACGTGATTATCGCACATATTTTTTTACGTACTTAGCGTAATTATGGGCAAATAATGAAAAACACAGATGCCCAGATGGGTTCCCACTGAAAAACAATGTTCCAAGAATCACCGACCTCGGTTTACCTCGTTTCACCTTTCGACCTTTTTTAGCTGACCTACGGTAATTTTTCGTTCTGAATTCGAATTTTGCATCTATTTTTACCCGAGGGAACTTTAAACTTCGAAATTGGAACCATTTTTCGAAAATACATTTGGGGTCATGGCTCTGACCTCATTTGGTGCATGATATATCGGTCCGATCGGGTCCGTATCACAAGTACCCAAAGTCATAAGTACCAAGATTCATAAGTTCCAAAGCTGCCAGATAACTTCTAGAATATCTGCGGGTAGGACGAATTCACAAGTACCCGGTGTCATAAGTTCCAAAAATAGTTCTGAATTCTACCGCTAGATGACAACGTAAGTATTATGCACCAGAGCTTGCTTGCGTGCCGACAGATGGCAGGCCGCATTTGCTGTGTGCTTCAAAAAGGCTACCAAATTCTTGAGCCGGGAAATTTTCAACAAATTATAGAGATTTTGTGTCTAGAAAAACCAAGTGTCCCCAAACAAAGGAATGCCGCTGGTTTAGTTCCAGCCTGCCGTAAATTCGTCAAAGTGACGACATATTCATATTCATATTCATTTCGCAAATTCGCCGAATATCTAAGAAATGCAGACTCTTCAGAATTCCTTCAAAATTGGTACACATGCAGTACTGGATGAACTGATCATTATGACTATAAAAGCTAAGCAGGGCGCCCTTAAACAGCTGAGATATTCCAGGTAAAACGTCTGGGTCATTCAGGTCGTGAACTCCTCATAATTCCTTCAAAATGGGCACAAATGTACTCTTGAATGCATTGATGACCATGAGCATAAAACCTGAAGGGACGTTCATGAAAGCAAAATTATGTGTATCAAAACCTCTCCTGGAAAAATTATCCTGGACCAAGGCAGCGATTCAAAGCACAAAGCTTTTCTTTTTTAACTTGCACGTCAAGTTAGATTGATATTCGATCCCTACATGTGGAACATCGTGGAAACGAGCATGCTGGTGGGCCTCGGTACACTGATTATCGTGAGCACAATCAAGAAGCCGCATTGCTGGTTGGTTATAGGTTTTACGACACATCGACCGTTGAGTCATGTAGCGTCGCCAATCTCTCACGCCGATTGGTCGCGGGCGAAGAGTAGTGACAGGTGAGACTCGAACCCACAACCTTTCGATTGTGAGACGAGTAACTTACCCCTAGGCCACTCGTCCCCAAGAAGAAGCCGCATTGCAAAACATCACTGGGATATTCATGGTCAAAGGTCAAAGGTCATCGAGATTTCCTTCGAAATTAGCAGATGGGTAGTACTCAATACACTAATTACATGAGCATACAAGCTAAGAGGAGCATTCACGATCAGCTGATATATGTAATGTCAAAGGTTAGAGTTATTGAGGTTGGATTCTTCAGATTCCGTTAAAAATTGGTGGAATAGTCATAATTGATGCACGGATCATCATGAACACAAAGGCTAAGAGGGCCGTTCATAAACAGCTGAGTTATTCAAGATCAAAGGTCGAGATCATTGTGGTCAGACCATTGATATATATTGTTAATGGCACACATGTAGTCAAGGACTAACTGACGACCATGGGCATGAATGATAAAGCGGCGTTGCTAAACAGTTGAGCTATTCAGTGTCAAGGGTCAGGGTCAATGAGGTCGGACTATTAAGATTTTCTTCAAAGTTTGTACACGCGGAGTAATTGATGCACTGACCATCATCAGCATAAAATCTCAGAGGGCGGGGTCATTGGGGTGGGACTTCCTATAATTCATTCAAAATAGGCACACATTTATTCTAGGATGGACTAACCCTCATGAGCATACAAGCCAAGATGGTCGTTCATAAACGGCTGGATTATTTGTGTCCAAACATTTCTGGGTGTGCATATGTAGCGATTAATAGCACAAAACGAATATCAATATGCACATCAAGCAACATTGAAATTTCATTTTTACAGGGGGAGCATCGTGAAAACTAGCATACTGGTAGGGTAAACGGACAAATGTACGTAAAGCAAATGTATGCGTGACAGATGTCCATACTGAAATGTACCGAAGCAAATGTACGTAGGCATAGATGTACGTATGGTAATCGTTCGTCAGCGCATATGTACGCATGACAAATGTAGTTAAGCGCAAATGTACGTATACGCAAATGTACGGAAGTGCAAAAGTGTGTATGCTCTAATGTTCGGAGACGCAAATATACGTATGCATAACATGTTCGTAATTATACGCAAGCGCAAAAGTACAGATGGCAAATGTACGTATGCGCAAATGAACGCATGTACAAATGTACGCATGCGTAGATGTACGCAAGCGCAAATGTACGGATGTGCAACTGTACGTATGCGTAAATGTACGTACGCACAGAAGTACGAATGAACAAAGGCACGTCAGAGCAAAAGTACGTATACGCAAATGTGCGCATGCACAAATGTATGTATGCGCAGATGTACGTAGGCACAAATGTACCTAAGAGAAAATACAGACATGTGCAATTATGCGCATGTCTAAATGTACGTAAGCGAAATGTACATAATCTCCAAAAGCACCTATGCGTAAAGGAGCGTATGTGCAAAGGTACATATGCGCAAATGTACGTAAGTGCAAATGTATGTAAGAATAAAGGCATATAAGAGCAAATGTAGGTAAACGTACAAGTATGTAAACGCACATGTACGTAAAATAAATGTATGTATAAGCCAATGCGCGTACAGTTACGCATACGTATCTTTACGTTTTCATACGTTTGGCTGGATACGTATGCCATTCGCACATTTGCGCTTACGTATATTCACTTATGGACCTTTACCATGCGCATAATTGCTCTTGTGTACATCTGCCATTCATCTATTTCTCATGAGTATTTTTGCGCCTTCGAACATCTGCACTTACGTTCATCTGCCTCATGTAAGATTGCGCATACGTCCATATGTGCCTGTATGCATTTGCTCTGACATACTTTTGCGCTGACGCATATTCGCAAACACGCGTACGTACATTTGCGATTACGTACTTCTGCGCATTCGTATATCTGCTCTGATATATAATTGCGCATACGTACATTTGCGCTTACATACATTTATGCCAACGTACTTTTGCGTTTACGTACACTTACGCATACTTATGCTTGCGCTTACGTCCATTTGCACTTACGCATATCTGCGATGATGTATTTTTGGATCACGTACATACATTAAAATAACAGCAGTGATATATCTCGGTTACACGAACGTCCATTTGCGCGTACGTACGTTGGCGCTGACGTATCTTGCGTACATTTGTCATACGTACCTTTATGCATACGTGCATTTGCTTACTTACATTTACTTAGGTGTATCGTCATGCGTACATTTGTCCGAGAATCTACCAGTTGAGCTTGGTGCACTGATTATCATGAGCATATTTAAGAAGCCCTATCACAAAAATCTACGGAGATTTCCGGAGCCAAGGGCCAAGGGCCATCGAGACCGGCCTCGTCTAGATTTCCTTCAAAATTGTTGCACGGGTAGTACTTGATGCACTGATCATCATGAGTATACAGGCTAAGAGGGGCGTTCGTAAACAGCTGAAATACTCAAGGTCGAAGTCGGGATCATTAAGGTCGATCTCTCATAATCGTTTCAAGATTGCCACACATATAGTCCAAGATGCGCTGACGGTCCTGAGCATGAAGGCTGACAAAGGCCTTCATGAACAGCTGGATTATTGGGCCAAAATATTTCCCGGTGTGTTCATGCAGCGATTAAAAACAAAACACCAATGGCAAACTGCACGTCAAGCTAAATCAATACTTGATGCTTCCCAGTGGAACATCATGAAAGCCAGCATACTGGTAGAGCTCGGCATCCTGATTAACATGAGCAAACACAAGAAGACGTATTACACAACACCACAGATATATTTAGGGTCAAAAGTAAAATGTCATCGAGGTTGGACGCCTCCGATTTCTTTCAAAATTGGTTCTCGGGAAGCACCCCTTGCAGAAGGGCAGAAATCGAAAGTTATAGAATGGATTGACCCGTGCCAAAGCATGCAAAATAAACGTTCATTCCATTCGGGTCCAAGTTTTAGGAACGTAACGTGAAGAGTTACTGCCCAATTGGGGAACGGGTGGCATATTCCCTTTTTAATTGAATATATGATGCCATTGTTTTTTGCGATCTGTCTGTCTGTCTGGCTGTCTGTCTATCTGTCTGTCTGTCTGTCTGTCTGTCTGTCTGTCTGTCCCTCTGTCTCTCTTCTCTCTCTCTCTTTTTTTTTTTTCTCTCTCTTCTCTCTGTCTCTCTCTCTCTCTCTCTCTCTCTCTCTCTCTCTCTCTCTCTCTCTCTCTCTCTCTCTCTCTCTCTCTCTCTCTCTCTCTCTCTCTCTCTCTCTTCTTGAAATCAGCTCTCTGGACAACAGCATTGCTGTGCTTATCGGCGAAAATTCATTTGTGAGTCAAAACAGTACGTGGGCCGCTAGTACGTCGGTCAAGTCGTTGACGCGCAAGCCGTTACATTGCGCGCCAAGTAACCAATTCAAATGTCAACCGGCTCGCATGACGGCCTGTATAATTCGCGCAGCGAGAGGTGGGCAGTGAATGGATTAACGGATGCGGGCAGTTACTCCAGAGTACATTTTAGTAACAGAATACCACGAATGCATATGACTTTCCATTGGTCTCCGGAAGAACATAGGAGTGGCATCAATGTCCTTGTCTGTAATACCTATAGTTATTGCGGTTGTGCATAGGCTTCGCCGCCACTGAGTTCCGAGGCCCGAATCCTCCTGGGATGTTGGAAAACTTCGGGAAAATATGTCATCTTCCGGCAGTTTCACAGTTTCTGTACCAGGCAACATCTGACTCTGGTGGGATAATTCGTCAGACGGTGCCATCACGGGTCTGCCGTATCAATGCTACCATGGCCCGCGGCGTGCCGCCCGACTGGACCAGTCTGCCGTCGGCTGGATGTCAGCTAGGTGTCGGCTGCATGTCGAAATTGGCGAGCATTCCACTCACCAGCTGACAGCGAGCCGCTGTCGGCATGTTTACTAGGAATATGTATATACATATATATCCACATGCACACACACACACACACACACACTTTTATATATATATATATATATATATATATATATACCATGTATAAGCTATCCGTGGGAGGTACCTCTAGCAAAGGCAGACATATGCGTCAATGGCATCAACGCTGTTAGCAACAGCAAAGGCGTCCAGTGTCATATCTTCTGCTATGCAATGTCTTGCATTATCGGATAATATCCTTCATGCAATTTACTATCTTCTGCCCCCTCTTCATGCTAATAAAAATCAGATTGATGCCATTTTGGCATTGGCATCAGATTGATGGCTAAAAACCGAGGTGAAGTTAAACCTTAACTAAATCAGACAGGTGATGAAGTAAGACGGCGACTATTGGTCCGACATCCAAAGCCGAGAGGGGCCTTTTAACTTTCTCAAATGCCGTGTATAGCTTGTGGTGGCCTGATATAAGCGTGTGACAGATCGCTAGAAGTTCGTTCTACCATCTAATACGGTTACATAATGACATTAAAATTAGTCATAGAGTCATAAATTCCAACACCCAGACAGGGTCCCAGTAATAAACCGAGCTAATTCGGAAAGAAGCCGTATGCGGTCGCATGTGGCCGTGAGACGTTAGTACGTGGCCTACCCGTGTGCAATTTTGATGGATATGTGAGTAGTCCAACCTCAGTGTCAGTGTCCTGTAATAACAATATAATAACAAATGATAAGTATATATATATATATATATATATATATATATATATATATATATATATATATATATACACATATATCTATATATATGTATATATACATATATATATATATATATATATATATATATATATATATATATATATATATGACGTCCTGGTCATCATCTAAGTACCAGTTAAGAGGGGCGTTCATAAATAGCTGGGCTATTTGAGTCGGGATTTCTTCATACATTCTCGGTGCAGATATGATGGACAGCGATGCAAACGAAAAAAATCTGGAAGTAAGGTTATGTTGCATTTTGAGTATTGCGCGTGGATCATAGAGCATGATACTCTAATCATGATGAACACTATATATAATCGTACTACAATACGCAGCGAAGATATGCTGGGTTAAAGTACAAGTGTCACCGTCGTCGGACTACTCAGATTTCGTTAAAATTGGCATGCAGATACTCCTCCATATCCTGATAAAGGCACATAATGCACATAAAGACTAAGAAGAGTGCTCATAAATAGCCGTTAACAGACGCCAAAGGCCAGGGTCACGGAAATCGGAGTGCTCATATTTCCTTAAAACACACAGGCAGATCTTGATGTGCTGATCGCATGAGCATGGAACCAAAGAGTTCCTAAACACATGAGTCATTCAAAGTCAGATGACAGGGTCAGACTACCCAGATTTCCTTCAAAATTGGCACGCAGGTGGCCTTTGACGCGCTAACCAGCATGACCCTACACGCTAAGAGGGACGTTCATAAGCAGCCGTGTTAGTTAGTTATTTGGGCTTTAGGGCGCTTCGAACAGAATTGATAATTCGCACCCAAGCTGAGTTATTCAGTCAAAACTTCGTCTTGCATTGACGGTATATATATAACTTACGGCGATAAAACTAATGGGAATCTGTACGTCAACGACTTCTTCAACCGTTGGCGCTCTCCAAGAGGAGAAAAGGCTTTCTTTTCCGCAGACAATTCCTCTCCACCTGCCGATCACTATTCCAAGATCTCCTTTATTGTGCCGTCATTGCGGTGTGATGTGTCCTGATCCCAGAAGTGTTCAGTGCATGCACTTTCTTTCTTCACGCCTGGTGGGATGCCCTGCCACGATCAACATTAATAGACCCGCCTCTGCCAACAACAGTTGAGGCCTGGAACCCTGACAGAACCTGGGTCGCATCCGCTGCTCTAAGACTCATCCATGTGGGTATTACGTGTGACTCGCCCTTGTGTTACTAGACCACTCGTGTTGCGCGATATCGGGGGGATGTGGTGTGGATGTACTCGGGTAGATAGTTCCTGTGGAACTCGCGATGTAATCTTGATTGGGTGTTTTTTCGGTGTACGTTTTTCCTGTTTCACATAATCTTGTATATATAGGCTTAACCCAGATACGCCCCTGTTGATCTCACTTGGCCTCAACACTTTATGACTTCATCCCACGATTTTCCCGACGATGCCCGATTGAATTATAGTACCGTGAGGCCACACGAGCGCCTTATTTGCTCACGTATTTTATCAACATATTTTCGGGACGTTTCCACTAGACACAGACTCGGCGGTAGCACTGGGTAAACGACAGTACCACTGCTGGGACCTGCAGGAGTCTACTCGCTCGTTTTTCTGTTTACGTTTCATGCTGCCCGGAAGGCAATTCATTTTCAAGAATCTATGCCCTGTCCCAAAGGTGTCACTTTACATATGATGGGCACTGATCCCCCATCCAATCATTAGCTTGCCCTCCCCAATGATTGATTTCCCCCTCTCCCAATCAGACATATTCTTAACTATGGGGCCTGTAGAGCCGAAAATTAAGAAAGCTCGGAATATGCGCTCAACGATTTTTTTTAGCCTATCCGGAGACACATGCTATATGAAAGGTAAATTGGCCCCTTAGCTAATATCACAAAGTGACACCCATATCCCGCCCGAAAGTTTGCTTCCTGTTAGCCGTTCGGAGCTGTCCGGATGACCAAGAATCCTTCTGACACCATATATATTTATTATCCCAAAGGGTAAAGCAAATATTCTCCCGGACGGACAGAATATTATAATATTTAATTATTCAATATTCTAAGTTACTTGGTAGATCGATGCTATCATTGCGCTTATCACTTCAATTAGGTGCATGGTTCGAGGAAGCGCCCCCCGGTAATCGATAAGCGTTGAGGTTACAGGGATATTATAGCAGTCAAGGTAGAAAATCGTCTTTGTCCCGCGCCGTAGTCACATAGTGTATATGTATATATTTGCCGCGAATTTGACACACCAACACTTAACCCGACGCACGGACAAAACATGGTTGACGCTCTCCGAACGCGTGGATAAGGACTCTATCGGATGTTCGATAGATTCCGGACACCTATTTTCGCCCGGGAGTCCTGTGAAGCACACTTTACCTGGCTTTCGGGGCGAGGAATCGACCATAATTAGTTTAAGGCTACATAGAAGGTGTAGGTCGAAGCCCTTGGATGCTGCCACGATTATTGTTTATTGCAATACGGCTTATTTATGACGCATGTTGAGGGTTTCCCCCTATCCGTTTGCGATATACTTTTTTTGTATGATGATACACGCGCAATAATCGAAGATCAATATAACATGGCCAGCGGCGGATCTAAGATTTGGTAAGAGGTTGGCACCCATAATTTGTGTGCACCGTCTGTAGGTGGAAGTGTTCCTATAATTAAAATATGGTCTCACAAGGATGGGTTGCGCTCCGAAAACTGCGTGTAATTTCTGACGGCAGAGCACCATAGCAGGTATTAGTCTTTGTGACATTTATCAAGGTAGTTTGGAGCGCATATCTCCGGAAACATTACACCGCCTGAGAGTTCATCTCGTTTCCTCTCCGGTGATTTATAATTCGTCACATCGGCCACCATGTGGAGATGTGGCCCCACATGTCAGTCCAGGGATTCTCACATTGGTCCGAGGCCTCTCATGTCGGTTTAGGGGCCCCATCACGATTGCCCTGCCGTTGGATTTAGTGATGAATGGTGTGGTAGAATGTCAACCGAGAAGTTCCGCGTATCGGATGTGCATTCAAAACCTTCTGAGAAATGCGAAATAAAGAACATGTCTGCGTCTTTTCATACCGCGATGCACTTCATATATTGCATTCGATATGTCTTAGTCAAATAATGCGGCTTATAATCAACACGCAATAGCATTTTACGTGCTTATGTGCTCAGTGTGTTTGCGAGGACACCGTCCATATCTTCGGACACTTGAGCCACCCCAATCATTTTCATAAAACGACATACCTGGGTGAAGGTCACGGATTGTTTTGTTTGTGTAGATATCCAGCTTTATTAGCCTGACACATGGATATACGATAGCAACCCGAAACATCACAGGTTGGTGTGAACAACAGGGTATCGTGAAGTGCAACACACTAATATTCGGTACATGTCCCCCTTGGTGTTAAAGCTTCGCGGAGTTGCTGCAGCTCACGTTATACGCACAAATACGGCGAAATGCTCTAGTCCTTTCACGGCTACGACAACATTCCATCATAACTAGTATATGTGTATATATATATATATATATATATATATATATATATATATATATATATATATATATATATATATATATGCCATGTGATCACCGAAGCTGGCATCATATGACTGTGCCAAATGTTTCTGCAGTCGCATGCCGTGTGACGGCAGACGCGGACACCGCATAGTGCGCACGAGCTGCACACCTGCCGGGCACTGTTCAGCTGTATAAGCTAGGTCACAAGGTCAAGAAAAAGACACAAGACACAGTATTATTCAGCTTGACACGATGGGTGGTGGAAATAAATATATAATGGAACAGCGGATATGGACATAATATCGAGCATATGGACACCAACATTGTTCCATATCAACTAGATCACTCTCTGGATAGCACAACATGGATGCTGATTGTATCGCTGCCGAAAGCCGGAATAAATTGTCCACAGGTACGGCACATCACGAACGAATCAAATCAAATACATTGCCAAGGTAACCATTTCATTTCGCAATGGGTGTGATCTGTGGTAGACGAAAATACTACTGTATTTCACGCCACAGGTAACCCTAGCTCAGCACGTGCGATCATGTTCACCGTGTTTGTTGCGACATGACGGGTCGATCGCTATCAGCCACATGGTCATGTTCCACAATGCTAGGACCTTACAGCGCATCTCCCTGATGCCACCACCACTGTGACTTGCACTCAATAACGCTTCGAGTACTTGACGACGGATTCTGACGCTACGGTTTATACATCTACTGACGCTGCGGGTACAGCGTCCTCGTTCGCTCACTAATGTTGCAACCGTACAACGATGGCTCCTGCCACTGGCATTGCGATGGTGTTCCACAACGCTTCCGTCAGGTGGCGTGCGATCACGGAGACATCAGCCGTGCGACGTGTGATCCAATCGATTCAGTCCCAGGGCTCGCTCTCATCGACGCCGCGTCAGAAGACGCTTCTTGGCACTGCCGACCTTTTGACACACCATCAGTGACGATGCATCCGCATCATGTTGGGTAACTGACCGTGCGAACGTTAAGCGTACGCCCTGTGACGATTCGCTTGTAGGATGTCAGCGCATTGCTGGTGCAGCCACGTTATTTCCTCTCACTGCCAATATGACTGTATGACATGCGTTCACTGAAGCTGGCATCATATGATTGTGCCAATGATCCTGCAGCCGCATACCGCGTGACAGCAGTCGCGGACACCGTATAGCGCATACGGGCTGCACACCTGCCGGGCACGGTTCAGCTGTATAAGTTATGTCACAATGTCAAGAAGACACAATACGCAGCATTATTCAGTTTGACACGAGGGATTGTGAAAATAAATATACAATAGGATAGCGGATATGGACATAATATCGAACATATGGACATCAACATTCTTCAATGTTAACTGCATCCCCCTTTGGATAGCACAGCACGGATGCTGATTGCATCGCTTGCCGAAAGTCGGAAGAAAAACTTCTTTTAGGAAAGGGAGATGAACGTATGAAACACTATAATTATCCTGCCCATGAGTATGCAGAAGACAGGTGACCTTAGTTGACACCATACAGCATTTCGGATTATGCTAAGACACACAGAGACGAATCACATGGAAACACTGGTCTCTGAGGGTGATCTAAGTGAAGAATAGTTTGTGGATTTAAAAAAATAGGCGAATAAACAATAAGCCGTAAATCACATACACATGCACACACATGCATACACACATATACATACATATATATAAGCATGCATATGTATATATATAAGCATGTGTGAGTGTGCATGTGTATGTAATTTAGGGCTTATTTGTGTGTTTGCCTACTTCTTTTAATGCACAAACTATTCTGCTTCACTTAGATCATCCTCAGAGACCACAGTGTTGCTCTGTGACTCGTCTTTGTGTGTCTTAGCATAACCCCAAATGCCATATGATATCAACTAAGGTCACCTGTCTACTTCATACCTATGGGTATACACATGCATGCATGTATTTATGCATGTATATATGCGGGTATGCACATATGTATGCATTTTGGAATTTTGCTTGCATACACAGAGACGAATCACAGTGCATCACTGTAGTTAAAAAAGGATGGATTAAGCAAACCCATGGACAGGTGGTGCCATTTTCATGAGCATCGGCACTTCTCTAGAAGGCTTCAGTGCACCCCCTCCCCAGTCAACTGATTTCAGCCTAAAGATACCAAAAGGCACCCTACCCTCACACAAATTTATGGATCAACCTCTGTAAAGCCAAGGCATCAGCAACAGCCTGAGACTGGACCAACAGTCATGGGCACAGAAGAATAACCTTGGGTTCTTTTACGACACATTCAGCTGGTAGGTCATATAGCATCACCAACTTGTCACTGTGCATTACATGATCCCATCTAAACGCTTTACAACCGACCTTCATAGTCATGGGCTAGGTCTGACATTGTCTGGTGATCAATTCTCTCATTTTTCCCTTGCATCTGATGTTCGTTTTTATCTTAATATATTTTTTTATTCCATTCTCTCAAATTGCCCACATTCATCCCATTGGCATTTTGTATGTGTTGGATGTGGTCATTATGCGTGACCACCAGGTACGTAGTGTTATATGTTGTTGGGGGAAATTAGTTATATAATGACTTACAATTGCCACAATGTTGGCTTTGTTCCCCCATAAATAAAACTATCAAAATGGGCCATATGGAGTGTGCCCCAAATCCATTTGGACCAGATCATTTCCTTCATGTATTCTGACCCTCCCCTCACCCCAATAGTACTCCCGATGTGAAATAGTTGGAATAATTGTGGGTTTTATGATATGAGCACGACTTTTTATGCCTGAGCACTAAAGTACATATCACAAATGCACTCATGGTAAATATACGTAATATCAAATGTACATACAGTATATGCAACTAAGCAATGTGTTTAAACGCAGACACGTATGCTCAAATGTACGTACATTTGCTGTTGCATCTTTTACGTTTACGTACTGATGCATATGTACGTTTGTCCATGCATACATTTGCGCTTACATACTTTGGCGCCAACGTACGTTTGTGCTTAGGTAAAATTACGCTTACGTGCATTTGCACAAAACGTACATTTTTACTTACATACATTTGTGCACATGAAATTTTGTACTTTCGCACTTTTGCGCTCATATACATTTGCGCAAATCAGACTTTTGCGCTTACGTACATTTGCGCATACGTACCTTTGTGAATACGTACATTTGCGCTTACGTACACTTCCACATACCTACATTTTCCAGAGCATTTACGCTCACGTACATTTGTCATGCGTACATTTGTGCTTACGTACAATTGCCGTACATACATCTGCGCTTATGCACATTTGCATACGCATATTTGCGTATTCATATCCGCCATGCGTACCTAGATACGTGCTAGGCTACTAAACATATATTAATCATGACCTAGCCCACCACAATTTTTGTCCTGAGGTAAATTAATTCTTGATGCAATTATAACACATGTATAGACACAACTATACATACATGAACCTGAAGCAATTATGTCCCAAAATGTAGTTACAATTTGAAAATAAAAGCATCAAATTAATTCAAACCACATTAGAAAACAACGAAATATATCTGACAAAATCAGCTACTTTGCACCTATGTATCAAAACATATTTAGATAGGTCTCGATACACATGTCTTATAATTACTGTACTTTGAAGCCTAAATAGCAACCTCTGTACCACATTCATAAACACTGCATCATAAAAATAAATTTCAAGAAATCAGAAGTTACCAGTAACTACAGATGTACCACCTTTTCAAGGTATCATTCAGACATAATAATTTTAGTCTTAAAAAACAGGTCAGGCTAGGTTATGTTGGTGTTTTTAACTTTAAAATTGTTCTGGTGGTGGTGGTGGATTGGAGTTTAGGGGCGTGTCGACATCTAGGGTCATTTTTATCTATCATTTTTTTAATCTATCTAGGGTTTAGGGTCAATTATCCAGTCTTATAAGCAATGTGTGATTTAGCATTGCACATTTGCTTCGTTTCCTTGCAAGTCATCATGACTTGGCAGTAGGTACATACCTAGAAGAGGGGGGTTCTGAACACTTGAGGTATTATGTAACAAATAGCTCTACTGCCACTTCTGTACAGCTGAACCAGTAATTGTACTGTGTGTACTGAACACAACAATGAATAATCTATCCATATTCAAACAATTCCTTTCAATGAAAATCCTCTAGACACTTGCAAAGAGAAACTTTAAAAGGGATCATCATGTTTGTAGTGGTGTGCCATATTCTGGACACCAAAATGCTGTTGTGCAAGATTACCTCATTGTAGTTGTTGGTGCAAGCTATTAGTAGCCACTAAAAAATGCTGGTGTAAATGCAATTTTTTAAAATAAAATGAACATCACTTCCTTATGGTTTCCTTAAGCACTGCTCCTGGAAGATTAGGTGCAGTGCAGCACTCTCTACCAGCATATCTGAAGTGCTGGAGCTCATCCTTGTAGAATGGCTGGAGCCATTTTTCCATACAAATGATGCTCAGTTTGGCTTCAAAGCTGGACACTCCACCACCCAGGCTACATATGTTCTCGAGGAAACTATTCACCACTATGCCAGGCAGGGTAGCCCAGTCTATGCCTGCTTCTTAGATGCCAGCAAGGCATTTGACAGTTTGTCATGCAAAGCTTTTTCAAATACTAGCTGACAGGTGTCCCGACAGCATACCTCAGACTTCTAATTACATGGTATCGGTCCCAACAGATGGGAGTGAGGTGGGCTGACAGTAGATCAGAATAATTTTCTATTAAGAATGGTGTCAGACAAGGGGGAAATACCTGACCTCTGCTGTTTAATGTGTGCATAGATAAGCTTTTATATGATTTGCAGAAGACTCATGTGGGTTGTCATAAAGACATAAAGACATAAAGACATAAAAGATCAGTGCAACTCTGAGCCACAAGGGCCCTTCTTGGTTGCACTCTGTACACTGAACCAGTTGCCCACCAAATCTGCCAATCAGCCCTCCCTGTAATACTGAAAAGCAAGCCCTCTATTCTTATAATGATTGTCTATGCTGTTTTTAAAGATGTTCAATGTTCTGCTACTGACGATGTTTTCTGGCAGCTGGTTCCAGTGTTCCACTACCCTGTTGGTGAAGAAAGTTTGCCTTAACCTTGTTCTGCTGTGGTTAATTTTAATTTTGAATTTATGACCTCTAATTGCATCATTTCTGTTAAATTCAAACATTTCCCCAAGGTATCCCCTCTCCAGACCATTGACAAATTTAAAGACCTCGATGAGATCTCCTCTCAGCCTTCTATATCTAAGTGAAAACATATTCAATTTCTTCAATCTTTCCTCATATGCCAGGTTGCTTATGCCATTAACCATTTTTGTAGCCCTCTTTTGTACTCTCTCTAAAAGCCAACAATCTTTTTCATAGCTAGGAGACCAAGCTTGGATGCAGTATTCCAAATCTGGCCTGACGTATGCACAGTAAAGCTTCCTGATCACTTCCTCACTTCTGTATGATACATTCCTATTTATTGCCCCGAGCATTCTCAGTGCCTTCTTCCTGGCTTCCTTGGTCTGTTCTGATGCCCCCAATTTTGTGTTCAGAATAACACCTAAATCCTTCTCCTGTTGAGTCACTGATAGCACTTGGCCACCCATCAAGTATGGAGCCTTCATATGCTGCTTACCTACATGCATGATTTTGCACTTATCAAAGTTAAATTTCATTTGCCATTCTTCGGACCACTTCACAAGTTCGTCTAAGTCTTTTGCAGCGAGATATGCTCATCCTGACCTGTTATTGCCCTAAAGACCTTCAAATCATCTGCAAATTTCAAAACTTTACTGCTTAGGCCACTTTCAATGTTATTTACAAATATAATGAACAGTAATGGCCCTAGTACTGACCCCTGGGGGACTCCACTAAGAACATTTTGCCATGATGACTTTGTACCATTTAGCATCACTCTTTGCTGTCTATCTGAAAGCCACAACTCTATCCATTTTAAGATGCTACCTGCAATACCATGGGACTGAAGCTGTATCATTAACCGTTTATGGGGTACCTTGTCAAAGGCCTTACTAAAGTCAAGATATGCTACATCAACCTGATTTCCCTGATCAAATTGTTCTGTGGCGAAGTTCAAAAAGTCCAAGAGGTTTGTGAGACACGATCGTCCTTTTCTAAATCCATGTTGAGTATCTTGAATCAATCTGCTACCTTCCAGATAACTAAATATTCTATCCTTGATAATTGATTCGAGTACCTTGCAGACTAGGGATGTGAGACTTATTGGCCTATAGTTTTCAACTTTCCCTCTTTCTCCTTTCTTGAAAATAGGAACTACATTTGCCCTTTTCCAATCGGTTGGAATTTCATTATGTGAAACTGATCTACAAAATATTATACTAAGTGGAAATGCCAGTTCATTTTCAGTTTCCCGCAACACCCTAGCATAAATATCATCAGGTCCTGCTGCCTTATTTGGCTTTATTTTCCTGATATGATTGTAAACAACATCACTACCAATGAAATCAACATCATTTGTCAGATCCCATGTAACTGAACTATGGTGTACGGTCGGCAGATTGGTCATATCTTCCAATGTAAACACTGATTTGAACTGCTTGCTCAGCTCCTCAACCATCTCACTATCCTCACCCAGTGTAGTCCCGTTTACTTCCAGTGGACCAATTGTGTTAGAAACTTTACTCAGCTTGTAGAAACTAAAGAACTTTTTACTGTCCCCATTACAGTTTCTAGCTAAATCCAGTTCCTTTGCTCGCTTTGCTGCTCTGGTTTTTTGCTTCACAGTGTCTCTAGCTTTTTGATACGCCTTTAGATTAATGACATTTGAGGCTTCTTTAAAAACTCTAAATGCAGTTTTCTTAGCCTTAATTGCTTTTATCACGTCTGGTGTAAGCCATGCTGGCTTTCCTACCCTTCTTTTGCGTCTTTGCTTTTGGGGGACATGTCTAATCTGAGTTTCCTTTAAGTAAGATTTGAACTTTTCCCACATTTCACAGGCATTTAAATTGGAGAATTCTTCTTCCCATCTGATGGCACTTAAAGCCGCTCTCATGCCGTTAAAGTCTGCTCTGTTGAAATTTGGAACCTTTACCAAATTATCCTTGATAATTTCCCCTACATGTGCCTTGAATCTAACTATGTTATGGTCACTTTTACCCAGAGTTTCGCCTACAGTCAAGTCTTGAACCAAGTCACTTAAATCCGAGAATACAAGGTCCAAGAATGAACCATGCCTGGTAGGTTCCGATACAAACTGGTGTAAGAACAGGTCCTCTTCAAGGCATTTCCTGAACATTTTGCATGATGGGGAGCCAATGTTGGACTGCATGCTGTAAATGTTCTGGGATATGCTGATGACATTGTTCTGCTGGCCCCCACTAGGGCAGGACATCAGGTGCTAGTTAGGTCATGTGAGACCTTTGTGGCCTCAATGGATGAGAAACCTAATGTTGAAAAGACTGTCTGTATGGTGTTTTGCCCTCAAAGACCATACTCATCATCACATCTGATGTGTTGCCAAGGGCCACAAGTACTCCTCTGTGGAAAACTGCTTACATGGGTCCAGAAGTTCAGATATCTGGGGCACAAAATTGAATGCAACATGAGTGATTGTGCAGATATAAAGACATAAAAGATTAGTGCAACTATGAGCCACAAGGGCCATTCTTGGTTGCACTCTGTACACTGAACCAGTTGCACACAAAATCTGTCAATCAGCCCTCCCTGTAATACTGAAAAGCAAGCCCTGTATTCCTATAATGATTGTCTGCTGTTTTTAAAGATGTTCAATGTGCTGCTACTGACAATGTTTTCTGGCAGCTGGTTCCAATGTTCTACTACCCTGTTGGTGAAGAAAGTCTGCCTTAACCTTGTTCTGCTGTGGTCAACTTTAATTTTGAATTGATGACCTCTAATTGCATCATTTCTGTTCAATTCAAACACTTCCCCAAGATATCCCCTCTCCAGACCATGGACAAATTTAAAGACCTCGATTAGATCTCCTCTCAGCCTTCTATGTCTAAGTGAAAACATATTCAATTTCTTTAATCTTTCATCATATACCAGGTTGCTTATACCATTAACCATTTTTGTAGCCCTCTTTTATACTCTCTCTAAAAGCCAACAATCTTTTCATGGCTAGGAGACCAAGCTTGGATACAGTATTCCAAATTTGGCCTGACATATGCACAGTAAAGCTTCCTGAAGACTTCCTCATTCCTGTATGATACATTCCTATTTATTGCCCTGAGAATTCTCAGTGCTTTCTTCCTGGCTTCCTTCATCTGTTCTGATGCCCAAATTTTGTGTTTAGAATAATACCTAAATCCTTCTTTGCAGAGATATGCAGAGGACCAGACATGCATTGTATTACCAGGTAAACATGCTCTGTGCTGCTAGGATGTGCAGACAAGCTCATGCTAGTTAGGCTGTTTAAGATATACTGTCCCCTCTATGGGTGTGAATTGTGGAACACTGTGGATGTGAAACGAGTTTCCGCTAAGTCTGTATAGCCCATCACTCCTGCTTGAAAAGGCTAGTCAAGGTTCCTAGGTACTCTCGCAATCATGGAGTGTGTTGAAAGCAGGGTGGGAATTAAGGCTCTTCTTTAGCGATTTCATCCCTTAAAACATTTTTTGCACTCCATGTTCATACTGGATAGAATGGATTCCTCATGTACTCTGACAAAAACATGCAGAAGGAAGAAAAATGCCACTAAAAAGGAATACAAGATTAAAGAAAACATCCACCAAACATGTTATTCTACTTACTATTACCAAATAAACTAGCCACTTTTTGTACCATCAAGCACACAGATAACATCCAAACACACACCACATCAAACCACAATCAACAGAAATGCCAACAACATGTCAAACCTTGCACATGCTCACTGAACAGTGCCCTCCAGACTACAAATTTGGTGATGTGTCTCCAGAAACCTGCATCCGAACCACCTTGTAGTGGGAAAAATTGTTGACTGATCCTTTGCTTTGCATTCAGCTATCACATCCAACTGGCATGTGCTATACTGGTGCAGTAGTGGTATTGGGTCTGTATCAAATAGGCTGCATATGTAGGTAGGTGTGTGCTCTGAGCTGAGGGTGGAGTGTGAATTATTTGTTTGTTTTTCATTTAGCTAGCCTTGCACTGGACCAACAGTGAAAGGAAAGCACATTGCTCCTGTGAGTTATAAGAGGTGAAGCTGAGTTGATCATCACAACTCCCTGTCTTGTGGTGCCATCCATCATCCACATCTTTGTTTCTGCATGCTGGTGTGACCAAAAATGACAATGTACATTACTTATTACATAGGTAAGTCTACTGACTAGGTACATATTATTTTCCTTCGGTTACTGGTAAATAGATTCCATGCATAAAAAAATATTATGTCCATGAAAACATAGTTGAAAATGTACTGAGGAAATCTGTTTGCATGCTGACTGCAAACCTGAAAAGTAGGTTTCCCATTGGGAAACCTACTTGGGAAACCTAACTGGGAAATTGGGAAACCTAACTGGGAAATTCCCAATCTGGTTGAGTTTGGATTTTGGAATGCTGCCATGCCACATGCTGGTGGCAAGTAGACATCTTTTATTTGTGCATAGCCTCATGGGCAGCAGCAATGCCATTATAAAAGCACTATGTAAGAGTGAGATAGCTTGGTTGGGTATTATTGCACAAAATCATGCTCAAATTAGGTATGAATATGAACTTGCATCTATGGATTTATTGGTGGCCAGTAAAGCTGATCAAAGCCACATCAAACACACATTTAGGTCACAGCTGGAATAAATTGTACTGGAAAGAGCTGATCAGGCTTATGTGCATGACCCAGGGTGAAGTGAGCAGATATGGCACAGTGGTTGCTGTCTCAGTTTGGTTGTGTTGCTGGTCTGTATGCATGAAGGCATTGTGTGTTGTATGGTAGCCCAGATATGTACTGTGTGATTGTGGTTTTAGGGCGCATCGACCATGGTTGGTCATTTAGCGCCCAACCCCAGATATGTACTGAGAAAGGTGCAAAATACAGGTCATTATTATTATTATTATTATTGCTAGCGCATACACAAAGAATAGGTAGAGCTGTGTGATCAGCCCTTAATATTTGGATTGTAAACAGGTTCATTGTTCATTTATGAATATCACCTTATTTTTCTTATTTATGCGCTGAACATCATGTGGGAGATATTCAAAGGTATTTGCCTCAAATGAGGTGTCCATTAAACAGAACATGTTCAGATATCTACCTTTTCCCTAACCAATGTAAGCAGGTAGGTGGGCATCTATATCTTTTGGCCTTGTGAAATACCAGCAGAAATACATCCTCACCGTACTCACTTGTCTGTGGCAGAACCTCATGAAAGGGCTGAGCACCATCCCTGCAAGAACTTGATCATGATGCAACTGCAGGAGCGCTTCCACGTGTCCAATTACCAACGGCTTTTCCTTTTGCAAAAAGTCGTCAGGAATTGTGGTGATTTCTTAGCTCACAATAAATGGCAACAATTTTGAAGCCGTTTGTTATTGTTTATGTGCTGCCGTCTGCCGGCACGCATGTAAGCTCTTGTGCCGCTGAGCGTTTACGGTGTCATCTAGCGGTCGAATTCAGAACTATTTTTGGAACTTATGAAACCGGGTACTTATGACTTTGGGTACTTGTGAATTCACCCTGTCTGGAGTATTTTGGAAGTTATCTGGCAACTTTTGGAACTTATGAAACCAAATCTGGCATATTTTGGAACTTATGACTCTTGGTACTTGTGACACTTGGTACTTATGAAGGTCCCCCAAAGCAAGCGCGATGTCTTGCTTTGGCAAAGGTGGGAGCAGGGCCCACGAAAACTAATTGGCAGCGAAGCGTCATAGCAGCATCAAGCTTTTTCTTCATGGGGTTAACGTAATGGGGGAAGGTCAATGTTTGAAGAAGCTAACCACCAAAGATGAATGAGTTTTGAGATAAAATGCATGGCTCATTTTGAACACACGCTTCATTGCTATACAGACGTGTAATTTATTTAGTTTTTCTTGCTAATAAATATTGTATATATGTCCACAAACATAATCTTGAACCTTCGCACAGTGGTATGGTATGGGGCGTACCAAGATACCTTTATTTTGTAGGTACAAGCATGTACGACTATGAGTGATATGGTTATAATCAGTGCCACGAATCTGGAATTTCGCTAGGGGGCATGAGCCAACATTGAGGGGGTACCCAAGGGGTTGTTGTCAGGGAGCCAGGCCAATAGTCATTCAAAATCATCAGTGTGCTGCACCAGCTCAATTCTTTCCCGGCTTTTCCCAATGTATATGCACCCACAGGTGTAATGCTAAATGCAATTGGGGAACATTAATTTTTGGTGAGGGGGGGTACGTACAACTCTTTAGGAGCACTTGTCCCCAGTTTCCTGAGTTAACCATAGGCCTGCAAAGGACGCCTTCCTAGAGTGGGAAAGAGCGTCATAACCGCAGGAAAGCCGCACAACAAGATTGGGATGCTGTGACAATTTTATGGGTAACACGAGGTGTAGGGTCGTAGTGATGATTTACAGGGCCCTGCAGTGGATATATGGGTTTCATTATGCAGGGTCGCAGGAGCCGATACAGAGTGGTCGACCGTTCTGCGGGTGCGCCGTGCACGATCGGCGTCATTTTTGGAATGGTTTTTATATGGAGCTGCAGGTGACTTCCTGTGCAGGGCTCTTCCGGTAGGTCTCACAGGGGACTTCTTGTGCAAACGCTTTGCATGCTTTTTGAAACGCACCCTCCCCCCCCAATGTTGGCTGTGCCCAACTTTTAACATCGGACCCTATGACCCTATGTGGTATGCCATGCAATCAGTATTTGGGCTCGCCCATTGCTTCACGCAAGGGTCTCTTCAGAAACCTTTGAGGTGTCAAGTGCCCCTCAATGTTGGTTTCGCCCTCTCAATAATTGTAACTTTTAATGCGGGGCCCCATGGATAGTGCCCCCTCTCAATCCATTTGGTAGTGTATGATTAGTGTAATGGTACAAATAAAGTATAATATCTCTACCATTTCTTTTCGAAATTACATTTCACATGAAACATTCATATTCAGATGAATGTTTGATTTCATATTCATATGAGAAAGAAAAAACTTCCTCAGTGTTTATACCTAATAAGAGCCACATCCAGGTTAAGTCTGAAAGGAAGATAGCATAAGCCTGGCAAAAAGACCCACCCCAACCAACACCACATCCTAAAGAAACTGTAGCGCCTAGGAGTTGCGTGTGGATGTGTGGATACGCGTAATGAATCTGGAAAAGCCACAGGGAGACGTGGTTGTCAAATAACACCTGGAATGTGCACAGCTTGGATGCATCATTCCCTCGGTGCGGTCCGGACGCCTCCCTTAGGACAGAAGGAAAATGAAGTAGGATTCCGCGGCAGCGGTGACGCGTGTCACCGCCGCTGCCCCGGCTTGCCCCGCAAACCACTTGCCAGAATGGGACACGAGAACTGGTATTGACATGACGTAGCGACAACTCGTGGAGACTATAAGACACAGTATGTTCTAGTTAAGATACTAAAGTACGCAGCTATGGAAAAGCAAATGCAAGCAAGTTAAGCATACAGGTAAATCGGCTCAGTGAAGTGTAAGGCTATTATGTGAGATGGCTACTGGACACAAAGCATTGAAGATGAGCGGAGAAACGAGATGAAACGGACCCGGATACGTGCAATCACTTCACTCACATCTGGCATCAAAAGAGCGAACGACTAGTTCTCAGCCGCTAGATGGCTAGCGGAAGCGCTCCGCTTCAAACCCATCCACCAACATCCTACACACTTATTATTCCCTATCTACCCTAGCTATACCGCCCTATTAGCTTGATCGCACTTTACGCATATGGATTGAATGCCTTACCAATAATTTTCAAACTGCATCCATGTTTGCTTAAAGGGCTATGTGCCATATACATCTGCGTAGCATAAATCTCATCCCATCCATCATTCACTTGAACTCAAAAACAAGTTTTCATGTCTTTAAAAAATTGTCCACCTTTCTTTAAAATACACGCACTGAGGAATTCCCTACAACATAAGCAGACAGCCTGCTCCACTGATCAATAACCTTTCGACTGAAAACCTGTTGTCCAACACTGTTTTGGAGTCCAACACCAGCATGTGTTTGACATTCCAACATTAGGAGGTTTTATGTAATCAAACATCAATACGTTTTGGCCGATCATCAGTATGTTTGGTAATGTTCAGTTATGTTTTTTGGGGGTGATATTCTGATATCAGTATTCTTTGCTAGGCACTCACGAATTTTCTCAAAAGCCATTCAAATTTTCCCACCCTTCCCATATTTGCTATGGGGTGGGGGATAGCATGCGTAGCGGAGCGCGTCCGCTAGCCATCTAGTGTCCGGCTGAAGACTCAGCCTTTGCCTTCAGCGCCAAAAAAAACTTCACGCAAAGTATAACGTAAAATTCCCTTAACCTAAATGTCCACTTGCCTGTACCTCAATCACAACACTCGCTTTTATAAATAGACATGCAACGTATTCCTTTAAAAGCGGCGTAAATGACCTTTATGGTCCGGCACGCGTAAAAAATAACTCTCCCCCTGTCAATACATAATTATTGTGTCCCACTCTGACGAGTGGTTTACTGGGGAAGCCGGGACAGCGGCCGTGACACGCGTCACCGCCGCTGTCCCGGCTTAAGAAATAGGATTCCGCGGCACCGCTGACCGCCGCGGAATCCTATTTCTTTCTCCTTCTGTCCTAAGGGAGAAATTCAGAGCGCACTGAGGGAATGGTACAGCGAAGCTGTGCACATTCATGTTATTGTTATGGTGTTATTTGGCAACGACGTCTACCTGTGGCTTTCCCAGATCCTTTACGTCTATCCACACATCCACATGCACCTAGGTGCTGAAGCATGTACCTGCATTGTCAAAAAGATGCTTTTGTAGTGTTTCAGGAATGTTTTTGATTGATATTAATATTATTTTGTTGGTAAATTTTCTGCTTGTCTGGATATAAACATTAGTTTCAACTGCTGATATCGCAAATGCTTTTACCTTCCTATAGAAATAAGTATCAAATTCCTTCCAATCACATCAGAAAACATCACAACAGTACATGTTTTAACCAACATTGGCCTAGGGTTCGCTCTTGCCTGTTTTCAAGAACATAACCTAACCTGGCTTGCCGATTTTTTCCTTGAAAAAAGGAAAAGTTTGTGATTAACATCTTGTATCTAAACTCAGCTGCAATAACCTCCTTTGTTTTTCGTTATATCCTACCTCATTCAAAAGTCCTTTATGCCACTGTAGCGCCTAGGGGTGCGTGTAGATGTGTGGGAGTAAGGGAGTAAGGAGTAAGGGATCTGGGAGAACCACAGGGAGACGCCTTTACCAATTGACACCTAGACCGTGCACAGCAGTGCTGTACAGGCCTCTCAGTGCGGACCGGCGTCTCATGGCGATACCTACGCTGCCGCTGCGGAGTCGCGTCGCCAGCGCCCAGTAAAACCACTCGCTGGGTCTGGGTACGAGAACTGCTGTATTGCTCACATAGCGGAGACTCATCCTGACTAGAACATACCTTGGGTTCTAGTTAAGGCACTAAGGTACACAGCTATGGAAAAGTAAGTGCAAGTGGGTTAAGTATACAAGTAAGTCGGCTCAGTGAAGTGGAAGGCTATTAAGTCAGGTGGCCGCTGAACATAGTGCATTGGAGATGAGCGGAGAAATAAGTTGAAACGGGCCTGGATGCATAATTCACAACACTGCCCTCTAGCGTCAATAGAGCGAACCACAAGTTGAGACACTAGATGGCGGGCGCGCGCTCACCAGCGGCTATGAGTCACCAGCTGGCCGCCATATGGCCGGCGGATCCGCATCCGCTACACCACTACTTTCTTCGCCAAGTGAAAAAGAACCATTTCTAATCGAGCTGAGGGTTCACTTTGGCTTACTCACATTCATCTGCATGCTATATGAACACTTGCTAAAAATTCATTCACACTTATCCATTCATCTAACTTAATGAGCACATTATACAGGATGCAAATTTATCGTTTTGGAAAATTTAGTACGGAGGCCAGCAACCCAGTGGTGTAGGTTTGTATGCCTATATAATGGTACAACCCCCAGCCAATGCTGGCTATACCCTCACTATAATTCTAACTTTTAGCAAGAGACCATATGTGGTCCTCCCCAACCAAGAGTTTAATCCAGCCTTCTGTGTTCAACATGCTCAATAATCCGGCCAGATAACTAGATATCCGAAGCTCATTGAAAGTTTCCACAAGGTGTTGGAGTCCAAGTTCACCTGAACAGACAAAATGATCATCGAGTGCTTCGCGAGGATCCTGACTGAGCAATAAATGGAAGCAAGCAATAAAGCTTTCTTGTCAGAGCAAGGCTGCCCGGGGGCCGAGCTTAGAACTGGCGTCTCTTTCACCCCAGCGCGGGTCAAGTCATTTAGCGGTTCGATAACATACACAGTCGATTCGTTTTGAGAAACAAATACCTACCTTGATCGCATACACACCCAGGGTGTTGTTTTGCATACTTTTGAAGTGGCAAGTATCCCCTCAATATTCGCTTTGCTCCTCGCTAATTTCAATTTTTAACTTGGGGCCCCATTGGGTGAGCCCCCAAGTCCATTTGGGCCTGCCCGCTGCCATTATGCATTACCAATAATTTTCCAAATTCAACGCTGTATGCACACCTCTAGGAGCATGGCGGCGTCATGCATTTTGGCCGGTGGGTACAGGTGGATGGGGGAAAACTTCAATTTTTAACTGAATATTTGCCATACACTGCCGCAGGATTCAGGTTAAAATTATTCAATTTAGGGGGAAATGCCTCCTGCCTCCAACCCCGATTGCGCGCCACAATGCCAGGGAGTGCCTGGGGTCCTGCATCCTGCCCTAAGCCATGAACGCCATACATACTTCTTATAGCTGGCTGGATAGAAAGGTGGTCAACCATAGCACAAGGTGAGAAGGCCCATCCCCAGCACTGCAGAATACCTGCATGCAACATTTCCCTTTATGTGAAGCTTTTTCCATGTAAGCAAGATTATAATCTAGTGCCACTGATTGGAAGGATTTCTCGGTGACATGAATGAATGAAGATCCTGCCCGCATTGGCCTCGAACCTGGAACCTCCAAGTCATTATATCAACCCACTACCAATCACGCCACCGACGATATGGTTCGGGCGGTGTTTAAGTTAAATGGTGTCGGCGGATGGGCTAAAATAACACCATTTTACATAAAAACAACACACCCATATGACAACGTACCACGATTACCGAAATTACATGAAACAAGCCTTCACATGACGTATGCTTTATACATGTCACCTATACTTGT
This sequence comes from Imbricaverruca yamaguchii, assembly GCA_034440575.1. Taxonomy (NCBI): domain Eukaryota; kingdom Metazoa; phylum Arthropoda; class Thecostraca; family Neoverrucidae; genus Imbricaverruca; species Imbricaverruca yamaguchii. The sequence goes on from JAOTOL010001643.1 coordinate 798,672, forward strand.
TAGGACGATGTACGTTCGGAAAAGTATTATTTATTGCTGTCGTGTGGGAACAGGTTGAGCCCGAATCGAAGCCCGGATGACGTCAGTGGCTGCCAATAACATTGACGGGGGCCGATTTTGATGGCCTTGTCCAATGTGTCTGATGAATAATTGAGCAGGACGGGGGTGATTCAGAACGTCCAAAGAAATATCCGGGAGGAGGGTTTCCTCAAGGGGAAATTAAAAAGGTATTGGTAAATGTAATTTATGTCTAACTGAAACAACGGGTTGAAATATTTTCAAATTGATGACCTATCCAATAAGACCCAAGTATCTTCTTGAACAATACTATTTGTTCCCTTCACATCCTGTATACTTTTGTGTGGTACCTACCTAGGTAGTACCTACCTGCCAACCTGCCTATGTAGATAGGTAGGTATTTTGATGCATTGCTGTATGTCTTACTTTGTGTATTTTATATTGCATTGTAATTTAACCCAATCTAATCTAGCATATCCTAACCAAGCTCAGCCTATGTAGCAGGGTGGGAAACTTACTTTCCAGGTTTGGAGTCAGAGTGTAAACATATTTCTTCCGGAGTACATTTTCATGGACATTATTTTTCATGCATGGAATCTATTTCCTGGTAACTAACGGGAAAAGCATATGTACCTAGTCAGTACCTATGTAATATGCATAAGTAATATGCATCATCATTTTTGGTCACATCAAACCATAGAAACCAAGTGACCAATTGATGGCACCACAAGACAGGGAGTTGTGATGATCAGCTCAGCTTTGTCTCTCATAACTCACAGGAGCAATGCACTTTCCTTTCACTGTTGGTCTCAGTACAAGGCTAGCCAAATGAAAACAAACACGAATAATTCATGCTTCACCCCCAGCTCAGAATGCACACCTACCCACATATGCAGCTGATTCCCTGCAGGATACAGACTGGACACCAACACCTCACATGTGACAGTCAGAAAGCAAGGGATCAGTCAAGGTCTTGTGTTTACAGCATGGCACTGTTAAACATGTGTTCAAAGTTGCTAATGGTTATGACATTTAACAAATACCTTGCATTGATTGGTTCAAAGACAGTTTTCATAGCAGAAAATGCTAACAAAGCAAATTTCTATTGGCAGCCTCCAGGACTCTGGAAGTCATCTCTTAAAACTGTCAATTTTTCACACTATAGGGTGGCTCGAAAGCGGGTTTCTGGAGATGCATCTGCAGAATTTGTAGAGACAGGAAGCCACTGTTCAGTGTGCATGCCCAAGGTTAGGTGTGTTGTCATCAGCATTTCTGCTGATTGTGATGTGGTGTGGTGTGTGTTCAGGTGTTGTCTGTGTGCTTGATGGTATGAAAAGCAGCTAGTTTATTTGGTAATTGTAAGTAGAATAACATGTTTGGATATTTTTTTCAATCTTGTATTAGTTTTTAGTGGTATTTTTGTTCCTTCTGCAGGTTTGTGTCAGAGTACATGTGGAGCCCATTCTATCTAGTATGAATCCAGAGTGCAAACATGTTTTAAGAGATGAAATATCTTAAGAAGTGCCTTAATTCCCACCCTGCTATGTAGGGTAAAACTCCAAACTCAGGCCACTTTCAGTCTTCAGAAGTGATGTGCTGTGACTTGAACTGGTCGTAGAAAGAGAAGTTTCCAGACTAGGAACATAAATTAACTCCTTACATTGTGGGAACTATTTTCTTCCTTTGGAAAGATAACTATGCTCACACAGTCAATCAATTTCAAGGAAACTAAAGAATGACAGAGCAATCCACTCGCCGAAACCACTCTTCCCTAACTTTGGCCAATATTCAGACACATGGCCACCTTGGGCCACTTTGCTATATTCTGAAGCCCAACTTGGGCCACTTGGTTAATTTGTAAATACAATGTTTCCTGTTTATTAAATGATAATTTGAAGAGTGGAAATGAAAACTGCGCTTTTCTGATGTTCGTTGATTATGTTTTGGCTTTGGGTACTGGGTACTGGGGGTGTGGAAAAACTTCCTTCCAAGGGATGCATTCTCAAGACCAACATGGCACCTTTGGTGGCTGGATGGAAAGCTTTGCTGTTACTCAAGTGGGGGAAGGGATGCAGTGACATTCTGAGGAGGGTCCATGCTACTGCAAGGCACTGCTCGGTCTATCCCCCCCCCCCACACAGTCTTTCCAGTCATATTCTCACACCTTGTCTGGGGCATTGATACAACCTGTGCTCCAATCTCTAAACTAAGAGTCATATTAAAACGGGAGGTGTCATCGGAAAGTGCAATAGTGGGGCCAGAAAATACCACCAAAATTTACCCCCTCCAAAAATGATGTCACAAGGCCAGGGGACCAAAGTTTTCATGACCTACATCATGTTTTTAGCTCTTGGGATTTCATTTTGGGAGATCATTGATTAAAAATTGAAATCAACAAAGGAAGTTGAAATAAACCATGACCCTGACATTTTGCCCACACCCAAAAATAAAATTCCCTTCTTTTATTTAATTTAACAATTTTGAGTTCTTCCTTTTCTTTAATCCGTATTTTCCTAATGAGTAGAGTGGACCGAAAAACGTTTGAAGATGTAGTGTATTTGTGCTCAATGGGTTTTTCAGTGCTTGCACCCCACACAGTGAAAAAGCCACTCCCTGATGAGGCGGCAGTGGCGGCCCCTGATGAGGAATCTGGACAGTCCACACATAGTCAGTGGTGGAGGTCCCCCACAAGGTGGTGACAGTGGCAGAAGTTCTCAGAGAAGTGGTAGCATAGGTCCCCAATGAGGTGGCGGATGCATCAGTCCCATTGAGGCTTCAGCAATGGTCCCTGATGAGGTGGAGGCAGCAGTCTCCTGTGAGATGGTGGCTGGATCAGTTCTCAGTGAGGCTTCGGCAACGGCCCCCTACGAGGCGGTGGCAACAGTTCCGACGAGATGACAGCTGCATCGGTGCCCAGTGATGCTTTGGCAATGGTCCCCAATGAGGTGACAGCAGTGGTCTCCGACGATGCGGCGCCGTAGGTCGCCGACGAGGCAGTGGGCTGCGGTGGTACACAGTAGGGGGATGGCACAGGTCTGCAACTAGGTGTTGCGGGGACCTAGTATAGCGACCCAGGAAGACGAAGTGGTGACGGTCTCATCCCTTCCCGTCATATCTTCATTTTCCATCAGAGAAGTCACTATTTACCAAAAAATATATATATATATATATATATGCAATCATAATGCAATGCTCAACATCCCACAAGCACAGCATTGACGAAAACGGAAAGCTAACCACATCCTTTCAATGAGTTAGGATGACATTTTAAAGGGAAAACGTGCCTAGTCCCTGACTCAGGCCACCCGGCCCGAATTGAGCTGTAAAAAATTATTGTCCCCCAACTTGGCCACCATAATAAATACAGCATATCTATTAAACGTGCAAACAAACAAGCAGGAATGGTGATTAAAAACGTTCAATGAAGTATTTTGCAGGTTCGAATGCACCATCAATGCCCATCATTTAAAAAACACAGGCTAAAACCACACTGCAAGAGCACAGTGTTTTCTTAGGTCCCAGCGAGTCAAAGTTCTGACCGACCCATAGTATGGGGACCTGTCCAGTGTTTCGTCCTCAGATTGGTCGTCTGTTACATACTATGTGATTGGCTCAACTTGAGGCGACAGATGAAAGATCAAATGACGTAATAGTTTCGTTTAACATGGCAATCTGAGTTTTGGTCCAGAACAAGGAGGTTGGAAAGCGTGAGTGGCCTGAGTTGGGCAGTAGCCTGAGTTTGGCGCTTTACCCTACCATAACCTAGCATGTCATAACATCCTTTCTCCATATTTTGTTTGATTAAAATCACCAATGAGCTTAAAAATCAGTATGTAGGCATCAGCACCTGCCTAGGTATGTACATAGGTATTTAGGTGACATGGGAATGAATGTTTGCATCAGCTTAATCATGTTCAGAAATGGATAAGTTTGCACTAGAAGGCAATTTTGATGTTGGTATTTCTTTTTACAATGCATTGTTTGTTAATGCAATTATAATTATCCATACCTGGTGCATCACAGACATGATAAAAAAGGAATTTAACACTTAATGCACTCAATTTAATGCACTTGAATGCTGAAATCCTTATGTTTCTTCCTCAATTGGACATTTGTTCCTGTGAATGAATACTTGCAGTCTAACATGATCAAGCACCCATCGCTTAAAATTGGAGGTTGTCAATAAAGACAGCACTGACAATTTTTCTCTGTTTGCCCTCTGCCTTTGCATGTTCCTGGGTCTGGGTGCAAGTTCTCTATCTCATGGTCCATCCTACATGAATACACACTGACCAGGTCTAATGAAGGTGACCATATTTGGCTTACTTTCTCAGAATATACAACTACTAATTGTGTAATGCTATGAAGTATAGTGGTACTTCAAGAACATGTCCATTATTATTTTTTGTCATTCTCTGCCATGCCATGCCATGTCATGCCCAGTGGCATACAATACTTTGCCTCCTTCCTCTCTATCTCTATTTCTGTATCTTTATATTTCTATATCTTTATATCTATATATTTATATCTCTATATCTCTCTATCTCTACACCTCTCTATTGCTCTGTCTCTGTCTCTATATCCCCATGTTGCTCTATGTCTCTGTTTCTTGATCTCTATCTCTATCTATATTTATCAAAGCAAATAAGCCCAAGAATGTGGTGCTGTGGTACATGTTTCAGGAAGAGCATGCTCTCCATGTTGAGAGGCCAGTTGTGATATTTATAGGCTAGATTAGATTGTCTTTTATTCTTCATGATGTTGCACTCACTGTGCCAAAAAGGAGGTAAAGTAAATATTTCATGAAAGCTTCATGGCCTTTATCTAGATATACAGTGGTATAGCAGGTGAGGATCCAGGATCTCTACTGAAATGAATGTAAAACATGGACACTGTCAAAAATGGTACAATTGTGCTGTATTTCAAATCCATTGCTGTTGGAAGGGAACTTGCTCCATTGAATGTATGCAAAGTCATACCTCTAACTTGAATTTTTTAACTGCTGTGACTTAAATATTACTTAAAATGCTGAAAATCTGCTAATGTATTTGAAGAACAGTATACTGGATCATTTTATGTTGTGGCTGCATGATTTGCATCCAGCTGTTCATAACCTTGTCTAGTAGTTTAATCTCAAGTCCAAGTATTCAGTACCCCCAAAAACCATGTTTCCTTGCAAATGAGCTCCTTTGCAAAGCTACAGCTACCACCTTTGCCATTGATAGGAAACACTCCTACAGTAGATTCTATACATATACAGAACTGTACACTATGCTCATATTTTATATAATTATGTTGCTTATTTCTGGCTTTTAAGTGGTGAATGTGGTTGATGACTTAGTGTGAACAAGGCACTGACAGACTATATGCAATTATAGTAAGTGGCATGGTTATATGCATGTTATAATGGGATTTAGAGATGCATAGTTTGTTGTTAGATTGAAAGATGTATTTTAACATGATCCGTCTGGGGTTGTGCTATTTTTAATGTAATGTAACCATGAAGACCAACCATTTGTTGAAATCCACTCAAACTACAGGCATGCATTAAGTTAAATTGTTGAGGTGCCAGCCATGCTGACATGCTTTGGTATTATTGGTTATATGCCACACTTCTGAACTGTCTGGTGTGTTTTGGTGAATGTGGCATATTACAGCTGTGTTAGCACAAAGCCATTTGAGTGACTGGTGGCTGAACGTGGTGCGTTTCAGCACAAGCAGTGCGATGTGTGCCCGTCGCCTGCTGGCCACAGCCGTCAGTCTGGTACGGCTGGTGCCGGGCTCGCGTGCGGCGCCGACACAGGTACCCAGGCTGCTGCAGCCGGCCGCGCCGCGCTCGTCACAGCCGCCGAGGCTGCTGCAGTCGGCCGCGCCACACTCGTCACAGCCGCCGAGGCTGCTGCAGTCGGCCGCGCCACACTCGTCACCGCTGCTCGCGCCGCCGCACCGGTATGGAGCAGCGGCCGGACTCGCCACGTCGGCCGCCTTCGGCCGCGCCGCCGCCGACGGTCGGGAGCCGCCGGCGCCGCCTCGGCCCTCGCCGGCAGTGAAGAAGCCCATCGAGCTGGACGTGTCGCCGCTGCTCTCGAAACGGCGCGTGCAGAAGAGGCGGTCGGTGGTGACGGACGGACAGGCGGCGACTGGATCGCAGCCGGACCAGGTTAGCCTCTGTCGAGACAGTGCCAGTGCGTGTGCCGAGACCAGATCAGCGCCTCTCGGAGCCAAGCTGTTTTCTAGTTAGACTCAAGCCATCATCTTGTGTGGATCTTGTTGGTCACCTGTCGGAGCCAGGCTAACCTGCTGTCTGGACCAGATCAGTGCCTGTTAGGACATGGTCAGTACCTGCCATGGTCAAGTTAGTACCTGGTAGAAGTAGGTTAGTCCTTGTACCAATCAATTCAGACCAGTGTTCTCAAATTCCCACAGTTTGGTGCAAATTGACACCTAATACAGGTTTTTCTTGCATCGGCTCGGATGTCTTGTCGGTATCCTTGTACGAAGCTACTCGTCATGTGTTCAAGGGCCAACATTTCTCAATGTTGATAAGTGCTATAAATATCGGTAGGAAATGCATACAGAGACACCCCTCAGTATTTCAAACTTGCAATTTCACACTGGAATGTTCGTGGGCCAGACCATTTCATACCCCTGAAGGGCACTGTGGCAGAAAGAAATCGCTGAGCTCAAGAAGGGGTACCCTCGAGCATCCTCAGAATAGCATTTCGTCTAAAAATTGCACTGATCAGGGGGAGTGCACTCAAGCCTTCCTGAAGGGGCTCTTCTCCCAGCCAGTGGGGAGCTACCATTCCGTGGGGGGAAGGAGTGCCTATGCCCCTAGTGGCCCATCATGTAGCAAGGCATCCTGTTTCACTGAGGTACTTAAACTCATGGCTGTTGATTTATGCAGGTAGGTTTAAGGACGGGTCCAGCTGGTCGGTTTCTGGGGGGGGGGGGGCTTCACACTAGCCATGAAATGTTCCCCAATAAATTCCCCAAATCCTGACACTGTGCACACGAAGGCTGGGAAAACATCGGCAAGGGGATGGTTGCGCTCCGCGGTCATATCTCCTTTGTTCAGTGGAGGTGTGGACTGAAGAATACTATGAACGAGCTAACATTGCTGTCATTCTCCACAAGGCACAGGAGCTGCCACTAATGTCATGCAGCACAGCGATGTATCACAGGTGCCGTTCCGGTCATTTTTTGTGTTCTTGATCAAGGACGGTTATTGGATGGTTGCATGGTGGCGTATTTGCGGAATGCAGGAGCCCGGCTGGGTGGAGCAAACCCTGAAACAGAATGGTCAATTTAGGACATATTGTATCTGGTAGTATGGGCCACGGTAGCAGAGTGCCCAGGGTTTCTTCGAAGGTGGGGAGAATGTTAAAGCCACATATGCCAATAGCAAGGGTGCATTAGCCAAAAACAACAACATAAAAGGTGCAACAAATATTCCATGAAGCAAAGCTCCCACACAGGCAATAAAACATACAGCAATGACATGATTGAGGCCTTATGTACCACAGTGGCCAATGCAGTCGGCGCGCCCTAATGCACAAATCCACCACCACCACCACTCTGCAATCTGTGTACTTATTCATATGAGAAATCATGTCGTTTTACAGCTAGGTCAAGAACCGACCTGTCGGAGCTTCTCCTGCCATAACCAAGGGGTGAAGTGCAATATTAGTTGGCATGATTTGTCTATGACCAACTTGTTTGACATGCTGACAGGCGCCGTTTTTGTACAAAATGTTTGTACTTAATTGATTAACCCCCCACCCAGTGTATTATTGAGAATATGATCATGCAGGATGCATGCAGTTCCTTCTTTACTGTGGATATTGCATCCAAAAATTGCTTGCATATATTTTTAATACTTCACCAACATTTTACATGTTTTCCTCATATCTGTTTTTTGCATGTCACATTTCCCATCATCCCTGACAATATTTCTTACATCGAGCACCTAACTCGCAATGAATTTGAAAACACTGGGTCCGACCCTGTTAGATCGAGACCAGTCATTGTCAGTGATATGCTAGTTTCTGTCAAATATATATGTATAAATATATATATATATATATATATATATATACGGAGGTATTTGCGTGACTGTGTGCTACTAAGCTGAGTGAAGCCAAAGTCATCTGTGTGCCAATTCTGCATTTATATGTGTTCAACTGAGATCTGATTTGTTTGAACGAAGCACACCATTTGTACAGTTTCACAGTACGTAGATTGCATAGTCGGGACACTGGGTTTCTGTTCTCTTGCAGCACTCAAAGAAACAGCAACGTGGGAGAGAGACGCTCATGTCACATGTGTTTTCGTCAGAACTTGAGTTACCTTCCTACATATCATCTTATAAAAGGGTGTCACCACCTAATGCCCGGAAAAGGCACAAAGTAAGCGATTTTAGACGATCTTACACTGGGGCGCAGAACGCTGACCCAATGGTAATGCATGTGACAACACCCCAGGAATTTGTCCATTATTTCTGCCTGGTCACGTATCAAGCAATTATTTTGGATACGCCTCATGTGGCTTTCTGCCAGCTTCTGACGTATTCAATTAAGCAGCTACAGCCAGAAGCAGCTACTCTTCGGCGTATTCGTGTAATTTTTCTAACTATTTGCTATCCGAAGGGATTCGTTCTGCATTATGTTTAAGCCCAATTTATTACAAATACGAGGATCGTCGTTTTTGTATGTGCATCATTCCACTTTGATGCTGTCTATATCAAATAATTGTGTCAGGATGTCAAATTATGTTGGCCGTGTTGTGAGAATGTTCTTGCTGTTGTGTAGCATGTCAATATCACTGGCAGTGGCATGTCTTGTGAATGACACTAACGTGGTGGCGCATTTGATGCATTGATCTGATCAGGTTACTTGGCATTATGCGAGACTAACATCTCGATGCCAAATTTGGTGAAGTGTTCAAGTTCGCCAATTTAATTTAAGCTTCAAATCCTTCTTCTTCACCAGGTATGTGGTGATGCAGGGTACGGAAGACGGACATAAAGTCAATACCCGGTCCCCAGTTGCATGGAGCTGATACGTTCCTGATGCAGTTAACCAGAAACAACTGTATCCCGCAGTCAGCCGGTCTCATTAAAGTGGATAAACTAGGTGTTTCCACTTTCGAGAGTACCAGTGAGTGTATCACATTCATTGGGTCCTCAACTGCTAGTTACGCCCGCAGCGTAGAGAGTATGGTCTTCAATGAATCTTGACTGAACCTTCACTCGATTGGTACCTTATCTGAGCTAGGCGACATGCTATTTTTTCATGTCTTCTGTTCTTCGCCGAGAAGTAGATTGCTCTGTCGCGTAGCCTACCCTGGTGCGCCTTTTAGGGACAAACTATGTGAATATGAAGAAATACAGGGCAGTGTTGCTGTTCTTTTCGGCTAGCGTTTCGATGATAGACAGCTTAGGCTTCGTCAGGGCCTAATTCGTGAAGCCTGATAATTCCATTTAATACTATCGAAGCGTGCCAGCAGCACTAGTACTGTATCAACCTTCGTTCTGTTTGGTTGTCCACATTGGATCTGTCTGGTCTAGTCTGATCTGTCTGGTGTCGGCCCGGGACTGATCTGCATGGTGTCGGCCCGGGACTGACCTGTATGGTGTCGGCCCGGGACTGATCTGTCTGGTGTCGGCCCGGGACTGATCTGTCTGGTGTCGACCCGGGATTGATCTGTCTGGTGTCGGCCCGGGACTGATCTGTCTAGTGTCGGCCCGATACTGATCTGTCTGCTGTCGGCCCGATACTGATCTGTCTGGTGTTGGCCCGGGACTGATCTGTATGGTGTCGACCCGGGACTGATCTGCCTGGTGTTAGCCCGGGACTGATCAGCCTGGTGTTGGCCCGGGACTGATCTGTCTGGTGTCGACCCGGGACTGATCTGTCTGGTGTCGGCCCGGTACTGATCTGTCTGCTGTTGACCCGGGACTGATCTGTCTGGTGTCGACCCTGGACTGATCTGTCTGGTGTCGGCCCGGGACTGATCTGTCTGGTGTTGGCCCGGGACTGATCTGTCTGGTGTTGGCCCGAGACTGATCTGTATGGTGTCGGCCCGGGACTGATCTGTCTGGTGTCGGCCCGGGACTGATCTGTATGGTGTCGGGCCGGGACTGATCTGTCTGGTGTCGGCCCAGGACTGATCTGTCTGGTGTTGGCCCGGGACTGATCTGTCTGGTGTCGGCCCGGGACTGATCAGCCTGGTGTTGGCCCTGGACTGATCTGTCTGGTGTTGGCCCGGGACTGATCTGTCTGGTGTTGGTCCGGGACTGATCTGTCTGGTGTCGGCCCGGGATTGATCTGTCTGGTGTCGGGCTGGCTTTCGTCAGTAACGGTGTGGACGTGCTACAGGATATGGAAGTGGTGGCTTATAGTACTGCCGAGGAGTACTCGCTGGAGAGGCTGGTTCACGGCTTGCAGGAGCAGAACCTCTACCACCCGTCCGCCATGTCAGAAGGTAATCTCTACCACCCGCTCCCCGTGTCAGAAGGAGTACCCGCCAGTCATGTCTGAAAGCAACACGTCTAACGGAACTGTCTGTTTCACTCGCATTTCCATGTAGATGATCACTCTCGAGTGTTTATCGCTGGCCATGCTCTCTCGTCGGCGTGTATACAGGTTAACACGCGCCCTGGAGACCCTCGGAAAAATTACGCGCACTGGAGGGGGGGGCGGATTCCGCCCCCTAAGATCTCGGCTCCTACTGAGCCTATAGCAACGAAATTCGCAGGGTGGATGGACACGATAGTGAACTCTTGTGTGCAAATCTCATGGCCTTAGGTCAATATGTTCAAGTTCAGGTGAGGTCAAAATAACAAAATGTTCTGGTTTTGCGTGACTTGGCTTGTCATTGTTATGGATGGCTGTGATTGTGTTTAAATGCACGAAAATTGGCATAAATAATGTTTTGGACATTACTAGTGATGCAATACAGATGCCAGATCAGCCATGTGACCTCAGGTCACCTATCTAGGGGCACTTTATCAGGTCATTACCTGCCCCAGTTACCGGAACCGGGCTGCCCACCCGACTGCTCCGTTGGGCGGCTCAGCACAATCGGCTTCGCAAAGAAAGGAGTGAAATATATGAATAAAGTATGGAAATGTTTAGGCACACAATGACAAACAGTAGATTTCGGGATGTATAGGGAGTAACATGCAAAGTGACACCAATCGCATGAGTCATTTGCATTTATGACAACATTCCAGTTGACCAAGTTTGGTTCCATTAGCCTGTCATGAACTTGACCTGACATGACCTCGGCGACCTAACATGACTTAAATTATATAGCATAACGACATGCATAAAAGAAGTCGCTAATGTTGTCAAAAACACATCCCATTTGCCAATATCCGGGAAGTGCATCAGCGCCGTTTTTTGTGGTCTGGAGCTGCGAGTTTATTTTACTTTAACGGCCCTTAGTTTGAAAAATGTTCTCCCGATTTTCATTTTTTCTTACTTCAAACAATGCGCCGGTCATTTCTAAGCAGGTACGTAAACAATGGCGCATATTGGCCGATACAATATGGAGTTATGTACGAAAATTGGATGGGTTGGCGGATTTCGCCGTCCCCACTCCAGGGCGTGTGTTAACCTGTCATGAACTTGACCTGACTGGACATCGGTGACCCGACATGACTTTGAAACAATGTAGCATGACAATGTACATCAAACAAGTCGCTAGTTTTACCAAGAAAACTTCCTTTTTGCCAATATACGGGAAGCGCATCAGCGCCGATATTTGCGGTCTGGCGCTGATAAATTTTTTTTGACTTTAGCGACTCCTAAGACGAAAAATTTTCTGTCGATTTTCATTGTTCTTCCTTTAAGCAACGCGGCGGTAATTTATAAGCAGATACACAAACAATGGCGTATATCGGCCGGTAAAATCTGGAATTATCTACGAAAAACCGGAGGGGTGGGCGGATTTCGCCCCCCTCCAGGGCGCATGTTAAATAAACGTGATGATTCTACTTTCTGGTTAAGAAATTACTTTGTCATGGCAGGTGGGGGTCTGAATATATGAACACGTTTTCAGTCAAAGGGCGGTTGGTCAATGGAATAGGCTTCCCGGTGATGTAGTGGGGAGTCCATCATTGAACGTTTTGAGCAATAGGTGGATATACTATTGAAATAAAACAATCTTAGTTATTATTATACGTTGTACAGTAAAGAGATAGGAATTCGAGTGGGTAATCTCGAGTGATGCTTGATTTCTTAGATCATGCTCATCAGGAGGAAATTATGCTAATAACAGGCAGGCATGATAGTGGATTCAGTACCTTTCTTCAGATATGTAATGCTGATGAGACTAGCCACGGTAGCACAATGAAGTCGACTGTTTCTTTCGAACGATGTTGATAAATGAATTCGGTTGAAAAATATTAGTTTTGAATTATAAGTTGGTGCGGATAGTTACGTTAAACGTTACGATATACCCCTGCTTAGGTGGTTTGTCTCTTTTTCTCGTATGGTACCTATTCTTTATAGCTCACCCCAGTTTGCCGACGTGGATCGTATTAAGCACTAGAGCGTTCTGACTTGATGACTTGAGTGATAATTTGCTGACTCTAGTCGAGCCTTTAATTCACCACCCACTATCTACTCGGGCGGTGCCAGCGAAACTCTGCACGCCAGACGTGTACTGACGGTGGACCTCTGCACGCCAGACGTGCACGACGTCCTGCACGTCAGACGTGCACTGACGGTGGACCTCTGCACGTCAGACGTGCACGACGTGCTGCACGTGTCGGCGCGCTACACGCTGGGCGCCGAGCCGCGCGAGATCTACCTGTTCCGCGAGGGCACCGTGGTGTTCTGGAACGTGCCCGAGCCGGAGCGGCGCGGCGTGCTCGACTTCCTGCCGCAGTACGAGGCGCGCAGCTACGACCCGGCCACCGTCGAGAACGAGTCGGAGAGCATGCCCTACTCCTACACGGAGGTGTTGTGAGTGTCGCCGACGTGGAGATGACCGCGTTGTTGCGGGTGCTGGTGTGGCGCTGGCGAGTAGCATTGACGTCGAAGCTTTGCTGGTATTGCAGTTGCTGGAATGCCACCAATGTGTTGCGAATTTCGGGGCTTTCGTGTGCCCAGTTATCTGGAGACGCTGGTCGTGTGTGTCGCAGTCAGACTGGCACGATTTCTGTACTACTGTGGAATCTTGATTGGGTGGGCATGCGGCCGAAAGAAGTGTAATTGTTTTGATTCTTGTGTCCGGATTCATTGTTCGTTCTACTTCGGTGGTTTTCTAGGTGATGGCTTCTGATAAAGCGTTGTCTCTATGTCTGATGAAATATGTACCCTGTCTTCCCTTATATGGTATGCCCTTTGCTAGTGCATGTACTGAAGGATAATGGCAACATAGCAGTGCACTGCTATATTGCACAACTATGTTGTTTGGACAGAGGAACTGTGAGGCCGAGGCTTGAGGCCAAGTGGTTAACGTGATGGGCTCTGGGTGCCAAAGGTCCCGGGTTCGACGCTAGCGCCGCTCGGGGCATTTCACAAACCTGCGGCCCACCGGAGAAACAGTGTGGGCGGCGCCATTAGCCGTGAATGTGCATAAAGTGCGTCGTGAACCATCCAATAAGAAGACAAGGGGAGGCGAGGTCACGTTGCTCCCTATGTGCATCGCTGCTCGCAGTTCATAACATCCCACTTTGTGTTCCCGAACTTTCGATGTAGAAACGTTACTTTCGAGCAAGCTTTCATGAACACTAATTGTGATATGCAGTTCACGAATCGCTTGTCGTTGCTACAGAACAAATATGTCTTCATTTCAGTTCGGTGAGTTATATGGTATTCTATTATATGAGTTATGTGTCGGATATATTTTGTAGTAATAATCAAATGCAGTATCTTGTGATTATATTTAATCAAGCTGACTCGGGCGCTGTGTAACCATTGGCAGTTCTTGCGCCCATAATCCAACTGATAAATCAATCAATGCATCTGTTTGTTTGTGCACAATAATGTGTGCGATGATGTTGCCGGTGTTTTCAGTAATAAGACCCGACTGGTGAACGGTCGTATACTGCTCAACGTGGAGGGCACCACCGACTTGGAGAAGTACGCCTTCTCCAACGCCATGGCGCTCTCGGTGAAGCTGGGTATCTGGGAGTCGGCGCTCGAGAATTACATCGACAGCATCGAGCACGTCACCGAGGTATGTTCTGCTGTATGCTCGTGTTCATCTATCACCAGCCTGAGACGGCGCGACTCTGGCAAAAATAGCGCACAAGTGGGACACCGTCTTGTTTGCGGACGGTTGATTGGTCTGCGGTATCGTATGGTGGCCAACAGAAGCGTACGTGTTTCCTGATGCTGGATCGTCCGTGTAGTCTATAAACCTGTTAAGGCATAGGAACGCTAGACGAGGGAGCACACATTTTAAAGGCGCAGATGAAGTCAACTCTCCGCGTATGTTAATGATAGGTAGCGTTGGAAGTAACGGGCCGTTCTGGATGTATGTTCCGATGATGACGGGCTGACAAGCTTTTCTCGCGCGTTGAGACATGGCCAGCCAAATAACCCAAGCCGATTGCCACACAGTTCTCTGGTGAAATAATCAATTTGTCTTGTTAATTGATAGAACATACCACTTACTGAATAAATAGTCGGTACACTTTTTCCTGTGCATATTATTGTCGGAATGGACTGGAATGGTATTGGATGCGAATTGTTGGGAGATGATCTCAATACGTTGCGAAGCACCTCAAACATTTCGGATCTGAAGAGATGCGACTTGTAAGGCGTTGCTCATGGTCCCCAAACAGGATATATTACTGGTAGTTTGCTGTGGTCTGATTCATAGTGACAATAGCATGTGCATGTGACTGCGGTTAACAGCGTGATATGCTCAGTATGGCTTGTTCTGCACCTGTCTAAGGAACTGAGGAAGGGTGGCAGCGTCAGCATGAAGAAGCAGGAGGTGCTGAAGAAGAATGGCGAGCTTTTTGGCCTGCGCCACCTTATCAACCTCAGCTCAGACTGTTTGGACACGCCAGACTTCTATTGGGACAAGGAGAACCTGGAGAGCATCTACCAAAAGACATGCAACCACCTTAATATCGCCAAGCGCACCCGGGTAAGGTAGCACGGAAGTGAGCTCCGGTAAGGAGTGGGGGTAGTGTAAGCTGCCCTACTTGCTGGCAGAACACTTCCACATGAATGCTCTGGCGCCGCTTGCCGTATCATCGCCGGCTCGCTGCTGTCAGCGTATGGCTAATACGGTTATAGTTGTGTGGCTTAGTAGTGTGTATTTGCAGCACGATCAAGTGACCATGTGTGCTAAATATAAATATTTCGTCCGGAACGTACTGCGTAGCGGCGAGCAATCATCACGATATAGCGCTGCGTATGATAACGAAAATAGGTACGTCATTACTTGGTGTGTGTAATGTTTTAAATGTGGCTATTTTAGATGCCGTCCTTTCGGACCGCGAAGTACACGTGCACACACTGTATCGGCAGTAGCCAGCTCCACCCACGGTCTGTTGCCATGCATGCTGGCCGCTGCTGCCGCGCTGACACCTGCCGCCCTGCAGGTGATGAACGAGAAGCTGAACCACTGCGTCGAGCTGGCCGACATGCTGACCTCCAACCTGCAGGATAAGCACCACGTACGCCTGGAGTGGATGATCATCGTCCTGATCATGGTCGAAGTCGGCTTCGAGGTGATTCATTTTATCGAGCGTTACACGTAGGCGGGGGCGACACTGATTGCGTCGCGTGGAGTCGTGTTCTGACGCTGTGACGGGCGGGCATGTGGCTGGCGATGGCTTAATGCTCCCGCTGAGGTGCGTCCAGTCTTGCACCCCGAGCGGCAGGTGCTGCGTCCAGTCTTGTACCCCGGGCGGCAGGCGTCGAGTCCAATCTTGTACCCTGGGCAGCAGGTGCTGCGTCCAGTTTTGTACCCCGGGCGGCAGGTGCTGCGTTCAGCATTGTACCCTGCGCGGTGTGCGTACGTACACCTGAAGTGGATGACCATCGTCTGATCACGGTCGAAGTCCGCTTCGAGGCGATCCATTTTCTCGAGCGTTACACTTAGGTGTGCACTGATTGTGTCGCGTGCAAGCGTGCTAGTCGTGTCCCAGCTGATAACGAGTTGTGATGCAGGAACTGTTCAGGTCAAAGCCGGCGGACACCCCGGTGCAAGCGTTTTGGGTCGCGTGCACGTTGTATGCTTGTGGTGATCCGTGGCCGTCTGATGATTCGTCAAATCGGGTCTGGTCAGATTGGGGTGGTTGAACTGGTGGGGATAAGTGAGATGTTTGGCTTGTCAGATAGTGAGGTAGCTTCGGGAACATTGCATTTGCCATGGAGTCGCAATACTTTTGTAGTGAAATATCGTCGAATACACATCGAGTGGATGACCACAATTTTGTCAGTACAACTCGCGTTGTGTAAATGGCTGGAACGTTTATCGCCTCCCCCCCCCCCAAAAAAAAAAGAAGGAAATACCCGGTAGTAGCAGTTATGCGATCTAAAAAAAAATATCCCGAATTTTAGCTTCACAGTCGCAAACAAAAGAGCACGAAGTGATTTTGAACAATTGCTGATCGTTTCAGTTCGATGACCCAGCGCCTCCGGCTCCTTGTGCGGTTTGACTACAACGGTACTGATGGGCGAGGGGCATTTCCTCTACACCATGCGTGCCAAGGCGGTGGTGTCAGGTTGGGTCCCCTGCGCCAGACGACGCTGCGCCTTCGCCCACCGAGCGCCGTCCGAAAGCCCCGCTACGCTGTATTGGACGAGCCGAGGCTGGGCAGCGGCACGTGCCATCCGCTCGGTCCCACGCCGGCCTCGGCGGCCGAAACCGGCCGCGGGCGGGGCGACAGCGGGTCCATCGACTGGTGTTGACGGTGCCTCCGAGCCCGTCCTCCGAGCCCACGTCGACGATCTTTGATATATTGATCACAGGACAGCACAGACACATCTGGGGGCGGCGTGTAGCGAACCGCACCGGCTGGCGCCGTGGGGACGCGTGCGCACCACTCGTACACGCTACACGCTTTATGAAATTAGATACGCATCGGCTCACGGATGACCGGTAAGTAGATAAATCATTTCGATTATCACACATCAGGTAACTCAATACCAACGCTATACGGAGCTATATGGATATACGTATTTATAATGTAGGTACTGTTGTGTAATCTCTGCATGCATCGCCACCGACGCGGGCCCGGCCGGCCCACGCTATTGCACGGCAGTTGACGGCGGGCTTGCACAAAAACGGCGCACACCACACGCGTGCGTGAGCACCCCGACGTTAGCCTTAACAAGAATAAACACCGTTTTGATTCGGCCTGCGGGCAATAAGCAACGTTTAACTCAATCGTAACTGGCGCGACAAGCGAGCATCGGTCGGCGGGCACAGACTTGACCATTATTTGTACTAGCGCATGAACGCAAAACGGCGCCGGCCCTGCAGCAGCTCCCACGGCTAAATGATATCGATGTGGACGCCGAGTCCGTGATCAACGCGCCACAACACGACGGAACGTGCACACACTCAACAAAATGTACCCTCGTTAAAATCGAGCCGCCCTGGCGTCGCGAGGCCGAACCCGTCCAAAAGTGAAACAGCGTCGCGGCCGGCGATGACACCCGGTGCGCCACACGCCTCGGGCCGACTCGGCGCACGGGTGCGGGTGCTCGGTGGTCCGCAACCCGGCCGCAGACGGACACGGTAAACCCCGCGCACGCCGCACGCCCGTACACGCACACGCTGAACGACGCTCACCGGTCGGCGACGGCCGGCCGCTGAAGAAGAACGACTGGTCACGAACATCCTCCGGCAGTGACTGCAGCGGACACCCGAGAGCGGTCACCGGTCGGCGACGGCCGGCCGCTGAAGAAGAACGACTGGTCACGAACATCTTCCGGCAGTGACTGCAGCGGTCACCCGAGAGCGGTCACCGGTCGGCGACGGCCGGCCGCTGAAGAAGAGCGACTGGTCACAAACATCGGCCGGCAGTGACTGTACAGCGGGCAAGGGGCCACTGGAGAGCAACCGGCGTGCGCTGTGTGGCGGTGGCCGGTCGGTCGACACGCTCGGCACGGCCGGCAGACGGCCGAGGCCTCCAGGCGCGTGCACACACCAGGCCGCGCCAGGCGCCCAGCTGGGCGGTGTGCAGACCGGCCGCACTCAGCGGGCCGCCTCCGGTCACATGACTCTGCACACCTTCCTGAACTCGGACTCGTACTCCTGCTGCACCTCCTCCTTGTTGATCGGCTTGCCCGTCACCTGAAAGCAGCACCGAGACGCTAGCCTTTCGCGAGGACGTCGGAATACTCGACCAACGCCGGGCAAATGAGTGGTGACTCGTCTCGAACAGCGCTACTAGCCACCCGTGGCGGTATCTGGACAATGTCTGGGTCAACGTCGGGATGCTGAGAACAATACCAAGATACTGGCTGGAACAACATTGAGACACTGGCTAGAACAACGCCGGGACACTGCATGGAACAAGTCCAGGACAATGTGTGCAAAAATGCCGTGATACCATGTGGAATAACATTGGGATGGAACAATGGTGGTTATTTGCTTTATGCTTTATCGACCGTTGGGCCATATAGCGTAGCCAATCGATTGGCTGCGGGCGAAGAGTAGCAGCAAGTGAAACTCGAACCCACAAACTTTAGGTTGTGAGACGGGAACTTACTTCTGGGTTACATCCAACAAGATCGGGATAACGTATAGAATAAGACCGGGGTTCTCCATGTAACAACATCAGGATACTGTCTGAAACAATATGAGATAATGCATCGAACAACATCAACACTGCCTGGTACAACATTGGAACACTGTTTGAACAAGACCAGGATAATGGCTTGATAATCCAGGTGCCGTGTGGGACATACTCGTAGGTGCAGTTTGAAGAAGACCGGGATACTGACTGGAACGACATAGACACACTACATGAAACAATAGCAGGAGAGTAGCTAGTAGAATAGGATGAAGTCTAAATAACTAAGGATTTTTATCGAAAGAGTCCATCACGGAGAGCTCGTTTCATTTACTTTTCGTCAACCATCTGACCTCGCAACTCCATTTCAGGACGGCACAATTCGTACAGACAGCTTTGTGTGTCATCAATATACCGACTATGTGCTGATGGTCGAAACACTGCGCAGCTGCACGCCGCGGTCGCCGGGTCCACACGAGCTGGGGTGGCGCAGACACCGGTACCCCACTCCATCACTAGGCCAACTGACACGTGCCTTGCTACGCTGGGGCTACGTTCTGCTGCACTCAGTCGATTGGTTGCTGATTTTTATGACGCGTCAACTGCTGTGGTCACACAACATCGCCACTCTCCCACACTCATCTCACGCCAGCGAAGAGCAGCGACGGACGAGACGCGAACCCACAGCCTTTCGGTTTGAAGGCGAGCACCATATCCCCTTATTAGTCCCCCACCCCTGTTACTCTCGGTGAGTTATGTCGGGGACGAAACACGCCTGCCGCCTACTCACACTATAACCTACCACCGGGCTCAAATACGCATAACCAAACGACGACCTCACAGCAAACAACGCACCATCCCACTAACCACAAAACATGGAGCCGCACACTACCTTGGGCATGTAGCTGTCGTAGCTGATGCCTTCCCGCTCGTAGAAGAGGATGTAGGCAGAGTTTGTGTCGATCTGTGACTCTGTCACCTCCTGAGGGCGGGAATAACGCATGGTCACCGACACAGAAGCAGCCCGACTCCGAAAAAAACTACAAACTTGGGAAGGAGTCGATGCTTTACGATATGGACATATTCGTGCGCTACAGGGGTTGCTAACCAAGAGACTTCCCCTTGGGAATTTTTAGTATTCCAGGGATATGAAAAGTTAGTGGGTGTAACAAAACAAGGTGTTGGAATTGGAAACTTGTTGGACTTGCAACAAACTTGTTGGAATGGGAATTCTTCTTAGCTACACGTTCTTTGAGTGCAGAGGGGAACGTGTCGGAGAATGCCAAGAATCAGTTCCGAGTGAGAATGAAGCCAGAGCGAGTCTACTCCTGTGTAAACTATATGGCAACCGTTCATACAAGCGTTCAGACATGACCCAGTCCGACCATCCCCGGGTTCGGCTCTAGCGCCACTCAGGACATTTCACAATCCCGCGGCCCACCGGCGAAACAGTGTGGGCGGCGCCATTAGCCGTGGATGTGCATAAAGTGTGTCGTGAACCAACCAATAAACAAACAAACAAACAAACAGTCCGACCATCATGCTTCTGAAACTCAATTGTATAGCTACAACGCTTGAAGCCGTAATTCCATCACTCAGAATTATGGCTGGCATCTTGACGTAGCTTTGTCGCGCCACACGTCACGCGTGCTCTGAGGACGGGCGACTGTGGCTGATGTTAGTCGGTGAACTGTGCCGAGGCAGATGGCCTTACGCGGTATAGGTTGAGAGTGAAAGTTATAAGACAAAATGACCGCGACATAACGTGGCACCTATGCTAATTGGACACTTCGACAGCGTGCATTCAAGTTCTCGATAATTACACAATATTCGGCAGATGACAGATTTCCGCAAGATTACAGCCCACTTCGACTAAAGTGGATCGCATTTGTAGTTATGTACACATAACAAAATTGACAGCACCGGACTCCGAAAAATATGAAGCAGGCATACTGACTTCGTATGTACTCCGCCGATGTTTTGGAATGCTTTTTCTGTAACTGTTACAATTCCGCGGAAATTTGACGCGATATGGTGTACGTTTCAACGACATGGAGAACAGCATCATTGCGATCGGTCCACAAGTATTCTCTTGCACTACGTTGCCCGATCCTGTGCCACCAAAGACAGGAGAAAGGCCCGTCTTTTACTCTCGCTTGGCCAGTGACCCTAATTGCGCCTTGTACTGACGTAGTCATCATACACGTAAAGTATTGGTGTTGTAAGAAACATGCTTTGATTCACCTTACAATTTACACCTGCCCGAAAGCTACAACTTACACCAGCGAACAGTAGGCGAGTCGAAACCAGCCCACTGGAGTCTTCAGTCCAAATTTACAATTTCTGACATTACATCCACATGCACATCTAACCACTCTCAGCGTCTGCCCGACCAGCCCCGTGCAGAGGACCACACTTCTATCCCACAGCCACCGCACACACACCTTGCACGAGCTGTCATTGTAGAAGTACCACTTCTCGGCGTGGTTCTTGGCGTAGCAGACGTAGTGTCCGCCGCCCATGATGCCCGTGTGGCAGCTGAGCGCGTACAGCCGGTAGCGCAGCACGAGCGGGTCGCGGCCGGCCGCCAGCCTGTGCTGGTGGAAGTCCTGCAGCACGTCGCCGTACATGACCGAGCCGTTGCGGATGCGGCCGCGCGGTCCGCCGCCGGCCGGCGCCGACAGCTGCGGCGGCCCGCTGCCGTCGGCCGAGCCGGACAGCACGTCCCAGTCGAGGTCGGGCGAGTCGACGGCCAGGTCGCCCAGCTCGGCCCGGTGGTGCAGCACCTGGTGCACAGCCACTAAGGTCAGCGCGGCTCTGTGCTGGTTATTGTGGCTTAGGGGTGCATCGACTGCGCAGGCCACAGAGCTCAGTGACAGTCGACGGCCAGGCCGCCCAGCTCGGCCCGGTCGTGCAGCACCTGGTGTACAGACACTCGAGTTCGCTGACCGTGTCTGATGTCACGGCCCGCCTCCGCCCATGCAGTTGGTGCCACCGGCTGACTATGCATACGATTGTACCACTGTGCACATGAACAAAACGGCATAGTAATACTTAGTGTATTGATCATTTGCATGGGTACGGAGGTCAAGTCGGTAACGACTGCTTGTGTGCCCCTGAGTTAGGTTCAGGAGAGAGTGTACTGACCGTTTGTCTGGGTACGGAGGCCAAGTGGATAATGACTGCTTGTGTGCCCCTGAGTTAGGTTCAGGAGAGAGTGTACTGACCGTTTGTCTGGGTACGGAGGCCAAGTGGATAACGACTGCTTGTGTGCCCCTGAGTTAGGTTCAGGAGAGAGTGTACTGACCGTTTGTCTGGGTACGGAGGCCAAGTAGTCGGTTGGGTCAAACGACTGGAACGGGAACCGGACCACCTTTTGCGACTTCACCCAGCGACCGCCCACCGACTGGAACCGCTTCAGATGCACGATCTAAAACACAGCCGCCCGCCTGTCAACGTTTGGAACATCGGACACCCAGCCCAGATTGACACTGCGGTGCACCCATCACCGTACGGAGGAGCAGGCTTTTCTGAGCACAACTACATGCTAGAGGGCGGTGAACCAACATGCGCTAGGTTAGCTATTGATTTGTATTTGAAATTATTGTGACGGCTCGAATGCAATCCTGCTTGGCACGATGGATCAACCACAAAGCCGCAACGAACCCATCCCAGAGGCAACGGCATCAGCAATGAGTCGCAGCAGCCACACAAAACAGCAGCAATGTTTTCACCTTGAAACGATAATTACCCAACACACCATGTGATAACCTCATCAGCAGACAATATTACATACATAGACCGCATTCAGCACGGAGCGCGGAGTCCCGACACCACGAAGGCCACACAGACGGCGCTCATGTGCAGTGACAGAAGCGGCACGGCCAGACGTATCCCAAGGCCCCCGTGCTCGGATGGCTGGGTCACTGTACGCACCAATATGGGCGGCAGCCGCCAGATCTGCAGCTTCTTGAGCGCGGCCTGGTGTGTGCGACACTTTGAGCAGTAGTACTTCTCCTGTTCGCCGAGCGTCTCCTCGCGCGTGAACGCCTGCAGACAGCTGGGCAGGTCGATGGGCTCTGTCTGACGCTGTCTGGTCAGCGGGACCGACGGGTCCTCCAGGCTCACCTGGCGAGCACACCGAGCCAAATGGGTGACGTCACCGCTGACCACACGGTGACGTCACTGCCGCTCACCACGGCGCGGTGAGCAGCGTCACCGTTGCTCACCGAACGACCGACCACTCAGAATCGCTGCAAAAGGAAATTGAAACTGCAATAACGAGAATGTCCGTCGCTATGTAGCAGCGTGGCTCGTGTTAAAGTAAACCACAGCACAATATAAGCCATCGTCGCATCTTCCACACATGGACAATACATAGTAGTCATCAATGATGGGATGATCGGAAAGGGACCAGCAGAGGGCTCCAGGTTAATTTGATTGGGCGCTGTATGACCAACGCAGTCGATGCGCCCGTAAGCCCAAATAACCAACCAACCAACCAGGTTAATTTGATGGGATTGCGCCTAGCTAGACAATGCATTTTTAAGATACAACGGATATCGTGTCAAGGCCATGAGGCATGAAGGATGACCTGTGCATCGTCTGTGTATGCAGAACAATGCGTATATTCATGGCACCAACTTGATTCGTGAAGAACTGGAGAACGGCATTCCTGGACACCTGTTAAGGGAACCAATCGAGCCAAGAGCTCAGCCCCGATCAACATGTTTTCTATGATAATAGCATCCCGACGGCAGCCGGCTGTTCACGATTCAGCAGTGTTGGAATGGAAAGCCCAAACCAGAACTTAGTACCCTTTTCGGATACCCGGGATTTTCAACACCTCTCGTTTGGGGCCTGCCGTGGCGGTGTATGGTGGGGA
Organism: Imbricaverruca yamaguchii; assembly: GCA_034440575.1. Classification (NCBI taxonomy): domain Eukaryota; kingdom Metazoa; phylum Arthropoda; class Thecostraca; family Neoverrucidae; genus Imbricaverruca; species Imbricaverruca yamaguchii. The sequence continues at coordinate 822,296 of JAOTOL010001643.1, forward strand.
GGGCGGCGGCCGGTGACACACCTTCTCCTGACCGCCCAGATAGCGCAGATGGAGCGCCGTCGGGTCCCAGTCGATGGCCAGGTAGGACGGCGCCGCCGCCAGCAGCGTGTCCGAGCATGGTATCGCACAGCCGCGGCAGAACCGGTACCACGGACACGCCGAGCACGCCCAGCCCGTCCGGTTGACGCTCTTCAGCACGAACGGGTACTTGTAGCCGAGGCTGTCGTCACTGCAACGCCGGCCGCGGTCAGATGGGAACACACGGCGACACATACCACCGTCACACACTGCAACACCGCCCGTGGTCAGACGGGAACACACTGTGACACAGACCATTGCCACCCGCTGCGACACCGGCCGCGGTCAGACGGGAACACACTGTGACACCGGCAACTGTCACCCGCTGCGACATCGGCCGCGGTCAGACGGAACACACTGCGACACCGGCCGCGGTCAGACGGAACACACTGCGACACCGGCCACTGTCACCCGCTGCGACACCGGCCCTGCCCAGACGGGAACACACTGCGACACTGGCGGTGATCAGACGCTGTGACATTGGCGGAGGTCAGGCGGGAGTACAAACCGTCGCCATCGTCCGTCTAAACATCCCCAGCATTGCCACGTAAGGACGGTTCAGAAATTACGGATCATAGCTTATACAACTCAAGAAAACGACATCGACGAGGGTGGAATAGGATCCCGCATGCTACCCTAATCGTCTACAGGTGTGTGATGAGAACTGACCTGCTGCAAGCTGGAATAACGAGTCCATAGTTTGACGCACCGGCATCGGCAGTTGTCCAGTTGCGACACACCCCTCCCCAGAGCGACCAACCCGACGCAACAGTACTCAGCGTGGACGACTAGTATCCAGTCTCTGCCACAATTCATCAGCCATGAGGGTGGACAGCCAGTTTTGTCTTTGACATAACTCACCAGTCCTGGGCGTGGTCAGCCGGTCCAGCCTGACACAACTCACCAGTCCAGGGTGTGGTCAGCCAGTCCAGCCTGACACAACTCACCAGTCCTGGGCGTGGTCAGCCAGTCCAGCCTGACATAACTCACCAGTCCTGGGCGTGGTCAGCCAGTCCAGCCTGACACAACTCACCAGTCCTGGGCGTGGTCAGCCAGTCCAGCCTGACATAACTCACCAGTCCTGGGCGTGGTCAGCCAGTCCAGCCTGACACAACTCACCAGTCCTGCGCGTGGTCAGCCAGTCCAGCCTGATAACTCACCAGTCCTGGGTGTGGTCAGCCAGTCCAGCCTGACACAACTCACCAGTCCTGGGCGGGGTCAGCCAGTCCAGCCTGACACAACTCACCAGTCCTGGGTGTGGTCAGCCAGTCCAGCCTGACACAACTCACCAGTCCTGGGCATGGTCAGCCAGTCCAGCCTGACACAACTCACCAGTCCTGCGCGTGGTCAGCCAGTCCAGCCTCTGCCACGACTCACCAGTCCTGGGCGTGATCAGCCAGTCCAAGCCTGACACAACTCACCAGTCCAGGGTGTGGTCAGCCAGTCCAGCCTGACACAACTCACCAGTCCTGGGCGTGATCAGCCAGTCCAGCCTGACACAACTCACCAGTCCAGGGTGTGGTCAGCCAGTCCAGCCTGACACAACTCATCAGTCCTGGGCATGGTCAGCCAGTCCAGCCTGACACAACTCACCAGTCCTGCGCGTGGTCAGCCAGTCCAGCCTCTGCCACGACTCATCAGTCCTGGGCGTGGTCAGCCAGTCCAGCCTCTGCCACGACTCACCAGTCCTGGGCTGGTCAGAGTCAGCCTACTGACACAACTCACCAGTCCTGGGTGTGGTCAGCCAGTCCAGCCTCTGCCACAACTCACCAGTCCTGGGCGTGGTCAGCCAGTCCAGCCTCTGCCACGACTCACCAGTCCTGGGCATGGTCAGCCAGTCCAGCCTCTGCCACAACTCACCAGTCCTGGGTGTGGGCAGCCAGTCCAGCCTCTGCCACAACTCACCAGTCCTGGGCGTGATCAGCCAGTCCAGCCTGACACAACTCACCAGTCCTGGGCGCGGTCAGCCAGTCCAGCCTGACACAACTCATCAGTCCTGGGCATGGTCAGCCAGTCCAGCCTGACACAACTCACCAGTCCTGGGCGTGGTCAGCCAGTCCAGCCTCCGACACGACTCACCAGTCCAGGGCGTGGTCAGCCAGTCCAGCCTCTGCCACGACTCACCAGTCCTGGGCGTGGTCAGCCAGTCCAGCCTGACATAACTCACCAGTCCTGGGCGTGGTCAGCCAGTCCAGCCTGACACAACTCACCAGTCCTGGGTGTGGTCAGCCAGTCCAGCCTGACACAACTCACCAGTCCTGGGCATGGTCAGCCAGTCCAGCCTCTGCCACGACTCACCAGCCCTGGGCGTGGTCAGCCAGTCCAGCCTGACATAACTCACCAGTCCTGGGCGTGGTCAGCCAGTCCAGCCTGACACAACTCACCAGTCCTGGGCGTGGTCAGCCAGTCCAGCCTCCGACACGACTCACCAGTCCTGGGCGTGGTCAGCCAGTCCAGCCTGACACGACTCACCAGTCCTTGGCGTGGTCAGCCAGTCCAGCCTCTGCCACGACTCACCAGTCCTGGGCGTGGTTGGCCAGTCCAGCCTCTGCCACAACTCACCAGTCCTGGGCGTAGCCAGCCAGTTCAGCCTCTGCCACGACTCACCAGTCCTGGGCGTGGTTGGCCAGTCCAGCCTCTGATACGGGCGGCAGCGGTGAGACCAGTCGCGCCACCTGGGTCCACACCGAGCTATACAGGTCGGTGCCGCACACCTCCACGCCGCACGTCACAATCACGGGCAGGCCGAACAGCGTCGGCCGCGTCTTCTGCGCCGACAGCAGGTACGCCTCCTGGCGCTCCATTTTGCGGTGGTACGCCACCACGAAGCCCTTGTTGGCGTCGTCCAGGTCGAGCTGGTAGCTGACGCCCGAAGAGGCGGTGCTGGCCGCGTCAGAGTCGGCGTAGCCGCGCGTCACAGGCGAACTGTCGTCCTCCTGGGTACACACCGAGCGGCGTGTGCGAGGCACATGGTCCGGTGCAAACGTGCAGCTCATACGGGGTGACTGGCCAACACATATAAATAATATTGGTCGCACAGTGAGTCCTTGTAAATCATCGAACAAGTGGACTGTTTCAGTGATGAACTATTGATGAACTAGGGTGGATTGCACCACTTTCTGAGCACATCATAGACATCCTTCCCCAACAAACATTGACATAGCACTGCTTGATGAGCTTATGAAGTCCTCACGCCTCGCCACTAAAACAAATCGTGCATGCATATTATGCTTATGCTCCCCACACCTGATTGTGATACACAAGCATCTCACAACACAGATCCCCGTGATAAAGGATGCATAACTGATATACAGACCGACAGGCATAACAGACCTGTGATGTAGTCTGATATACAATATAATTTTTCGATAGTATGGTATTTGTCATCATTATAAATAATATATCCATTCATATAATATACACAAACATATATAAACATATCTATATATTTGTATACCAATATGTTTATAATTTTGCTTTATGTCATAAATATATAGATATATTTATAATATAATTACTTGGGATATATATATCCCAAATATGAAACATAGTTGTATGACTACGGACTGGCCTCAAACTTCAGCCTACAGGGCTTGGATAATATTTGAAACGACATGCTTCCGTGGTAAATGTAGACATTCTATTGCACTCCATTAGATACCTCACGTTTAACGAAAGATCTGCATTTTAACACTGGAAAACTATGAAAATATGAAAACTATGAAAACTGGAAACCTTGTTAAACACTGTAGAGCATAGATGATGCAGATCAATGACAGCTCACACGAGGTGGGAACAATGTAAACCTAACGGGGAGACGGCGCCTACTGTCTGATCCCCAGTCTAGACCTCTGCTCAGCAGTAGCTAAACAACCCCGGTGCACCTTAGACAACCACACTACATTGTACCAGCCTCCGCACTGGTAGCCTGGGCAACACCGATACCGCAGGCCACTGTAACACAGTGCTATTGGCGCACAATCGGTCGAGTGGCAACGCAACTAAAATACACCGCCACAATTTGACAAAGCACAGAGCCCGCGTGCGACTGCTGATCGCTTCAACAGGTGTGGTAACTGACCTTCGTGTGGCAGCTGACCGTCAACTCATGTGTGGCAGCTCGCCGTTGATCAGGTGTGGCAGCTCTCCATCAACTCTGGTGTGGCAGCCCGACGTCAACTCACGTGTGGCAGCTCGCCGTTGATCAGGTGTGGCAGCTCTCCATCAACTCTGGTGTGGCAGCCCGACGCCAACTCACGTGTGGCAGCTCGCCGTTGGCCAGGTGTGGCAGCTCGACGTCAACTCACGTGTGGCAGCTCGCCGTTGGCTAGGTGCGGGCTGCCGTTGGGCAGCAGTCGGTGGATGTGCAGGGAGCCGTGCTCGCTGCTCTCGCTGGCGCCTGAGCCGGTGCGCGCCGAGGCGGGTCGTTGCCATGGAGACGGCACCTCGAACGCGTGCAGACCGACCAGCGCCTGTCGTACCCGCTGGTCGTCTGGGATCACGTACTGCAACACACACGGCGACATGTCAGATGGCATCCACGCACAGACTAATAAAGCCCGCAACCAACAGGGTGGTTGGTTGGTTATTTTGGCTTACGGGCGCATCGACTGCGTTGATCATACAGCGCCCATCACCACAGGGTGCAAAACGGCGCCCCATGTGGAGGACGTTCAGCCCAGACATGATGGCTGCACCCTACTATTGATCGCATTGGCATTGCAGGAATTTGGGGTACTCACCAGACTACGTTACATCTACGAAACACTTGTGAAGTATAACTCGCCGCCTATCCGCATTCTGCTGCATACGAATGTCTGCCCTGTTTGATTTCATTGATCACATTTTAATTTCTCGATAAACTCGGGTTTCCTTGTGACGTGTCAAACTACATTTTTACGTCGCATTTTACACTGATGACATACATACACCATACAGCTGCCCCAGCCGTTCGAGTCTCACCATACAGCTGCCCCAGTCGTTAGAGTCTCACCACACAGCTGACCTGGCCGGCGCTATTTTACCTTAATGAGCGCGTCGGCCAGCTCGCAGATGAGGATGCTCGTCTCGTGAATGCCCGACATCTGCTGGAGCTGTTGCTTCACAGCCGAGTACCGGTCGTCCATGGTGAGCCGCAGCCCGTACCGCACCGGCACCGAGCCGTTCAGCCGCACCACTGTGACATGGGGTCAGGTCACGGTCGCACCAGATCCACCGTATACCAACGGCGTCATATAGGACGCACGTCACACAACCGCCGGAGGCAAGTCATTTCACAACCACATGGGCCAGCCACTGCTAAACATCACCACAATGGGACAAATACTGCTGAGACACTGTCACAATGGGACACACACTGCTAAAACAATGCCGCAATGGAGTTCCCCCACACCGTACATTGTTAACAATGGCGACTACTAAAGTCAGCTCTGACGGCGTGCTTTGCTTACCATATGTGGTCTTATCCACCAACACTGATATCCAGAAGACGAAGATGCAAGCACAGGCTCAGCATCACAGATGACCCCTCAGGACAAGCATACACACAAACTGCCACGACGTTCTACACGGGAAGATACGCATTTTCTCGGCATTACGATATTTTACTTTGTATCGCGTCGCATTCCATCACGACCGCTATGTCCACATAATGACATTGATACCGAGTGTTGCGCCTCTGGCGGTGAATGTGATAACATCACGGCGGCAGCAGATCCTCGGCACGCGAGCCCACCGCCGAGCCGCCCGAGCCTGCGCTCACCAATGATCTCCATGTGCGTGAAGTTCTCCATTGGCAGAGGTAGCGAGAGCACGTTGAACGGATCGAAGCGCACGCTCTCGTGGCCACATTTGCGACACGTCACCTTGGACTTGAGCTGGCCGTGGAACAAGTCCACCACGATGGACTTGTTGCGCAGGATGTGGTTCTCCCAGGCCTGAGAACGAGACAGATGACCGCTGTTCTGACAGTCTACGGTGACAGCTGTTGATACGCTGATGCAGCAATTTACATATACACATTCGTCGACATGTTCTCATGCGACACCAATCTCCTCATGGCGTTTCCGACAGCGTTGCACAGGATGCAACATTTATCAATCCGCTTTTAAAAGGCGACAAACAATAGTAGGTCTCCATGATTCCATATGTGGTGGCTCTACCTTCGATCCACCGTCAACACACCCGCCACCTGCGCAACTACCCCGACCTTCGCTGCCCGTGAGATGTACTAAAGTCATACCAACAGCTTGAATGAATATCCCGTCCGTAGCTGTTCCCGGGCAGTACCGATCTACTGACCTCCCGGGCAACTACCCCGACCCTCGTTGTTCGTGAGCTGCACCACCATCATACATACACATATGCTGAGTGACTATTCCGACCGTGGGCGCTAAATGACCAAACCTGGTCGATGCACTCTAAAACTCAAATAACCAACCGACTATCCCGATCGTAGCTGTTCCTGGGCTGTTCCACCGACCAACCCACCTCCAGCTGCATGATCACTGCAGTCGATGCGCCCCTAAGCCACAAACCCACCTCCTGCGCCACTATGACGTCGGGTCGACCCTCGCTGTCGCGCAGCTCCACGTAAGGCTTGTCGTGCACGCGGTTCAGGTCCTCGTGCAGGCCGTCCAGCAGGAAAGCCAGTAGTTCCTGGGCGTCGTGCTGCTGCACACCGCTAAAGCGCGGCGCGTACTTGCCGATCGTGAACTGCAAACCGTGGCAGTGTCGGCATAGGCGCGACAGTCGGCTGCAAGGCGCTCATGCACTACACTCAACACAGCACAACACAACACAACACAACACAACACAGCACAACACAACACGACACGACATGACACGACACGTGGGGTACAGTCTGCTGCACGACGCTCACGCACTACACTCAACTCGACGCAACACAACACAACACAACACAACACAACACAACACAACACGACACGACACGGAGTACAATGTCTTGCACAACGTTCACGCACTACACCCAACTCGACACAACACGATACGTGGGGTAGTCTGCTGCAAGGCACAAATGGGCTACAATGAACACAGCACAACACAACACCACATAGGGGACCGTCTGCTGCACGGCGCCCATGCGTGACACAACACGACACGACACGACACGACACAGCACAGCACAGGAGAAAGAACATGATGCACGAAGCTCGCGTACAGCATTTAACACAACACGAAAACCCCAAGCATGGGGAGTCTGTTACACGACGCTTACCACGACACACTGGAGTTTAGGGGCGCATCGACTACATCGGTCATGCAGCTTACCACGACACACAACACAACAGAACACATCGGGCAGTCTGCTGCACAGCGCTCAGACACAATCCAGTGCAACGCAACTCGAGAACGATGGTCTGCTGCACGACGTTGATGTACGACAGGCGACATGACATGACACAACACGACACGACACAACACCATACATGGGGATAGTCTGCTGCACGACGTTGATGTACGACAGGCGACATGACACAACGCCACACATGGGGACAGTCTGCTGCACGACGCTCAAGTACAACACAACACGACACAGCGTGTGAGAGGCAGTCTGAAGAACAATATTCATATACGATACTATAAAACGCACGAGGGATAGCCTGAATTGCAGCGATTCTATTCGATACCACACAACACGGCACAACACAGAGAGTCTACCGTGGGGTACTAGAGCACGATCTCTGTGATAACATACTATCGATATATCGCAAATTAGAGTGGTTGAAAGTGGCCGATGAGCCTTTCAGTGCTTCACATAATACATGACGTCGGAGATAAACGTCAACGAACGTTTTCAAATGAGGAGAACCGGGCTATCCAAAGCACTCGTTTTCCCGATTCGTACATTTCACTTTGAATACTGAGGATACGCAGGCTGATGCACGCCCCAGACGATCGCAGGTAGTGACAGTGACCCCGGGCCGTCCCAGCATTGTCCCAGCCAACACAGGCCGCGGAGTACTGACGCCAAACTCACCCGCAGTTTGAGCGGCGCAATCGTCTTGGTGGTGCCGCGCCAGATCTCCTGGATCAGGTCGGCGTAGCAGAGCGCTATGTGGCCCTTCATGCCCAGCGGGTTCTTCCTGCGGACGCCAGGCGGTCGGCATGAGACGCGATAGCGTGGCTGGGAGCGACGTGATAACGTGGCTGGGAGCAGCGCGGACTGTGTGTCAGTCGGCCGCTCCTGCCGGCCGGAGACGCCTCAGTCACACACGACCGACGGCGTCATGAGGTGCCGGGCGCCGCTGCTGCTGCTGCTGCTGCTGCTGGTGATGGTGCTGCCGGCCGTACTCACCGTCTGTCCCGATCAGTGGCGTCGACACGACCAGCACTGCTACAGAGTGTTCGTCGGCCCAGTGAGTTGCTAATGGGGCCGATCTGAGCCGTGGTGAGGCCGCGGACCGCGTGAGGAACACCGGACATAGCCTCACTCCCAGTCAGCACTGAATCTGTTGCATAGCGACGTTCAAATTTAAATGCACGCAAACAACATTTGCATGCCCACACTTGTATATTCCATAATCGCATCGTCTAATCCCATAAGCATTGCACTCTACCTTCTGACGCAGCAACATTCCACCTCGGATTTCAGTTATCAAGAACCAGACGACGGCGTCCTCTTCCGAGCGGAATTCTACTCTCGACTATCCCATCGCTCGATCCTACTCCTAATCTTCTGATCACCCGATCGTGCCTACTGTTGATGCGCCCCGAAGCCAGATGACCAGTCGACATCGCACCGCCGATAGACACGCTCCACTTGCACAGCTGGCGTAAGTCTGACATCGCCGGGGGATATGCCTACAGCGGCGGGACTGGCCCGACTCGGAAGGCTACTGCGAGGCGTGGAACACGCTGGCCAACGTGGACAGCGGCGCGCTGAACGCGTTCCTGGCGACGCTGGTGGCCGGCAGCGGCGTGCACGACGTCTGGATCGGCCTGGCAAACGTCGGCCACGCCACCACGTACGAGTGGACTGCCTGGCCCGACCAGCCGCTCAACTTCACCGCCTGGTCGGCGGGCGCGCCGAGCGGTCGCGACTGCAGGGGCGTGGCAATGGCCGCCGACGGGGGCTGGACGGACCACGACATGTTCACCGTGCACCCCCGCCTCTGCCAGCTGCCGGTAGATGGCGGTGGGGGCGCGCGGCCAGCCCCACGGGCCGGTCCTCTGCTGAGCGGTCTCGCGTCTGCCACCGACCCACTGGCGGCAGGTCCTGCTAGCCGGCCCTATCTCTGGCGTTTGCCCATCGAAGGTTGGAGGTGGAATCCTCTGCTGAACGACTTCATCTCTACCATCGGCGGCAGGTCCCTTGCTGTTCAGCCCTACCTCTGCTATCTGCCCACCGCAGACAGGATGGCAGAGGGAAGTCTAGTCTAGCATATGTCGCAAATACATTGAAACGTTACCTGAACAATACATTTGTGAGATTCCGAGACAGATATTGCCGTCCATAAAATGGCGTAGTCACGGGGACTTGGATTGCTCCATCATTCACAATTATATTAATGAACGCAATCTAAACGCTCCCTCTGACACCCCATGAAAACCAATCGAAAATATCCGCACATGGATGATATCCTCGGTACCTGGACGCACGAGTCAAATTCACTGGACGCCTATTTCCCATGATCAACAATATCCACCCCTTCCAATGCAATTTTTTGTCATGGGCTGAAGTGACCAGTCCAGTTCATTCGCTCTAAAGCTAATGAGAGAGCCCATAATACTTCCATTCCGGCACACCAACTTCAGACAAAAAGATTGGTTTTACATGCACATGTGTTGAGAGCTAAGCATCTTGGATCCAACAACTGTTTACAAAACCGAGGCACGCAAAAAAAATTCGACGACGACCCATCCAACAATACAATTAGAATTCGACAACAATAATTCGCCAACCAACCGTTCGACAATAAACAACCATCCACCAAACATGACCAAAATAACAATGTTTAAGAAAACGCACCCCATGATAAGCCACTGACGTGATGCTCGAACTCCGGAAACAACGCAACTTTCGTCAGCCTTCCATGCATAAACAAGCCGACACAAAAATCGCAGCGGCTAGCAAAACGCCAAAACTACCGAAATAAAAACTACTAAAAATTGCATGGGGTAGAGCGGCAAAACACCACAAGAAACTCTGACCAGGAACGCTCTCAACCCACACCCATGTCCTGCTGGGAATAGAATGTGTAACTGCTGTCTGGCGGGAATTAAAGGCGAACGCCATTCCTGGAATACTGTCTACCTCATCACCTGCCAGCTGTACTGACCCATGAACAGCACGCAACATGGGAGAAACAAAATGCCTGATCAGAAACATATATAATATGGACAGCGGTGCCGCCAAAAACAAAATGACAAAAGAAATGTGGTAAGCACTTCAAAAACACGAACCCAAGCAGCACTATCGACTTTAGCGCACACATATCCATTCTGGAAGTCTGGAAGTATGTTGCAGAGTTCAAAATCACATAATCAATGGAAATTGATTAATCATTAAGCATCAGCATCAGCAGCAATCAGCAAGCATCATTAAGCATAATGCGGAATCTTTGACTCTGTTGAAACCGCTTCTATACACTGGCTGAGACGCTATCTGTGTCTTAGCCAGTGTAACAGGCAGTCTCTATTGTATGCACATAACAGAATAAGATATGTAGCAAGTGAGAGAAATATATATATATATATATATATATATATATATATATATGTATATATATATATATATATATATATATATATATATATATATATATATATATATATATATATATATATATATACCTTTTTCTGACATGCTCCATATATTCCTGTATTATGCGCATACACGCGCGTTGGTGCACATACCCGCCACCTCCCCCACCCCACTTACGCATTCACGAGAAAAGCACCGATCAACCATTCCGTAACACATCGCCCGACCGCACCTTCGAGAGGGTGGCCGATGGCCACGATATCCTGGACCGTGAACTGAAGTGGACGTGGTGAAATTAAATGGGCTTATGTTTCGTGTGAATGTATTTTGCATCCATGTATATAGTGGTAGGTTGGAAGTGGGTGGCTGTGCTTGGTCTTAGCCCTTAGTAGTCAGTTATACAGCCATTGTTTTTGTTTAATTAGAGGGCGGCCCGCTCGGCATTTTATATGCCATTTCAACCTTTGTACCTTTACACTGGCGTTGCGGCCGCGGCCGTGCGGCGCCAGTTTTTAACATGTTTGTTTTTTATTTATTTATATGTGTGTGTTGGGGTGCGCTCCCGGGCGGCCTACCACGCCTGGATTCGGCCGCCGGGAGCGCACGAGAGCAGGTTTGTGTGTGGCCGGGCACCAGCGTGGTGCCCGGCCACGAGTAAACAGTGTCCTAAAATGACTTCACCATTAACTGTGTGGATGAAGAAAGAAGTTGCTTTGGAATAGTGAAAGATTGGAAGAAAATGAAGGATTGCCACTTAAGGATTAAAAAGCAGAATGCCTTTCACTTCAGTCACATGCATTTTACATTACTTAACAGTTGTGTGCATGATGATTGCATACATCATGTGAAAAAATGGCAAAAACCTAAGATGAGGATGAAGTATCACAACTCTATTAACTGTGAATTTCCAGGCCGCATGGTGAATTATTTTACACTGCGAGTAAATGCTTTGCGATGTGAACAACTGTGTGTAAGCATTTGTTGAAATAAAAGGATAATCTTTCACTGGAACAAAGATGTTTGCTGTTCATGAAGGCCTATGGCCGAAAGATATCCCGTGTTAATTCGGATATAATTGACGCTTTAATATGAACATGCTATCTAAGCCATTTTCTTACTTAGAATCATGGCCAACAAGGCATATGCATCAGCACCGTTTACTTAATAACTTCTATTTTCAGTAGGGTCATTCACACGGAGGAAATTTTGGTACACACCCGCATGCGACGCATGCGGATTTAAACCTTGAAACCAAAGACTTTAAACATAAATGTTTTTAATATGCTACATTCTTTCTCAGAAGCTGGAAACTTTTGTGCATTCTCGCAAGGCCCAAATAATGCATAATTTCACAATTTTTGTGAACATGTAGCTTTAGGCAGCCAGTCAGTTATACAGGCATGGCAACCGTAGGAAAAAGCTGGTCATACAATCGCATATGTGCGCTGTCATTCTTTATAAATGATATGATAAATGCACCAAAGAAACCGGCAAGAACAATATCAGGAAAGTGGAGATACAGCTCAATCAACAAGGCTAGTTTCATGTTAATCGCTGTTTGGTATGTTTATTGTTGACCTGCATTCCTCTATCATCAAATACTGCCGACTTTAGACATCCTCTCCCAGCCCTCTGCGCATCATTTGTCAAGTATTCAGGAAGATACATTTCTCACAGCTACGCAAGAACAGCAGTATCAAAATCGTTTGAAATATAAATCGGCCAAGAAAGGGAAGACACTAACGGGAATAAAAACCCTTACAAGACAACTGATGGTAGGTCGGCTTTGGCAAAGACAACGTTACCTATACGCCAAGATTCATGTCAGACATAAACCTGAGAACTCCAAAAAGAGCCAAGTCACAAAAACTTGCACTCCAGCAGATTTAAACATTGCAGCAGTACATCAGACCTTCCAAATTTACCGAACCAAGAAACGGTAGATAATTCATCACAGGTCATGTCGGACCGGAGCCACACTCAGTGTGTCGGCGCGGACCTGTCGCCCCAGTACCGAGCCGCGCCGCCCGCCAGGGTCGGAGTGGTATTCGCCACACACCATGTCGGAGCCCTGTGTTGGCGCGGACCTGTCGCCCTAGTACCGAGCCGCGCCGCCCGCCAGGGTCGGAGTGGTATTCGCCACACACCATGTCGGAGCTCTGTGTCGGCGCGGACCTGTCGCCCCAGTACCGAGCCGCGCCGCCCGCCAGGGTCCGAGTGGTATTCGCCACACCATGTCGGAGCCCTGTGTCGGCGCGGACCTGTCGCCCCAGTACCGAGCCGCGCCGCCCGCCAGGGTCCGAGTGGTATTCGCCACACACCATGTCGGAGCTCTGTGTCGGTGCGGACCTGTCGCCCCAGTATCGAGACCTGTCGCCCCAGTACCGAGCCGCGCCGCCCGCCAGGGTCCGAGTGGTATTCGCCACACACCATGTCGGAGCTCTGTGTCGGCACGGACCTGTCGCCCCAGTACCGAGCCGCGCCGCCCGCCAGGGTCGGAGTGGTATTCGCCACACACCATGTCGGAGCTCTGTGTCGGCGCGGACCTGTCGCCCCAGTACCGAGCCGCGCCGCCCGCCAGGGTCGGTAGATAATCAACCACACATGTCGGAGTCTTGCGCGGACCTGTCGCCCCAGTACCAATCGGACCCGCTCGCCAGGTCGGTAGATAATCAACCACACATGTCGGAGTCACGCTCAGTTCCAACACGGACCCGTCGCACCGGTGTGCCGACCCGCGCCACTCACCTGTTCACCTCGTACAGGTGCATGTTCTCGACAAAGTACTTGGTGAGTGCTGCAGTGTTGCTGCAACACTGCAGCGCCGTGTTCATGAAGCACGTGTTGCCCACGTTGTTCAGACCGGTCACGCCCTTCTCGATAGGGGCTGAAAATCGGACCGCCGTGCCGTCAGTGGCTGAGGAGAGCCACCCGAAAAGGAGAAAAGAGCCAACACACGCTGGACGCTGCACTGACCACCACCCAGTCACCTGGAATTCATTGTTCGCAGAGTGGGTGTAGCAGGCAAACACATCAAAACGCCTGATGACGTCGACACAACTGGCCAACATGGCAAGGAAAGGTGTAGGCTAAGTTTGATATTCACAGAACACGCACATGCTGTCATGATGGTGATGGCACAGAGGCTAGGAATTCAGAATGGTGAAAACAGTAGCAGATAATACAGTGGTATGTTGTGAAGTTCAATGGAAATTAATTCAGGAAAAACCCCTGCCCCAATGAGGTCAAAGCAGCTACATGATTGGAGACATTTTTCATTCAAACTACATTAATTCTAGGATATTGCTACTACCTACTGGAATCTGCACAACTAATCAGTGTGCTAAAACACATCTTGGGGTATTACGGTCCATCATTATTTTCCCAAACAATAAATGGTGCAACGAGCTCAATGAATAATATAAAATTGCGTGGCATGTACATGTAAGAGAAACATCACCAGAAATAATCAATGACTGGAATTCGAACAGTCCTTCGTTAGTTCGTTATTTGGGTTTAAGGGCGCTTCAATCGGTTTCGTGGTCAGTGGAGCCCACAAGTATTCCATTAATATCGTGATGTTCAGTACATTCACTACGTCACACAGGTCAGCCTCAACAAGAAAATGGTCAACAAGGCAATGGCCGTGTCAGTAATACGTAACGCCAGTTATTAGCACCAGGGGACTAGCCATGTATGGCCGGTACAATTATCATCAATTGCTTAACGTCTAGAATCCGCAGGTTTCATTGGTAACTGGAGCCCAAGCCAGCTACACCGATTGGACTTTGGGTTAGCTGTAATACACACCTTACAACAAATCAGAGAAACCGAGCTGGTGTGTGATTAGCTGGCATACTGAGAGGGTATGTAACCGGTACGGAATACTGAGAAGGTGTGTGATCGGTACAGGGTACTGAGCAGGTATGCAACTGGTGCAGGATACTCAACAGGTGTGTGACTGGTGCAGGGTGTTGGGCAGGTGTGTGACAGGTACGGGGTACTGAGCGGGCATGTGACCGGTACGGGGTACTGAGCGGGTGTGTGACCGGTACGGGGTACTGAGCGTGTATGTGACCGGTACGGGGTACTGAGCGTGTATGTGACCGGTACGGGGTACTGAGCGGGTGTGTGACCGGTACGGGGTACTGAGCGGGCATGTGACCGGTACGGGGTACTGAGCGGGTGTGTGACCGGTACGGGGTACTGAGCGGGTGTGTGACCGGTACGGGGTACTGAGCGGGTATGTGACCGGTACGGGGTACTGCGTGGGCATGTGACCGGCACAGGATATTGTGCACTGAGCCGGTTTGGAGGTTCAGCAATACAGCACACAACATACCGAGCCTGTGCTTGGCGGCCTGGGCGCGACTGAGATTGGCGATAGTGGACATCTCCTCCGGCCAGGTCTGGTCCTTGTTGCGCACTTCGATCAGCACCTGGTCGTTATCCTCCACCTTGAGCTGCTCCAGTGTCGGCGCGTCATCCTCCCAGAGCACCATGTTGTTCTGCGCATACACGAACACATGTGAAGCCGTCCGCAAAACACGCTCAGTCAGACATGGCAAAGGTCTTTGAAAAACGTGCAAGCACGACCATGTTTAAGGTCAGAATTCCTCTCATAAGGCGGGATACCGGACATTCGTCAGGAAAGAATGCTTCCAACACATTTTACCCTTCGAACGACCTTAGGGAGGCGAGTATCCTTAGGGATTAAATACCAGATTGTACTACTACTTAGGTGCAGAGAACAGTTCCGTTCTTGACTAGCTGACCAGGCACCTAGCTGACTAGGCCACCAGGCGCCGAAGGTGTCTCCATCGTGTCTTGCGGGTGCAGATCAACACCAACAACTAGGCTGCTGGTAGTCAAGGGCCGAAGTCTTGCTAAATAATATAAATAATCTTGAGGAAACTGCTTTGTTCACCAGATCAGGGGAAACATAAAAGACTGACTACGCATGTCGTTACAAACGCTCGGCGCAATAAACCAAGCCAGTCAGCACACAAGGTCAAAGCTGACTTCAGATTACGACGGCGTTCAGTTCAAACAGACCAGATGTGGTGAGAAGGCACCGGTGGTATCTTTGCGCGTCACCTGAGTCAATACTACCCGAGAGGTACGCATTCTTACATAACATCCCCGAACACCTCGTCTCGACGACAGCGCCCCGCATGTGCCTCGTCTCAGCCAGACCTCGAGACTAACCACGCCTCTGACCCGTGCCGGAACCAGTCCCGTCAACCAGGTACTCACCTCACACCCCAACCCATCACACGAACTGCGCCATCCGAAGCCCGTCACGAGACTGACCCCGCCCTTGACCTATCACGGAGCTGACCTCGTCCCGGACGTGCCACAGTCGTGTGTCCTCCGGCCTCAGTCGCAGTCTCGACCCGAGGAACTCGTACAGCTGTCGCACGGTGGCCTGTCGACTGAAGGCGGCCGTGTAGGCCAGGTACCGCTTCGGGGCGGCGCTGGCACCCAGCATGGTTGAGTAGGACGACACGTCCACTGCGGACATGTACTTCGTCACGGACATGACTTCAGCCGGGGGCGGGCGTGGGGGTGGGGGTGGGGCACGTTCAATGTAAACACACACACAGACACAGACAGACAGACAGACAGACAGACACAGACACACACACGCACACATTGTCACGGGCACGGCTCCATCCAGGTGGGGAGTGGGCTTGGGCATCGACACAGCGGGAACATCACCATCATTGTCGTACATACGATGCTACTGGAAGATAATCTAGGGTAGCATTCAGCCCGGTTGCACTGCCATGACATGTTCTAGGTCTATCCCTCGCACCGCGATATAATTCCCCACCCTTCGGAGTGTAGGGGTTCAATCTAACCCCGTCCCCACATTTTGATTTAAGTAGGGTAGATAGATGCAGCAAATGGCATAATGCAGCTGATTCCCTCAAGTTTTTGTGAGCTACTTGGAACATTTTTACCTACCTCCTTCAATTGATCTTCCTGGTGAAGTCAAATAGTCAACCTCGAGGTTCTCGAGGCCAGTGAAGGTTTTCACTATAATTTTCGGGCTCTGGTCGTGAAACAAACGTTACTTCGTGCTTAAACGTAGCTGATATGCCAACCGAAAACATGTCCTGACACAGCGACACGTGTAAAAATCAAGATCACCGACCGATTAAGACTAAGTAGCTAGGAACATGTGACTAACTGTTCAATGTGACGATTTTTTAAACAGAAACGTCAGCAGAAAACAGATATTTCAAACTCGGTACGCCTTCCTCAAGAAAACGTGCCGAGTGTTGCCAAAGAAAACCCACATGCCTTCCATCTTTCTTGAGGATAAAAACCCCATGAGGTTTTCCAAATGCTAACAAAAAAACCCTTAATTATAAAACATAACTTGGGGACCTTAATTATATCAGGAATGCAATCTTCTTACCCTGTTCAGTTGTTATTTACTTCGCAATAGTTGGTACCTAAGCCTCCAGGGCGCCTTTGACACATATATTCTTGGCACGTTTCAAGTCATATACCAGTGAACTGACCTGAGATTGATTTGAAACTTGGAGCACCATTAGAGGACATGATTTGCCATTACATTTATCTCTGTTCTTACACAAAAATTAAGCAATTGCAAAATAAAAGAAGACAACATTTTCCCAGTTTATGTTCCCGCTTGATATCGTCACCTGACCTGAGGTGACAACTTATTAGTTGCTTCTTTATCACTTGTCGATGCACTCATACCACTTGATGCTGGGTTCTGTGCAGTTTGCTTATGGCAACTGTTCCGATACATATAAATAACCGCACTGAGTTGAGGTCGTAAGCCCACGTTATCCTGTCCTAGCCCCGAAACTTTGACACATGGTACTTTCCTTTTTTATACAAAATATGTGCTCTAAAATGCCAGAAGGTATGCCAAATTTCACAGCGAAACCTTGGAAGATTCACGAGTTACCTTAGTAAACTTCAGGGAGGAATCAAATTGACCCCTCTTCGCTCCCTTCGCCTGAATTGTGAGACTTTGAATGCACTGGTGGCTTGAGCGTAGTAGATACGATGCATCATATGCTAGCTACGACGAAGTAGGTGTGGGGCGCCCCAGTCCAGTTAATGTTAACATAAACACGGGACAACTTCCATACAAGCTTCATTTCAAACATATTGTTGTGGATCATGGAGATAATTTGTGGGAATGTAAGTTCTTCAAAGACGTGACAAGGAAGTGTTTTCTCCACGCAATACCTAACCACGTATTGAACGCTTGGTGTCTCTATTAAGGACCTCTGAAACCGGCGCGATCAATATGCCCAATTACTAATATAGGAAAACATATGAGAAATAAAACGTAGTCGGACTACCACACCATGTGCCTCAGCTCTAGTTAAAGAAAGGTACCCAGTGTTTGTTCGAAATAAACATAACTGAGATGACAATCCATCTCCTTCACGATAAAGAAGATACTTGTTGTCAATACGTTAAAGAATATACTTATAAAGATACTTACAATCAACAGTAAACTAGTGACGACAGACAATGTCATGCAATGTCGACATGGTTTTACCAACCACGTGACACACTTAGACAACCATGCAACTCAAACAGCAAGCATTCTACACACCGAATACAATCATTGATACCTGTGTTCTTGTGCTAGCTACTTGGGCTTCAGGGCGTGTCGGCAACTATGGCCATACTGCGCACATTGTGTACTTATGACATTCATCTCAATTGCTGTCATCTCTACACTCAGCCATCAACGACAAAAAATAAGTATACACATAAACACTATGTCATACAGCCAAGACTAGTGGGGACTGCGCGGCCCAGCGTCCTATCCACGAGCCGTCACGCCACTCGCACACCACACCACCACCACCAGACCAAGTCAGCCAGCCAGCCAGCCAGTGGACCAGTCGCCACACTGAGCCGGCAGCAGCGGCAGCAGCAGCAGCAGCAGCGATCCATGAAGGGAGCGCGCCACACCAGTGCGCCGGACAGCGCCATGCAGGCCCCGTGGCCGGCCGGCCGCGTCGACGGTGGCGGCGCGTGCCGGGATCGGATGCATGCCTCACCTAGTGGCACGCCCGAGTACCCACCGACGGAGCCGGACCAGCCGGCCGGCGCGCCTCGGCCGGCCGCCGCCTGGTGGCGCAGCAGCCGCAGGTACACCGGGTACAGTTCCAGCTCCACCGGCACACTGACCGCCGGCTGGATCACCTGCGTGCACCGGAGCAACGGTCACCTCGGTGGACGGGGAACGGTCACCTCGGTGGACGGGGAACGGTCACATCAGTGGACGGGTCATCTCAGTGGACGGGAACGGTCACATCAATGGACGGGGAACGGTCACCTCAGTGGACGGGGCACGGTCATCTCAGTGGGCGGGGCAAGGTCATCCGAGTGGACGGGGGTCATCTCAGAGGACGGTGTAACGGTCACCTCGGCGGACGGGGAAAGCTGTCATCAGTAGACGGGGGAACGATCACCTCAGTAGATGGAGAACGGTCACCTCAGTGGGAGTGGTAACAGTGGCCTCGGTGGGCGTGGGAACACCCACCTCAGTGAACGGTCACCCCGGTGGGCGGGGAAACTATCACCTCAGTAGATAGGGGAACGGTCACATCAGTAGACGGGGGAACGGTCACCTCAGTAGACGGGTGAACGGTCACTAGAGAGGACGTGGTAACAGTCACCTCAATGTACTGAGTAACGGCGACCCGAGAGTGGGGGTAACGGTTACCCTAGGGAACGTGGGACGGCCACCTCCATGGATGGGATAACAGCTACCCGAGAGAACAGGGAACGGTCACCCGAAAGGACGGGTGGCCGCAGTGCCGATCTGACTGGACCTGACGTGTTGGACAGGAGGCACCACTCCCCAAGCCGTGGCGCCGGACACCACCCACCTGTCGCGGCAGACCCGGCGAGCCGCCGTACCACTGCACCAGCGCCTTCCACAGACTCTCGGGCACCAGCTCGAAGTCGCGTCCTCGCACCAGCGTCACGTCCGTCCGCAGCCGGCCGCCCTCGCCCGTCAGGTTGGTCACCTGCCGATCACCACACGCAGTGGTCACGGTCCCGCTCACACCGGGCCAGACTCATCACTTGGACTGGGGTCGCCATTTAAGTGGGGTCACCGCTCATGTCGGAGTCATTGCACTGGACGGGGCTGCACTCGGGTCGGGTTCACCACTCAGGCCGTGGTCATTGCACATGGAGGATAACCGCTCAGGTCGGGTTCACCACCCAGGCCGTGACCATTGCACATGGAGGGATAACTACTCAGGCCGGGGCCACCACCCAGGCCAGAGTCATGACACCGGGCGGGGTAACTACTCGGGCCGACGTCGCACACACATGACGAGACAGCAACCCGCGAGAGCGTCGGCGGAGCGCGCCTCCCACCGGACGGTCCGAACTGAGCGGCGTTACCACGGCGCGCTCGCGAACTTTTGGTTTACGTAACATCCTCGGCGCTGGGCGAGTTCTCAGCACACATCGCCCCGCCCACACCCGACACCGCGAACAGGCGCGGCCAGGCCGAGCGAGCGCCAGTGACCTTGTTGAGCTGCGGCTGGGTCAGCGGCACGTTGTCCACGGCGCCGGGCCGCGGTGGGGCGCCGGCGGCGGCCGCCGCCGCCGCCGCGGCGGCGCTGCCTGGCCGTGCCGCCGCCGCCAGCTTGCGGCTCGGGTTGGGCGACGGCGAGGGCGGCGGCGGCGGCGGCGGCGTGCCAGCGCAGTCGAGCGAGCCGAGCGAGGCCGACGTGGCGGTGGGGCGGAGGCCCGCCGAGCGCGGCCGCAGACAGTCGGCGCTGGGGTTCTCCGAGAGCGTCTTGACGCTGGTCACCACCACCGGGCTGCGGCGAGATGAGACACGGCCGGCCGGGTCAGCCGCGCCACCTCTCGCACCGAGCGGACCGCACACAAAGCCGACTGGGGCGCACTACTTTCGGGAAAACCAAGCTCGCCTGGGTGAATTAGGCTGAGGGTTTGGCGCGAAGCCAGTCGGGACACACTGGTCATGGGGCGAAGGCAATCACGCTGCCCACGTAAAGAAAACTGGATACATAACGGCTGAGACACAGTGAGGAAAACAGCAAACGTTTTGCGCCCTGTCAGACGGGGCAAACAGCCGCATGTTCTCTGCGGCACACACCATGCCTATGCACGCAAGGACGGCCATATTTGTAGAGTTGGAGGATGGGTGTGGTGCGCTCACCTGATGTCATTGGCGACTACCGAGTCCGCCTTGCACTTCTTGTCGCGGTTGGTGGCGCGGGTCAGGGTGGCGTGGGTGGACGAGCCATGGCCGGTCGTCGACGCGCCTGCCGATTCAGCCTGGAACGCCAGCACGCCCATCAATACACGTGACAGACGGAAAACATCGCCACGCGCTGACCGGCATCATCGCTCGGCACCGCCACACACAAAGGTCATTTCGCTCGTGCTCGGCGGTCACGGCCGGCTTGACACATTGTCCACCCGGCTGCTCGAGTCCGTTGCATGACGATCTGACATCAGGCGAGGCTGGTCTACCGTGTCACAAAATGCATAAGCAGCACTATTGGATTGTCTATACGTGGAATGAGGTCGTTAACATCATCATCATCAAACCCCACTCCGCCTACCAGCTCTCCGGAGTAAACGCATTGTACATGTAATTGTCACAACATGACGTTTACCTCTCCATTATGGCACTTAGTTTCTAACATTGGAAAGATATTTTCGAACAGCTTCACCAAGAATTACTTCCATAATTTATGTGCAATGCTGTAGAGGCAAGGCATTGATCAGCTGTATGATGACATCACCGGTCATTTGGTTTAAGGGCGTGCCGATTACCTAGCCATTAAGCGCCACCCATGATAACTTGATCGCACGACTCTGTCCCGGTAAAATAACACAAAATATCTTAGTACATTGTTGCACCGGACAAATGGAAAGCCAAGTGAGTTGCGATCACCAGAAATATAAAGACGTCTGGTGGGATTCGATCAATGCTTTAGAAAACCCAGCACAATGGGCATGCCTTTTCTCACAAAACAGAATGCATGCACCTTCCCAGCTAAAGATCTCGCAAACGCAAAAGATCAGCGATACAAAACTTCCATATGATGTGGGAGCTTCGGGCAGGACATTGGTGTGAAGTGGGCACAGGCACATCAGGTCAGATTAACGCAAGTAAATCGGGCGCAACATCACACAATCTATCTTTCGAGTACTCTGACCCCTTTGAATCCAACTCGACCAGGACGATTTTCAGGGTGTAACAGGGTTCCAGAAATCACGAAGAAGCCTTTGTCGGCGCTACTCTGCATCCACCAAGACGCAGCACCGCCACGACAGCGGCGGCGATGTTGGCACGATACGAGCCGCGGGTCATCGGCCGGTGTCCGCGGCGACGGCATCACCTGATGGTTGACGTAGTCGGTCCAGGCGTTCCACCAGGCCATGTTGACCAGGTACCAGAGTGCGCCCACCCGATAGCCGAGCGCCTCCTGGCGACACAGCCAGCCCAGCACTATGTCCGCCTCCTCCTGCCGACTGCGCGGCCGCAGACCCAGCACCACGTGACACATCTGTCGACGGACGGACAGCACCACGTGACACATCTGTCGACGGACGGACAGCACCACGAGACACATCTGTCGACGGACGGACAGCACCACGTGACACATCTGTCGACGGACAGACAGCACCACGTGACATACCTGCCGACGGACGGACAGCACCACGTGACACATCTGTCGACGGACAGACACCACCACGTGACACATCTGTCGACGGACAGACAGCACCACGTGACACATCTGCCGACATTACTACACACACACATCTGCGAAACAGGCAGACGACACTGCATGACAAATCGCATGATATATCTGCAGACAGGAGACACAGAGAACAGCAGAGAAAGACAAGAGCTTCACAAGTCGGACAGCACTCACATCTCAGTGCTCCCCTCCCCATCCCCACCCACACACTCCCCGACAACAGTAATCTGGACCTCCCCAGCCCTTGCCAAACAACCGTCGGTTTCCAAAGTCTGTCAGCTGACTCGGCTGGATAAACGAAGCGCAGTGAGCCCCGATCCCTGCCACACACGCTGTCGGCTGCTCAACAGGTCACTGCGAGCCTCTCGTCCTGTTCCACAACACGACAGGTGGCAGCCGCCTCCCTGACAGCTTCAAACAACATGGCTCTCCATTACTTCCCAGCGTCCCGTCTCGGTCTCCCACCAGTCTCCTAGTCAGTCATTGCGAGTCTTGCTTCACCAGGAGTCGACGTCAATCGGGCAGCCATCCGAGCTCGGCCGCACCCGCACCGGCTCGTGCAGGCGGCCCCCTCCAAGAAACCGCGTCGTTACCACATTTCACGCATGGAACAGTTCTTTATACACAAAACATATCTATTGTTGGTGCAACATTCCGCGGTAACATTGCTAATACGACTTCACGTGTTCAGATTGTCCCATCCCATACCATACCATACCATCCCATCCCATCCCATCCCATCCCATCCCATCCCATCCCATCCCATCCCATCCCATCCCATCCCATACCATACCATCCCATCCCATCCCATCCCATCCCATCCCATCCCATCCCATCCCATCCCATACTATCCCATACCATACCATACCATACCCCACGCGGAGCTAATCATCTGGCTCGCACCATCATAACCACTCCTCCCTCCCAACCCCTCGTGACATAACCGCAAACACACCTCCAAATCACGACTAGCTGAAACCACCATAATCACTCTCCTAGTCGTGACAAAACCACACACATCTCCAATTACGGCCGCGCACCTGTCCAAGTCCTGTGCCGCGCGTAACAAGCTACAGTAGTTTTTGGCGCATCGACTCCACAGATCACATAGCATCCAGCGTTTAACTACGTTTGTATCCCTTCACAAGGTGTCCAAGTCCACGTTGTCTTATGCTGGTCAATTTTTTCCCTCTAAAAACAGTTATTTTGTAGCAATGTAATATTATTCAACAATATCCCAATCTAAGATTTTCAAGAACATACGAGTGGAAAGGTGCTCGCCCTTTTGTTTTATATAAATCAGCATTTTCCTGAGTTATGATGCAAAAGTATCCTTGGTTGTTCGCAAATAACTTTTCTGCGTGCCTTCATGCCTTCACCCCTAGACCTTCTCCGTTTAGTAACCCTTCAGTCGGACTCCAAAGGTCGTTCACATGGCGACAATCCCAACATTTGTGGAAAATATTTTACGAGTCGACTTCACATGAATCAATCCTATATTTCCTCTTTTAAAGAATACAATTCGCTGGTGCAATTTTTTATTCAATGGCAATTACAATCTCAACTGTTCAAGTGCTATTAACCCGCGCACGTCCGGGGGGGGGGCAGACATCTGCCCCCCCCTCCGGATTTTCCTCATTTGCCGCCAAACTAATCGGGTTAGCAAGGCCAAACCTCGCATAGCTGTTCATTGGTCTTTTCCGTATATCCTCATACATTTTTAATCCTTGATCATCTCAGGTCAGGTCACCAAGTCAGGCGAAGTGACCCAACTACACTCGGAGTTCTAGGTGGCATAACCTCCACAATAATCGGGCGATTGATTTCAAACCTATAGCATGTCATGATCTCATCAGGGACCATAATATGCATATCGGGTTTTTTCGTAGCATTGACCTTAGGTCAGGTCGCTGCCATGGCTTCCCCATTATAGGGCTATGGTAAAATATACAAATGTTTCCTGGTTACATATTTGCGCTCGGAATGATCTCACAAAGGTTGTGGCATGTAGATGGAAGCTATGCTCAATGCTACCGCTGACATTTTTGCTCAGTGACCTCACCAAAACCTCTGAGGTCACCTGAAATCACTATACATTTCTGCGCATTATATCGCACTGCATTGAGCTAGAAGGCTGAAATTACGTCATTGTGCTTGTATCGCCAAGACGTGTCGATTGATACATTACATGACCTCCCTAGGCGACTTCATGACCTTGACCTGAGTCTCGGTTGACATGACCTTAAATTACACCGCCTATTGTCGGTAGCGCATTTCAAGGACTGTTGAATAGCGTTCGCCGTTTGTTTCCTGATCTGGTCGAATTTCACCTACGAAGACTCAGTGATCTGACTGTTGACCTGAGCGAAAACATGACTGAAACACTTTCGATAGAGCCCGTCACCAACTATCCAACGCCGTTTTCCGTTTGTCGCTAGCATAGTTCTAGAGATCTTAGGGGACAGACATCTGCCCCTCCCCCTCCGGACATGCGAAGTTGGCGCGGACCTCCGGATGTGCGAGTGTTAAGGTTTTTACACTACAATTGCTCTGATTATTCTATGCATACCTCCCTCCATACAACCTTATTGTTAAAATAATGACCTCATTGTCGGATCTACACATTTTTGAGACAGTTATTTCTTATTTCTAAATTGCTTCAACGAACAGGTAAGTCAGTTAAACTAACACGGTCAAGATTGATCCAATAACATGCAATGTCTTCAAAACATGCTAGCGTTTCGCCACAACGAAGCAGTCGTTTAGAGTCAGCAAGCCCTAAGAATACCATTCCTTAACACTCGCACGTCCGGCGGTCCGCGCCAATTTCGCATGTCCTGGGGGCAGATGTCTGCCCCCTAAGATATCCAGAACTATGCTAGCTAGCGACAAATGGAAAACGGCGTTGGATAGCTGGTGACAGGCTCTATCGCAAGTGTTTCGGTCCTTTTTTTCGCTCAGGTCAATATTCAGGTCACTGGGTCATCATGGATAAAATTTAACCAGATCGGGTGGGACTCTCAGATATTGTTACATATTTGGTTGGTTATTTGAGTTTTAGGGCGCATCGACCAGGTTTGGTCATTTAGCGCCCATAACTAATGGTTTGCTACTTGCTAAAAATAATCAAGCCTTCTTCCGAAGTATACATGTACACAGTTTCACACACCTGAGTCGCATCTTAAGTATACATAAAAGACAAAGGCACATTACAGTGATGGACAGATGACATGGAGGGTGGTGAAGGTGGCTTCGCATAAGGTTGTACGGAATTATAACGTCAATACGCATTTTTTTTCTCCGTTTTAGAACTTTTGCAAACGAGGCGCTATGCGCACCAACGGCCACGTCTGTAGTCCGGGCTTACAGTCCTAGTCTCAGTCACGCTCTTCAAGACTTCAGTTGCGGGCTTCAGTATTGGTCTCCAGTCTCAGTCTCCAGCCCCTGCCTCCGGTCCATTTCTGCAGTCTCGGGCCCACAATTGCAGTCCGGGTCTTCAGTCAGTGTATAGCCTCCAGTGAGACTCCAGCTCTAGTCCGACTCCAGATCTAGTCCGACCGAAGCTCTAGTCAGACTCCGGTTCTAGTCCGACTCCAGCTCTAGTCAGACTCCGGTTCTAGTCCGACTCCAGCTTTAGTCAGACTCTAGTTCTATTCCGACTCCAGTTCCAGTCCGACTCTAGTTCTAGTTCGACTCCAGCTCTAGTCCGACTCAAGCCCTAGTTCGACTCCAATTCTAATCAGACTCCAGTTCTAGCCCTGCTCCAGTTTCAGCTCGCTTCTGGTCCCGGTTTCCAGTTGCGCATCATTGTCACAGATCGATGTGGTAGCAATAGCGGTTTATCATTCTGTATATCTCAGCAGTCCGCCATCTGCAGGCCAAGAACGTGCTTCATAAATTGCTTTCAAGCAAACTGAATTGAAACTGAAACTCGACCGTTCACATGCTAATGGCAAACCTTTAATGCAACCGATTGGTTGGTTGGTTATTGGGGTTTAAGGGCGCATCGACTGCAGAGGCCATGCAGCGCCCATTTAATGTAACCGAAAACGATTTGGAACTCACTCTGATCCATCGAGAATCATGCTCTTCCCCAAGTTCAGCGCATCAATAAGATCTGTTGATGGGCGCCAATCGATCAGAGCCAATGTGCCATCCGCTCGGCTGGTGACGCGTGCCATACACAGACTGGCTCTCAGAGCCAATGTGCCATCCGCTCGGCTGGTGACGCGTGCCATACACAGACTGGCTCCCAGAGCCAATGTGCCATCCGCTCGGCTGGTGACGCGTGCCATACACAGACTGGCTCCCAGAGCCAATGTGCCATCCGCTCGGCTGTGACGTGTGCCATACACAGACTGGCTCCCAGAGCCAATGTGCCATCCGCTCGGCTGGTGACGCGTGCCATACACAGACTGGCTCCCAGAGCCAATGTGCCATCCGCTCGGCTGGTGACGCGTGCCATACACAGACTGGCTCTCAGAGCCAATGTGCCATCCGCTCGGCTGGTGACGCGTGCCATACACAGACTGGCTCCCAGAGCCAATGTGCCATCCGCTCGGCTCTGACGCGTGCCAACACAGACTGGCTCCCAGAGCCAATGTCCCATCCTCTCGGCTGTGACGCGTGCCAACACAGACTGGCTCCCAGAGCCAATGTGCCATCCGCTCGGCTGTGACGCGTGCCATACCCAGACTGGCTCTCAGAGCCAATGTGCCATCCGCTCGGCTGTGACGTGTGCCATACACAGACCGGCCCTGGAAGCTTCGCCACTCCCCGGGGATCGTCGGAATATGTCTCAGAGACTGACCCGATGACACTGAAGCGAGTAAATAACTCGAACGTCGAGTTTGGTCGATGCATCTCGGAAGCGTGCTGGGCGTTCAGTCGACGATTTAGTCGATATAATTGGGTCAGCAGAACACACTCGGGCCTCGGAGGACGAGCGCGGCCTTGGAGGAAAACGGACAATCCAAAGGCAGAGGGACGCTTCAGCCGCCCACCAGGTCCTCGGCCACAAACTGAGCCCAAAGGACAAACCACTGCCTCGGCGTAACACCAAAGTCCCGATCAAACCGTCGCTGCTGCCACGCGACGGACCGGTCAGCGGCAGCACGCCGACCCACAGCCAACACGTCAAACAATCCATTCAAAACTGCACCGTGCTTCATGTTAGCCATAACACCATAGCACCCTGCCACGAATCTCATGGATGTTAGGTGATATTTATATATATATATATATATATATATATATATATATATATATATATATATATATATATATATATATATATATATATATATATATATATATATATATATATATACATAAATACATATATATATATATATATATATATATATATATATATATATATATATATATATATATATATATATATATATATATATATATATATATATATATATATATATATATATATATATATACACACCTACATACATATATATATATATATATATATATATATACACCTACATACTATATATATATATATATATATATATATATAACATTTCGTTAAAAATGGCACGGCAACTGTAATACAAAACTCGTGAATCACAATCATCCCAAGACCTTAAATGGGGAGAGAGCATAACTACCTCAAAACACCCACCCGCTATACCAACAGCCTTCGCACGAAACTCAGCATTCGGCGCCATGCGCGGCGGCTCGGTCAATATGGATCGCGGCGCATTGTCCCAGGGCTGACTGGCAAAAACAGGCGGCAGCCACGGCCGGGTCGGCCCGGCGCGCCTGCCGGCTGGCACTGCCAGTGCCGGGGAGCGGCCACACGGCCGCACGTCGCCGCGAGGTTGTCGCACCGGCGGCCGGTCGGAATACGTGCGGACGTGCGGCCGTGTACCGAGCGACCGAACAGCGACGGAGCCGAACCGAACGGCGACCGCCGAACAGTCTGACAGACTTGCAGCCGGTCGGCCCGTCACGACCCGACCCGACCCCACCAGAACCAAACCGACACAACAGCAGCCCCTCAACAGTACCGGGACGGGACCAGTCGGCCCGTCACGACCCGACCCGACCCCACCAGAACCAAACCGACACAGCAGCAGCCCTTCAATAGTACCGGGACGGGACCAGTCAGCCCGACACGACACAACCCAGCCAGAATCAAACCGACACAACAGCAGCCCCTCAACGGTACCGAGACGGGACCAGTCGGCCCGACACGACACGACCCAGCCAGAACCAAACCGACGCAACAGCAGCCCTTCAGGGACGTACCGGGAAGGGGCCAGTCGGCCCGTGACGACCCGACCCAACCATAACCAAACCGACACAACAGCAGCCCCTCAACAGTACCGGGACGGAACCAGTCGGCCCGTCATACACGACCCAACCATAACCAAACCGACGCAACAGCAGCCCCTCAGGGACGTACCGGGAAGGGGTCAGTCGGCCCGTGACGACCCGACCCAACCATAACCAAACAGACACAACAGCAGTGTTAAAATTAAGTTTGTTTGGTTAGGTTTGAGGTGTCGAAACGAATACAGTAGGATGCGACACTCGCCATGGAGACGAAGTCGTTCAAAATATCCTCCAAGTCGTCCAACCTAAATTTTCACCGAAATCTGTACTTTCAGGTATTTTTGCATGCGTTGCGAGATTTTGCATTTTATAGCATAGGGATACCTAGATACATCCATTAACCCGTCCCGTCTCGGGGGGGTCTTCAACCGCCCCCGCCCCCTCAGGTTTTTCGCGGAAGTGGACGAACGGCGCGCGGCAGCGCGCCCAAATTTGGCATACCTTTTACCACATCTGGCATGCTGTTTCAAAATTTTGAAATCAGGTCATCTAGGGTCAACGAGTTAGTCAAGGTCAAGTGAGATCACCTCCAAAAAGTTCAACCATTCGTCACGCTTTAACGGATACAGATATTTTGATGAAACTTTCAGTGTTTGCTTATCTTTATGGGTGCAATAAAACGTACGAGTTGAATTTTTCTCTTTATTTTCGTTTTTGACTACATATAAAGTTTGAATATTTGCCAAATGCAGTCCAAATAGAAGATTCTGCCTTAAGTAAGCATTTTTATTAGGGCAAGTTGGCTTCCAACAACGTTTCTCGGTCCGTTCTACCCATTGGAAAATGAAAATTAAAGAAAACTTGAAAACTCAAAATTTTGAAATACAAAAAATTGGAGGGGCGAAAAAATATAACCCTGGTCGATTTCGCTGTTCTTTTTTCATATTAAAAGAAATATATATATATCCCCCAAAATTAACTCCCCAGAGCCAAAAAACATAATATATATCGTGAAAAGTGAAAATCTAGCCCCCCTGGTGATGGCACCTTTGTGGGTGGATCCAGACCCTACTCGTCGAGCGCTTTCCGATGGCAACTCTTTCGTTTTCGTGCGACGCTTAGTTTATATTTTATATGGGGGTACTACCTGCCCCCCCCCCCCCGAGACGGGGTGTGAGGATCTGACCGGAAAGACGGCGCGGGCTAACGGCAGCAATAGCAAGGGCAACACATATGCTACCAACTGGTATTATATAACAGGCTACATTACCGGTAATCCCCTCGCTTAAGTGGTGTTACGCGATGCTCGTGTATCACGATATGCAATGGTAGTGTTAGTGTTAGTGTTAGACATGTAGCATCATTACTTCATAAACCCATTTCAAGAAGCATGATGTCGATTTTTTTTCGAAAGGATGTCAAGTCGGTATCCAGGAAATGGTACATTCTACCCTATTTCAAGAATAATGTATTACTGTCGCAGCAGCCATTCAGGGACGTATTGGTTGGTTGGTTATTTGGGCTTAGGGGCGCATCGACTGCTTCGGTCATACAGCGCCCATTCAGGGACGTATTGAGACAGAATCAGTCGTGTCGACACGATACGACCCCACCAGAGCCATACTGACACCACAGCACAAGGGCAGTCGGCCCTTCAACGCCACAGATGTCCCATGCCGATGATTGCACGGACAGAAGCATGAGCAGAGACAGGAACAGAAGTCTCCACGGCCCTGGTACATAGCTCGAGTGACTTCCAATCAGACGGTAAGACAGTCACGCCAAACTCCACACCACCCTTCGAAGCCGTCCTCCAGCCCGGCCCATGCGCACACCCACGCACCGTGTGGACCGATCCGATCCGTACCCTCCACATAAAAACATGGATCGTGTGGACCGGTCTGGTCCGCATCGTCCATACACACAGACATGGACCGTGTGGACCGGTCCGGTTCGTACCGTCCATGCACGCAAACATGGACCCTGTGGACCGGTCCGGTTCGTACCGTCCATGCACGCAAAGATGTACCGTGTGGACCAGTCCGGTCCATACCGTCCACGCACATAAGCATGGACAGTGTGGACCCATCGGGTTTCTACTGATTCGTCCGAACACGCAGCGCCCGGCCAATTACACCGACAGGCCGCCTGAACCGCCAGTTTGATAACCCCCACCAGGCTCAGCGGCCAGCGGCCGAGGCACAATCGATGTGTCGGCGTCAGACTATCGACTCGGTCGACCGCCGAGGTTGCTCCGGCCGACCAATGCGCGCAGCATTTGGTTCACGGGCACGGTCTGTGCTTAATTAGGCTCTTCCGTCCAACGGCACGAGCCAGGGCCGCACAGCCGACCAGATCATGCGTGGCCGACCGAACACCCCAGGCGGCACCAGCCCATCATACCATGCGTGGCCGACCGAACACCCCGGGCAGCACCAGACCATCAGACCACGCGTGGCCGACCGAACACTCCAGGCGGCACCAGCCCATCAGACCACGCGTGGCCGACCGAACACTCCAGGCGGCACCAGCCCATCAGACCACGCGTGGCCGACCGAACACCCCGGGCGGCACCAGCCCATCAGACCACGCGTGGCCGACCGAACACCCCGGGCGGCACCAGCCCATCAGACCACGCGTGGCCGACCGAACACTCCAGGCGGCACCAGCCCATCAGACCACGCGTGGCCGACCGAACACCCCAGGCGGCACCAGCCCATCAGACCACGCGTGACCGACCGAACACCCCGGGCGGCACCAGCCCATCAGACCACGCGTGACCGACTGAACACCGCAGGCGGCACCAGCCCATCAGACCACGCGTGGCCGACCGAACACCAGGCGGCACCAGCCCATCAGACCACGCGTGGCCGACCGAACACCCCGGGCAGCACCAGCCCATCAGACCACGCGTGGCCGACCGAACACCCCGGGCAGCACCAGCCCATCAGACCACGCGTGGCCGACCGAACACCCCGGGCAGCACCAGCCCATCAGACCACGCGTGGCCGACCGAACACCCCGGGCAGCACCAGCCCATCAGACCACGCGTGGCCGACTGAACACCCCGGGCGGCACCAGCCCATCAGACCACGCGTGGCCGACCGAACACCTTGGGCAGCACCAGCCCATCAGACCACGCGTGGCCGACCGAACACCCCGGGCAGCACCAGCCCATCAGACCACGCGTGGCCGACCGAACACCCCGGGCAGCACCAGCCCATCAGACCACGCGTGGCCGACCGAACACCCCGGGCGGCACCAGCCCATCAGACCACGCGTGGCCGACCGAACACCCCGGGCAGCACCAGCCCATCAGACCACGCATGGCCGACCGAACACCCCAGGCGGCACCAGCCCATCAGACCATGCGTGGCTGCATAACTCAGCCTGAGCCCCACCTATATGCAGCACATTTATCGACATGCACGACCGCGCCTGAAAACACCGACCAGCTGCCAGCCGGCGACCGTGTCGCAGAGTACCCGGCCCCGGCCCGACACGTCGCCGGGTTGACCCGACCCCTGCCCAGTCTCTCGACGGCACTGAATCACTACCGAGACAGCTCGGGAATCGCTACCGCAAGAACTCAGATGCCCTAACTGAGGCGACCACGACCGAGGCGCTGAAGCAACACGGGACCCCCACCTCTCGACAGTACTTCTTCATACTCGGGGAACGCATGGCAGAACAAACAAAACGGCACCATCAGGTCCAGCGAACCTGGCGACGCGTTTACCTGGAACAGCAGACTGGGACAGTGGACGGCGAGCGGGTTGTCCAGCGTCCACATGAGGTACTCCTCCTGGGTGAAGTAGCTGCCGCTCTCAGAGCCCTCCAGCATGCTCGCCACCACGCTGTCGCAATCTGACAAATGCAAACAGATTGCGTGCTCAATGCTGTCAACGCTGAGTCAAACAAAACTGGACAAACGTGAAATCACGTGATGATTGATGTTTAGGGGCACGTCGGTGACAACATGTATGCAATTCGCATCGCGGAAATATGTGCACACTACTACCCGAGTTGCTCTGGAGAGCACGATCACTGATATTATTTTCAGAGTATTAAGAACTGTAGTATCGCAATTCAACGTGAAGGATCAATGTACACGCATGAGAGTTTTAACGATCGCATTCTTGATCGCTCTTTTGTGATATCGCAGGTGCTGACCTGCGGTGACGATCTCAGTTGACCGGAATACTAGTTTGTGGAGGTGATCCTAGTGATCTGTGTTCTAACCTACTAACCTAAGGAGCGGGTAACATCATTTGACTTGAGTGCCGACCTGTGGTGATGATCTCAGTTATTGACCGGAATACCAGCTAATGGATGCGATCAGAGTTGACCTGGGTACCAATCAACGGCATCCTCAGCTGACTTGGGTATTGACCTCTCGGTGATTTGATTGCCCACATTTGACCTGAGTATTGACCAGTTGAGACGATCTCAGTTGACAAGAATACTAGTCTGTGGAGGTGATCCCAGCTTTCTTGGGTGCTGACCTGTGATGGCAGGTCAGTACCCGGCTCTGGGGATAACCTCAGTTGGTCTGAACACCGACTTGCGGTTACCCCAACCGACCTGGATAGTGGAATGCGGTTGTGAACCCAGCTGGTCTAGATACTGACCTGTGGTGACGACCTTAAAGGTCTCGGCACTGACCTGTGGCGGTGACCTCAGTTGACATGCAGTGTAGCACATTGATCATCAGCCGAATCTCTTCCTCATTCAGTCGGCCGTCCCGGTCTCCATCAAATATCTTAAAGCAGACTGAACGCAAAGTTCGGTTACGTTACACCTCGGTGGGCAATGCATGGAAGTGGGCCGAGACCGTAGTGCCAAGAAGTATTTTTTTTTAACTGGTGAGGTGCAAACACCCAAGAGCAGCTAGTTACGATCTCCACACATAATTCTGACTTCCTATGTTGACTTCCATGATGCACTCGACTGTAACAATTCCTTGTTTCATCACATCTGGTTTCCGACATACACGGCTTCAAGCTATTGTCAACGAATTGCCTTTCACACTTTAATCTTACGTCCGTTACTTTGACTATTTCCTTCAACGTCAGCGCGGGTTTTGACGTAATCGTATGATATCTTCCACTCAACGAAAGGCGAATTTGATAACACTGGCCGATCGACGTGCCCGTGGTGCATCTCGGAACACTAACATCGACACTTGGGACGGGGGCACAATGCGCCAGCTTTCACCAGTCACCACCTCCGGACATCGCTGCTGCCTCCACCAGTCCAGCATAGCATGGTGGTTTGAACCACGGTCTTCTCTGGGAGTCACGTAGAACACTACCGTCTGAACTTAGTCTGAACACGATGCCAGCATCAGCAGCGGGAAAGCAGCATCCAGCTAATAGGTGCTGTCATCGACCATTGAACAAATGCAACCATCACCGAGTCTGTCAGTTGGTTAGTTATCTATTTCGGCTTTAGGGCGCCTCGACCACCGAGGTCATTTTGCGCCAATCACCGAGGCTGTCGATGATTTTAACCTTCCAACATCCACCGGCCGAGCGAAGTGGTGATCCCATTTGAGTGCCCTTACGCATATCGAGATCATTGCACTTTTAGTGGGTCGACTTTTCCTATGATTTACATCACTCGTCGACAATTCTTCGCATACAACTATACGCAATAAAAACCACGTGACCTCCGTCCACGCTGGCGCCAGTAGCCAGTGGACCGCCCCGACCCGGCAGACGGCCCGCAGCGTCTGACGTGCCACGGCCACGAACCCACCGCCGGTGTCAGTGTCAGTGTCAGTGTCAGTGTCAGTGTATCGCTCACACTTGTGACGCTCCAGACACGGACCGCGGCAGGCGGCTGAAATGCCGCAGGCCATCTCCTTGAAGTCGATGTGACCGTCACGGTTCTCGTCGAACGCGTTGAAGAAGCCGTCGACGATGGCGTCGGGCAGCGGCGGTGCCACCAGCGGCGCCAGCAGGTCGCGGTCGAATCGGCCCGACCGCGACAGGCCCTTCAGACTCCAGTACTTCTGCTCCAGCTCGAGGATCTCGCGTTCCTCCACTGTACACACGGGAACGGCGCGTCACCACAGCCCAGGACAGACGGCTGGCTGACGACCAGACATGCTCCAGTGTCCACCGGACTGGTCAACGCCATCACCTACCAGAAGCACGAATGTAATCACGGCCAGCACTGGCGCCATGTCGCCGAAGTCGTGGCATGGCAGGGCACCCGTGACAGACTGTCCCAGGAGGCTGTATTGGTCGCTCCCGGGTGACAGCACGACATTGACACACAGTGCGCTCAACACCCCTCAGTTAGCTGCAGGGATGTGAATATAAAACGTTTTCCTACAGAGGCTTGCAATAAACTAAATTGAAATTAAACCGAATTCAGCTGATCCACTGCCTCTGAGTAAGTCAAATTCTGATCTGAAGGACTATATTGATCAGAATTTGGAAGCTATCATAATTTGAAGTACACTTACAAACCTTTCCTCGACATCCAAAATCGCGAATTTGACACACTGCCGACACGCCTGTGACACCTGGGCAACACTCAGCGACACCCGAGTGACACTCCGGCAACACTCCGTCAACACTCCAGCAACACTCCGGTAACACTCCAGCAACACCCCAGCAAAGCCAGTGCTGGCACCCACGGTGTGTGACGCCGGCCAGCGACTGGTAGAAGGTGGGCGTCTCCAGGTCGTCAGACAGTTTGAGGCCCTGGTCGCGCGACAGCAGCCACGTGCTCAGCTCGGTCGAGCCGGAGTACTGCTTCACCCAGTCGCGGTACTCGGGGTACCCCACCCGATCCTCCTGCGGAACACGTGTGTAGCAGGTGAGCACGCCGGCTGCTGCGCGGAGGTGGTGCAGTGGTGCTCAGACCAGCTGGCTACCGGCAGACCGCCTCTGTTGACCGACGGAGCACACAAGACACGACCGGGCTACGTGGGGTCGCCAGCGAATCAGGGCACCTCACCCGCTTGAATTGCCAGAACACAGGAATACATAACATACCTACCCTCCCGGAAATGCCGTGGACATAGGCACCGGCATATTGCCTACGTCCAAGGAGTGTCTCGCACGGATTATTTTTTTTGTAGATGGAGATCGGATATTTATATCAAGACAGTACATGTGAACTACGGGCTGTACCTATGGATGGATAATGTGTGCTACAGGTATTGCAAATTCAACACCTACTGTGTCCATTTTTATATTGCTTATTCCAATATGCAACACCGGAATTTCATGTTCTATTCCAATATGCAACACCGAAATTTCATGTTCGACAACATCAACTTTACAACTTCCGACATCAAGTTTCCTTGTTATCTTCCACACATGACCGTACTATATATGCCATACGCTGATATTTATTTAAGTAGATATGCACGAGATGGTTATCCAATAGATGGATAATCTGGTATATTTAGTCTAATTACACCAAGTGAATCCCACGTAGTAACCAGGAGTGAATAAAACCTGCCAAGAGTTAGAAAACCTACACCGTATTTGGCTTTAGCACATCCCCAGCCCCACCCCACCACTAATGCAAATGGTACGACGGGTTGCATATGAGGAAGAAATAAACATGCATAAATGAAAGACCAAATAATCAGTGCCAATATAAATGTCAAAATTGTTTTACTGATCATATTTAAATCTCACTTTAACATTACTTTTCAATCTTGCACCATCTTGTCTGGGAAAATTTTCCATTCAGACACACTAGCATGAAATTTACTTCGGGACACTGTCTGTAAGACAACATAGAATATACGTTTATATAGAACAGAATTAAAAACAAATGGAAATACTACGCTTGAAAAAGACATCAAAACATCTTTTCACACCAAACCATGCACAATATGTAATTGATAGCTATTATACGAGCTAAATTTCACACAAAAATGACCATGAACCTCAGTTCTTATTCCTAAACTAAGCGCCTTTGATAGCAAGCATTCCCTGCATTCCTTCTATATGGATACAGACTCCAGCAAGCTCAAGACAACTTCACTACATCTACTCTAAACTCCTCAAAGAACCAAACCGAAAAGGATGGAAGCGAAACGAAATTTGATGACCATCGCATGCTCCAATTCTCCCAAGAAGGTGACTAATCATGAGACTGAATCCACAAGAATCATGAACAACCTTCTCCCATCTCCGGTCTGTTAATTATGGACGAATAATTGTAGGTAACGCGAATTTTACCTCGAGCAGCTGGAGGCTTTTCCGTTCCAACGATCGAACACGGTCGTAACGATTCATCCATTATATGGATTTAAGGGCGCATCGACTTCTGTCGTAACCATATTTTCACACAAAGCACATGCAATTGCTGATGTTAGTTGTGGAGGTTTCAGTAGAGCATAGTAATACTATGCTCTGCTGGTTCAATAATAGTACCCTGACAAGTGGGGCTGGCTCTGTGAAGTGACTTCTGTCTAACCCGGACTTCCCTACAACGCCAGCTGGTTGTTTATAGCGAAAGCATCAGGGTGCATGGCACATCAGATAACATCAACAGACAAATGACCGCGTACGGTGTGCACGGCTAACATCGAAACTTCTCATTATCGCCATCTTCTCGCGAAGGTGTTGAATTCCCATTCCGTATCATTCGTCCGATTTGCCTTCGGTGGCTTTAGGGCAGTGACTTCAATAAATACTTTTGCGAC
Organism: Imbricaverruca yamaguchii; assembly: GCA_034440575.1. Classification (NCBI taxonomy): domain Eukaryota; kingdom Metazoa; phylum Arthropoda; class Thecostraca; family Neoverrucidae; genus Imbricaverruca; species Imbricaverruca yamaguchii. Next base: position 859,845 of record JAOTOL010001643.1, read on the forward strand.
CCATCTCCACCTATATAAAACAGTTTCCACATTTAGACGAGTCCGTCTCGGGGGCTGAATTGAGCGGCACTGCAGTATGTGGTTGCGTAATATCAGACGGTGACGAAGAAGACGTCGGCCAATTACCACTTTATCGCCACGTGAAACACGAAAGGAGGTAGAAAGGAGGTATGTGCTTGCGGACTGAAATTCACAGGAGGTCCGACAGTTAGGTCCATGGCCAATCGGCACATTCGACCTTTGAACCCGAAGCAAAACTAACATTATAGCTTTTCCGTGCTAACGAAAATACTACGGATAGAAAATTTCAAGACTTTTCATAGAGACTATGGAATGTGTGCATACAAAAATGTATTGCCGACACTCAGAGTCTGAGGCAAGAACTTCGGCGATTGTGATGACCATGATATTACGTCGGTTGGCTACTGAGTGGTCCTGAAAAGACGGGTTGTAACCGATGATATGTCCACCAGCAATGCTGCATAGAGGTAAACACTAGCAAGTGCACCATGCACGAAATTCGTTTCCATACGCGTGTAATTATGAGCAGTTCATACATTTTCGATTCAGACTGCTCCCCGGAAATAATACAACTGTATACTGCGATGTGTTAACACAATCGCATCTTGATGCTGCTGTTGTCTTGTTGTCTGACCTGCTATTACGAGACCCTGCCTGAGCATCAAGGGTCCACGCTGAACAGCGGCTGGTGCGTTCACACGCAACCCACCACCCAGTCGGGAGTTCCAGTTCAAGAACGAAGCCGGTGGACAGAGCTTCGTGCGCCGCCAGTGCGTGAGCGTGGCCGAACTTGCTCGCCACGCTCTCGGCCTTATCGGCTCGGCAGTCGGGAGGCATTCTCCACCGACCGCTAGATACGAACGCGCATGACGACCCGACCCCTGTCAGAGCGGGGCAGATCAATACAGGCCGCCCTCTACCAGCAGCCAGGTTGTTAGGGCGACTTCTTTAACACTACTTCATTAGCGTGTTGTTGAAGCTTAATTAATTCAGCAAGTGAAGCATCCGAATTAGCGCTCGGCGAATCAACGCCCGGTGGGCAATCACTGGCTAGGTGCGCCACCCGTGGCGATAATACCAGCGAGCATCGGATCATATCGCCACCGATGGTGACACAGCAGCACAGTTACAGCCATTTTTCGTGACTGAGATTGTGCTAACCCGCCCATTGCGTGGTTCAATGAGCTTTCGAAACAACAGCCTGCATGACAATGAACCAGTCTAGTGGCAAGTCCATGAATGAAGCCTACCCGTGAACCAACACAGCAACAATCCAAGTACAATAAATATCCACAACGGCAACTCGGGTAAAAATGGACCGTCACAGCGACAGCCCACTTGGCAATGAACCGTCCCAACGGTAGTTCGTGTGTCAATGCATCACGTGGACTACCGCCTGTCCCAATGGCAGTACACGTGGCAATCAACCGTCACAGCGGCATTCGCTACATATACACAGCAAAAAAAAAAGTTTCAATATTTTCGGCGGCGGCACATCGAAGCGACAACGCACAAAACGTACAATGAACACCATCCCGAGCGCTTGATATTGCATTCCATTCCATTCCCTGTTCCCACCTACCCCCCTAATCACCATGAACACACCCACCAACGGACTCGATCAAGAACAAATCACAGACAGCCCCCTCCTTCCCCACATACGTCCTCTCTATCATCATACACACGCACCCATCAACAGCTTAGACAAGTATTGTGGCGTGCTGTAAGTGCTGCATAGTCCATCCCCTGCCCATACCCCCACTTATCACAAGTTATGAGGTGCGTGACTTACACGAACGGGGAAGTCACAACGCAAAGTGCGACATTCCAAGTAGCCCAACTAATAAACGACGTCCTGCGATTCGTGGCTTGGCGAACACGACACATCAAGTGCAACTATGAAGCATGCCGCCTGTCACACACCCGAGAAGCTGAGCACGTCTACCGACGTGCACAGACATCTGGCATCTGGGATCTGGTTCTTAGCATCTGGCATGCAATACTGCACCAATTTCCCGCTTGATATAATTCCTTTCCTAGGCCGCTGTTTCAACTGGAGCAGATACTGTGCAACGCGCCGGAAACCATCACATGCATTTTCCGGCACTTGTAATTTCCTCCATGTCTCAGTCCACCATAATAATGGGCGCCCAATGACCAAACCTGGTCGATGCGCCCTAAAACTCAAATAGCCAGCCCGTCCACCACAAGCTAGATGCTCGGTGGGCCGCGGCGCCACTGTGTGCGCAGTTTGTGCGCACTGCTCCAATCGTGAACGAATCAACGCTTGGCTTCACAAATTGCAGCCAACGCTGCAACACGACACGCCTATTAAGCAAATTGGTTACGCTTGCAGTTACAGTTATAGTTAGCTGAAAGCCAAGGCTGATGTGGCAGTAAGAGTGGCTGGCGTGCAACGAACATGTTCGTAATTCGTGGCGAAGAGTTTTAAAAAAATACCAGTATTCGTCGTCATCTACATGATGTATTTTAAGGCCGATACTATACGGTCAGATTCGTCTTCTCTTCCACACCCCAAACTTTGTAAAAGCTGCAGCAGGGGATGCTGCAGGTTAATGTTATTTTGTGGAAGCTGAATTAGATGAGGGTTTCCTGGGATACTCCACCAGGGCTGTTCTTTTTTGTTCAGTAATTTCCGTGCGCTTCCGTTTGGTCTTTCGGTATTTCACCTACCTAGGAGGCACACTCCTTGTCGAATCTACGTGATTTATATGCTCAGGGGAGCATTGGAACATATTTTTTAAGAAAGCTCTTCACGTGGTTCCTACAATTTTTAAAAGCATTCATGGAAATATTTATACTCAATTGACCAGTACGGACTAACGTTACACCATACGATTAACCAGGACTGTTCGGGCGGCATGCATTTGTCATCACGCAGTTCAAGACGCCACAAAGACGAAGTCTCACACGACCAAAAATGTGACATCTGACGGAAAACGCGGGGACCGCGATAGCTGAACGAGGTTGGCACGAGAAGAGCCTACCGTTTTGAAGAGCTCCCTGAAGGCGTCCACATTGGTCTTGCCCTCGCACTGCTGCACCACCTTCAGCATTGATGTGCGCGTGATGTACTGGCCACTGTCGCCGGCGTACACGTTGAACAGCACTGTCGGCAGAGCGGGTCGGCGGTCAGCCGGCAGACGAGTGACACGCACCACGCGGGTCACGCCACGCGGCCGCGGACCGTCACGGCGTCACGGTCGGCTGGCAGACGTGCTTTGTCGACGGCTGACCTGGCCGATTCCCAGCCAACCATCAGCACAGCAACTGTTCGGCTCCCGACTGGAGACAAACTCGGCAGCTGTCTGGTGGCCAGCCAACCATCAGCGCAGCAACTGTTCGGCTCCCGACTACATATCAGTTCGGCCACTGCCCTGAAATCAGTGAGTTTGAGTTTGAGTTTGAGTTTAAGGGCGCTTCGACCAAAGCACGATCATTTAGCGCCAATTAAAATGCCTTCATGATCGCTCAGAATCCAGAAGATGCAGGCCCACCCTGTCCCACTTACATTTGGTCTTCTCCTCCAGCGTGCCCTTGGTGATGACGACGAGGCCGCACAGCAGGTCCTTGAAGCTGATGCCCTTCTGGGAGCCGCTGCACGCCGTATAGATGATCTGGAGCACAGTGGACAGTCGGATCAGTGGGCGCAGTGCCAGCGACCGTTCGAACCACGTCAAAGGCGTAACAGTATCGAGTAAACAATCGGGTATCGTCCAGCGCGACCCCACTGTGGGCCAAACCTAGTCAACCTTGAGGCGCAATTGAAGCACCAATGTGTGGTTTACGCTAAGCATATGCAGCTACCGATAGATCGCCTGTCATCATTCGTGCATAGTCAGCGGTTCAGGTCAGGTCAAAGCCAAGCAGTTCACACAAAGCGTGATACGTAACAGCTGGCAAAGACCTGCAGGTGACTACTTTGGACTGTCACATTTAATCCGCTGAATCCAGGGATTGTATTCGTGCACACGTCCGCATATCAAGCACATGAATCATCAGATCATGCCAACATTTCAAGATAGTCATCTGCCCCAAAGGCATAACCAACAACAGTGTTAGCTGCTTAGATTCAAACTGCAGCATGTTTCAAATATTAGTGTGATTCTCTATGTAGAGATGCAAGGAATAATACTGCTTAAATCATTTCTAAAGCATGGGAAATCATATTTTCAAGCATCACTTCGTACATCATATTCAAATATGGCAACGCAACCGGCTATCCACGCACCAGACGACTGAAAAATGGCCACTACCATGAAACATGTCAACTCTCAGCATAGATTCACAGCTTGGTTTACATCGGCTTCAGTTGGGCGGAATGGTACTTCGGCTACCTGTCACAAACGAGGGCTGTCGTCCCTCGTTTCTATGCATTTCAAAGTCAATGCACCTGCTTTATTTGGGAGAATCGCAACTCGCCACCACCAGGTAAAAACAAATGCAGTAGAAACAAACTGAGAAGAAACCCCCAGGAAAGTAAAAAGTACTTTCTCTACATTTCGATCTACTTGGTGCTGGTTTTCAGCATCGAGTTTGTTCATTCACCACACCACTCGCTGTTTACACGAACTCTGTGCAGTTGCTATACAGCTTTTATATGGCCAAAACTCCTCCAAATGTCTATCGTCACATGCATTTTCGTGATATGCTCCAACTGCGCAGAGGCAATAGCGCCGTAGCAGCCAATCCCTAAGTAAATGACGTAAGCCATTGCACACAAATGGATCAAACCAGAAATAAACACGGGACTACGGAAAAGGGCCTACACGTTTGCGCAATATATTCGAAGGCAAAGGAGCACGTGAAGCTAACTAAACTGTACTATTGTATTATGATTTGGAGCTAAGGGTGTGCCGACGTCTTTCGCCAGTTTGCGACCAAATATTTATCGTTCAGAGATTATGCAGTAAGCAATGACCTGAAGTCCAATGATCACGGAATGAATCAATATGGCACGGTATGGCTTGGACACAGGAACAACACACATCACGCGATGGTCTACAATGGCAGGTTTTTAAGGCTGTGGCTTAGCGGCAGTATATGATGTTGAAGCTGATGTCAGACAACGCAGAGCAGTGATACATTATTCGTTAAATTGGGTGGAACTACCACTTTCTGAACACTGAATTGACATCCCTCACAGCGAAGTATCAACATCGTGTTCAGTGATGAGCCGTCATGGGGTCTTCATATCTAATTTCTCATAATGTCTTATTGATAAGTATCACGTACCCACCACTGCGGATTGTGATGCACACACTGGCGGATCCAGGGAGGGGCCATTCCGGCCATGGTTCCCGAAGCGCTTAAAATGGGGCCATGGTGGCTTTTGAATCTCCGAAGCGCTTAAAATGGGGCCATGGTGGCTTTTGAATTTCCGAAGCGCCCAAAAGGGGACCATGGTGGCTTTAGGCCGCCGATACCAACAGAAGTAAATTAAATGAGAATGCAGAAGCCTTTGAGGGAGGCTAAAAAATAGCGTTCTGGATGAAGGAATCTCCAATTTTAAAGGCGTTGTCCTAATTTTTTGGAAGCACAATATGGTAGCATAGTAGATTCTGACACACATCGAGGGTTTCATGCTGCTCAAGTTCTGCTTACAACAGGAGTTGACAAAATCGGATCCGCCAGTATCTACACGTGCACGAACGTTGACGCGGTCCAAGATGTTGAACGTGAACGTGAACGTTGTGGTAAACAAGAATCTGGTAACGTAGAATCGGTGGAGGTAGGCTTGGGCCGTTGCACAGGAAACTATGCTGTCATTAACTATATTTTTAATAGGCCTCCTTGCCAAATAGTGGTCGAGGTGCTTTTAAACCAAAAATAGTGGAAGGATGGGCACCCTCTAAATCCGTCCCCTCATGCAATTCCTAGGTACGCCACTTGGGGAGGGGTTGGGCTCATGCCGAAAGCCGACCGCCAACCGGTGGCCTAGATCAGCCAGTATCCACAGACATCTATTAGCACAATTCCAGGTAAGAGGACTACCTATGATGTGGTCTCTTGTACAATATTGGTTTATAATGATAGGTATTTTGTATTTTTATCGCTAAAATAGTTAACCATAAATGAGGCATCTCAGAAAAAGCAAAATGTGTATATATGAGTACACTATTTGATCAAAATTGTCCTTCACTAACTTTACGCTATGTTAAGGGACATCGTCTCCATGGCGAATTTATACATTCTACTGCACCTGTTTCGACATATCACACCTAACGAAAAACTATTGCTTTAACACTAACGCATAACGATGGTGCCTTTAAGCAGCACATGCATTACATGAGACCACTGCATCCTTCCGGCTTGGCATAACTAAGCTATACAGACAAGCGTACATGTTCTACCGCAACCAGAAGGCGATTCATGCTATTTTCTTTCTGCCTTGGAAAAAATAGCTCATGAACTTGTCTTTTACCCCTAAATCTGTCTGATCGACAACTAGTGTCAGATATTCGAACATTTTGAACCAGAAATTTAGTCTGTAATGATGGGGTGTTAATTTCCTCTAGTATGGAGAACCAATGTGTGGTTCTCTCATCGCCTTTAGACATCTGGAGTGCACAACCCTACGCTGTCCAAACCAAACGGATTGTGTGAAGTCACCAAAGGCAGCTCCGTCGTCCGGCTGCAAACAAAACAGACCACGAGGTGTCTGGATTAGTTAATGTCTGGTGTCGAGATTAACACACAGGCGGCAATGGGAGGAGGGGGAGGGAAGCAGGTGACCAGGCTGACAAAAATATTAATGAGCAAAGCTATTACATCTCAGTTGTTTGGGTTAACGGTGCATCGGCTAAAATAGCTAAGTAACGCACAATATCGGCCACTCAGTATTTGAGTACGATGCAAAGCAAGTGGGTTCATGGGAGCTTTCCGAAAGTTACACCAATAACATCAGTAACACTTGGGCAGGAACAGCAACGCTTCATGCCGGTAGAAGAAAAACTGGCGTTGGAGCTAGGTGCTAACAGTTCGATTTGCGTCTGCTATTTTCACGTTTTACATAATGAACGATAGGTTGTGATTTTTTCCGAGAAAAACGTTTAAACAAAAATGAAGAGTATGAAAAACTAGACGAATTTCACCAGCTCAAAAATCTGACTCCTCCCTCAATTCTTAATCCCTTGCCACTCGAGCATACACGTTGCACGCGCCATACTCAGGCAGAGCAACGGTGGCTGTAGCCTGCCGGGGCCAGTGAAGTCATGACCAACAAGCCGGCACGCGCCACAGCTGGACACAACTACGAGACGGGTGACGTCACCACCCGGCCGGACGACTGGCAGGGGCGAACACAGGGAGCGCTGGCGGATGTAACCCCCACAAAAAGATGGCGACCGTCCGGCCGAAAAATATGCACTTCGGAAAATTCAAGAGCGCATTTCCCGATCCCCAGCTGGACGAATCTTTCAGTCGAAGGTGCCCCTCCGAGAAAATGCGTCCCCTCTCCCTCCCGACGACAGTCGCTGGCTGCGCGCCTGACGACTGGTTGAGCTCGATGGATTACTGCGAGGTTGCGGTAAGCGCGACACGGTGAGGTGCTCCCGTCGGACGGCGTCTGCTCCCCGGTCTGGCCGTCGATGTCACATCGCGGCGGTGAGTTGTGGCCGCGCCCGGCCACGGCCTATCCGACACAATGTCGGCGGAGCACAGCACGCTGACGGGCGAGCAACGCCGACGGACATGGCGGAGACTCTTCATAACAAGAACGACTCGCCAGCAACAACAAGCTCCAAATCGCAACAGACTATTTTAACGTCAGCCATGTGCATCGACCACAATGCAGAATGGCTCAGCATCTTCACAAGTTGCCGCAACCAGTGCATTGGAGTATTGGGTTACATTGAAATGAGCGACCCAATTCAAGCCCCTATTCTTATCGAAAGGAGTGACTCCAACTCCAGGTACTCTTTTCTTGGGGAGGAATGACTCCAACTCCATCTCGTGTCGAAAGAGGAGTTAAAATCACAAGTACGTCTTTTTTAATAGCGCAACCGGAGCAAAATATCTGACAAGATAGCATTACATCAAAATCAGTATGTACTGGTTCAGTAGCTTGACGTCTAGGAAACGTGCATCAGAACATAGTCTGCGAAATTTCTTCAATGTTGAAAACAAATGCAGACATGCAATTGCGTCTCTATACTTCACTAAGCTAAAAACTTCATGAAATGTAAAAGAAAATCAATTCCTGAGGAATTGCAGATGACGCACTAAGGTGATTTGTCGAATATTTTCCACATCTGCCTAACAACAGGACGGAGACATACTTCCTCCTCGCCAACTTTTGAGAAAAGCCCCACCAGTGACCACATCAGTTCGACACGTCCAATACAGCCAAGCTGCTGTGTCGGTTTCGACCTGTCCCTTTAGTGCGCAACAAACCAGTATTAAACGACTGCACACTATTAAACGACTGTCATGATCTGTCGGTTTTGTTGGATGCTTACGTCGCACATGACGTATGAAGTTTGACGTCACTGACACCGTTCCTCGGATGACAGCCTTGCACACCTTACAAGTGGAGCGCGCGACACCATTCTCGTCTTTCCTGTTTGTAAAGACAAACCTCAGAGAATGAAGACTGCGTTCGGGCGGAACTCTCACTGGCGAAACTACGACCACTGGTCGTGGTGTAACCGCCTCATCCGGGGAACCCCACAGCCTCTGGCACAGCTTTAAACAAGCAAAAAAAAAATACTCCCAGAGGATCAACATTCCGACTACAAACCCACATATCAACGCTCAGAGCAAGCTGCACACACTGACAATTCGCACGCTTCCGGCTCGCCAATAACGCGCGGACGACCGCGTGTGACTGGCACGAACTTTGCGCCATAAAACCCTAATAACTAACTGACTGGCACGAACTTCAGGCAGCGGACGTGCATCTCTGCTTCGGAGATGCGAACGGCAGTGCAGGGGTGCTGGTGACGGATTTGTGTTTTAGGACACATCGACTACGTTGGCTATTTTGCGCGTATGCACTTCAGGAGTGAAATTTCGTCCCTTCATCATATTGCACCTCGTCATGCACCTCTGTTAAGGAGATACCGAACGGCAGTTCCAAAGTGAAAGGTCATCTATGCTTTGAATTGAACGACTATGCACTGATCGCTTGATTACAGGTTACAAAATATCCTTAGGAGTTAAATGTGGAGTTGACTCAGTCCTCTGCAATAAAGTGGAGTCATCCTAGTTTCGGTGGCACGTGCGTGGAGTGGCCCAACTACGGCTCCTTTGCGCACAAAAGAGGAGTCACCTCTGAATCACTCAACTTCAGCTAACTCAACTCAAATACAATGACCGCAACCAGCAGGCATAATCGGCAAAACCAAGGCTGCCGACCACACGCGCTCGTCCCTCTCTGGACACCGCCCGACCCTCCCTCACGCCATCTGAGAGGGACTGCATGCCTCCGGAGACGGCCCGTCACAGGTGATCACCTCAGTCTAAGCGATGACGAGGGATCACCTCAACTTGAGCGACTGCAGAGCTCGTCTAAGCTCGGGCGATGAGAGGAGGATCACCTCAGCCGGAGCGGTCCGCACGCGACAGAACCTCACCTCGGCCTGGGCCGGTGGCACATTGTCGCCGAGCACATCGTGGAAGAATGTCTGCCGGCTGATGCCGCCGTTGCTGTTGCCCAGACGTTTGGCCGCCTCCCGCAGCCGCTTCAGGTCCACCTCGCTCACTGAAACACCGCCGACAGTGTTAGTGATTTGATGACTTTAACGACTGCAACACCACCACCGAGATGTTTAATATACGCCTACCGGTGAGGGGAGGCGTACGAATTGGGGCTGAGTCTTCCGGAAGTCAGTAAACGCCGGCGGACACCACTCCATTAAAGCCGTTGTTAAATATTATCCGCCAGGAAATGTGGGGCGTCCTCTCAAAGAATTGCCGGCCCAGATGATTAGATAGCGGCCAGCTCAAGAGAACGTGACACACCGTGAGCACAGCATATTGCCGCGGACACACTGTCGCCGTCACAGGCCTCTGGCACCACAACGTCATGGAAACACTGTCACCATCACAGACCCCTGGCGCCACAACGCCGTGGAAACACTGTCACCGTCACAGACCCCTGGCGCCACAACGCCGTGGAAACACTGTCACCGTCACAGACCCCTGGCGCCACAACGCCGTGGAAACACTGTCACCATCACAGACCCCTGGCGCCACAACGCCGTGGAAACACTGTCACCGTCACAGACCCCTGGCGCCACAACGCCGTGGAAACACTGTCACCGTCACAGACTCCTGGCGCCACAACGCCGTGGACACACTGTCACCGTCACGGACCCCTGGCGCCACATCGCCGTGGTCACACTGCCACCGTCACAGGCCTCTGGCGCCACAACGCCGTGGACACACTGCCACCGTCACAGGCCTCTGGCGCCACAACGCCGTGGACACACTGTCACCATTACAGACCCCTGGCGCCACAACGCCGTGGACACACTGTCACCGTCACAGACGCCTGGCGCCACATCGCCGTGGACACACTGCCACCGTCACAGGCCTCTGGCGCCACAACGTGGAAACACTGTCACCATTACAGACCCCTGGCGCCACAACGCCGTGGGAACACTGTCACCGTCACAGACGCCTGGCGCCACATCGCCGTGGAAACACTGTCACCGTCACAGGCCTCTGGCGCCACAACGCCGTGGTCACACTGCCACCGTCACAGACCCCTGGCGCCACAACGCCGTGGACACACTGTCACCGTCACAGGCCCCTGGCGCCACAACGCCGTGGACACACTGTCACCATCACATGCCTCTGGCGCCACAACGCCGTGGTCACACTGCCACCGTCACAGGCCCCTGGCGCCACAACGCCGTGGACACACGTCAGCCCCTGGCGCCACAACGCCGTGGACACACTGTCACCATCACATGCCTCTGGCGCCACAACGCCGTGGTCACATGCCACCGTACAGACCCCTGGCGCAACACGCCGTGGAAACACTGTCGCCGCACAGACCCTGGAGCAACATCGCCGTGGAAACACTGTCGCCGTCACAGACCCCTGGAGCAACATCGCCGTGGAAACACTGTCGCCGTCACAGACCCCTGGCGCAACATCGCCGTGGAAACACTGTCGCCGTCACAGACCCCTGGCGCAACATCGCCGTGGAAACACTGTCGCCGTCACAGACCCCTGGCGCAACATCGCCGTGGAAACACTGTCGCCGTCACAGACCCCTGGCGCAACATCGCCGTGGAAACACTGTCGCCGTCACAGACCCCTGGCGCAACATCGCCGTGGAAACACTGTCACCGTCACAGGCCCCTGACGCCACAACGCCGTGGACACACTGTCACCGTCACAGGCCCCTGACGCCACAACGCCGTGGACACACTGTCACCGTCACAGACCCCTGGCGCCACATCGCCGTGGACACACTGTCACCGTCACAGACCCCTGGTGCTACAACGCCGTGGAAACACTGTCACCGTCACAGACCCCTGGCGCCACAACGCCGTGGACACACTGTCACCGTCACAGACCCCTGGCGCCACATCGCCGTGGACACACTGTCACCGTCACAGACCCCTGGTGCTACAACGCCGTGGAAACACTGTCACCGTCACAGACCCCTGGCGCCACAACGCCGTGGACACACTGCCACCGTCACAGGCCTCTGGCGCCACAACGCCGTGGACACACTGTCACCATTACAGACCCCTGGCGCCACAACGCCGTGGACACACTGTCACCGTCACAGGCCCCTGGCGCCACAACGCCGTGGACACACTGTCACCGTCACAGACCCCTGGCGCAACAACGCCGTGGAAACACTGTCACCATTACAGACCCCTGGCGCCACAACGCCGTGGGAACACTGTCACCGTCAAAGACGCCTGGCGCCACATCGCCGTGGAAACACTGTCACCATCACATGCCTCTGGCGCCACAACGCCGTGGTCACACTGCCACCGTCACAGGCCCCTGGCGCCACAACGCCGTGGACACACTGTCATCATCACATGCCTCTGGCGCCACAACGCCGTGGTCACACTGCCACCGTCACAGACCCCTGGCGCAACATCGCCGTGGAAACACTGTCGCCGTCACAGACCCCTGGCGCCACAACGCCGTGGACACACTGTCGCCGTCACAGGCCCCTGGCGCAACAACGCCGCGGACACACTGTCACCGTCACAGGCCCCTGGAGCAACATCGCCGTGGAAACACTGTCGCCGTCACAGACCCCTGGCGCAACATCGCCGTGGAAACACTGTCGCCGTCACAGACCCCTGGCGCAACATCGCCGTGGAAACACTGTCGCCGTCACAGGCCTCTGGCGCCACAACGCCGTGGACACACTGTCACCGTCACAGACCCCTGGCGCAACAACGCCGTGGAAACACTGTCACCATTACAGACCCCTGGCGCCACAACGCCGTGGGAACACTGTCACCGTCACAGACGCCTGGCGCCACATCGCCGTGGAAACACTGTCACCATCACAGACCCCTGGCGCCACAACGCCGTGGAAACACTGTCACCATCACAGACCCCTGGCGCCACAACGCCGTGGACACACTGTCACCATCACATGCCTCTGGCGCCACAACGCCGTGGTCACACTGCCACCGTCACAGGCCCCTGGCGCCACAACGCCGTGGACACACTGTCACCATCACATGCCTCTGGCGCCACAACGCCGTGGTCACACTGCCACCGTCACAGACCCCTGGCGCAACATCGCCGTGGAAACACTGTCGCCGTCACAGACCCCTGGCGCAACATCGCCGTGGAAACACTGTCACCATTACAGACCCCTGGCGCCACAACGCCGTGGACACACTGTCACCATTACAGACCCCTGGCGCCACAACGCCGTGGACACACTGTCACCGTCACAGGCCCCTGACGCCACAACGCCGTGGACACACTGTCACCGTCACAGACCCCTGACGCCACAACGCCGTGGACACACTGTCACCGTCACAGACCCCTGGCGCCACATCGCCGTGGACACACTGTCACCGTCACAGGCCTCTGGCGCCACAACGCCGTGGACACACTGTCACCATCACATGCCTCTGGCGCCACGTCATCGGGTAATCCCGGCCATCAGGCAGAGGACACCACCTCGCTCCTGAGGCAGAGCGCAGTGCGGATCGGCACGCACTCACTCCAAGATGCTTAGCTTGCCGCACATCCAACTACCGGTCCTGGCTGTTCTGATTGTTCTGGCTGTGCTCATTCTGACCGTGTAAATGATGGACGAATATAAAGTGATCACATATTGATGACCTGCTGTTTGACTGTAGTACCAGCAACTTTGTGTCCACATCCTGAGTAGAGGAACTGTTGTGATTTCCCCATGTTAGCTTTCTGAGGCCCCAACCGTTCACGATAACGTGATAAACGTGAGGATAACGGAGCACTATGGACACAGAGGCCGCTCGCTTCAAGCTATCACTTATCTCGGTCACCTGTGAACCTGAGCCTCAAGCACTCACAGGATGAGGTAGGGTAAGTTAGGCTAAGCTAGGTGTAGGTCGGTTTAGGTCTCGGCACGTCACATGGACGAACCCACTCATGACCAATGGGCTATTAATTGATGAAAGTATTGCCGTTTCTCAGACTTCACAGCAGAGATTGTCCCCACACAGGCCCGCACCTCCGTCAATCACACTCGGCGAGAACGGGCGCCGTCAGAACGTAACAACACAGGGTGAAAATAATTGTTTTTCGTTTGGTGTGAGATGTCGAAACGAGCACGGTAGGATGTCGACATTTGCCATGGAATTAGTGTCATTTAAAATCCTTTTGATGTCTCAGGCTCAACGTTGAGCTAATGGTTTAGTTACTTATGACTGTACATTTATCATTTGTTTTGAGAGGCATAATTTAAGAGCTATATATGGAATCGAGAGAATAATATCTATGGTATACACTGGTATTGTATGCCAGATCACATTATAGGTAATCCCTTTAATTCAAATTGCACTGCGAAATCTTCGTATATCACCATTCCTTATCGAGAGCATACACATGCTACATACATACGAGATACTGTTAGAAAGGAGACACGAAGACTTCATAAGCATGGATCAAGAAGCGGGATGTCGATATTTCTTGGAGAAGGATGTCGATTGAGTATTCAGAAAGTGATATATTCCACCCTATTTCACGAATATTTTATCACTGTAACAACAATCCACCACCAGCCACCACCCCGTGACTTACTCGTCAAATCAAGCACAGGGGACGAGAACCGAGGGTTCTCCTGACCGGGTGTAGAAACCTGATTTTTAAAACTTATCCTCAGGGGCGATATTGTGTGGAGGATGCATGGCCGGATGGCCAAGCGACCCGAGCTCGTCCTGGAGACGACCGCGCATGTCTCCAATACTATTATTATGGCGCAGTGGTGAAATGGCCCGGCCCGACCTCCAGCCAGAGCCATGCCGAAGTCGTGGATACGGACCCACGCGTCTCCGGACTATTCTCGGTACGCATGCACAACAGCGCGGAGGACTCCAATAAAAATTGCATTTGTGATGATATGGCTAACAACGCTGGAATTGAGCATACCATCCTTAACTCTTGGCCTGGAGAAGTGCAATATTTGTTTTACCACCAACCTCTACCTCCTCGCCTGAACTAAGATGCAGCCGAGATACTATCACAAAGTATCATATATTGGACACATAATGCAGTTGTTATGTCAGACAATCCCAGTGCAGGTTGTCAAAAAAGATGCACAAGCAGATTTATTGGTCAATGCCATTTTCATCTAGGCATATCACCGGCAATTATTATCAAGTATGCCCAAAGTGGCCAATACTGAGTGTGGTGGGGTGATGAACAACTCAGCTAGCCTGCTTACATGAGTCACTGACGGCTAAATGATGGTAGATCATTTAGCGCCCGTGAGTTCAGGATTGACGTCACCATTTTGGCACTGGGGACTTCATTTGGGGATTTTTTTTATAACAAAGTTTTTGTAATCGGGAAAAGGAAGACGGAACGGATCGTCGTCCGAAATGTTTGCCGACCCAAGAAAACCATTTTTATTCGCGAAAGTTGGAGCTCTACATTTTTTAAATATATTTTTTGTTTCTTATAATGGGCAGTGCGCACCGAGAAACGCTTCAAATAAACTTACCGGCATGCAAACGCTTACTTTAGCCAGGATCCTCGATTTTAGTCCAAATAGGCAAATATGCAAAACAATTGTCATGAAAAACGCACAAATTCAAACATTTCTCGGGTGCGTATTCTTGCGTCTCTAAAGATAAGTAGAGTAAGATGAAAGTTTCATTCGGCTATCTTTACCCGTCAAAGAATGACGTCTGAACTTTGTTGGAGGTGACTTCACTTGACCCCGACTTACTCGGTGACCGTAGATGACCTTACATCAAACGTTTCACACAATGTCAAATAAATGTTGGGAAGGGATGCCAAATTTCGGCGCGCTGCCCCCTCCCCCCGCAATGTTTTCGCTGTCCGCGGAAAACCATACAGGTGGAAAAGACATCCTATGACGGCGCGGGTTAATGTCAAGTAGCTGCCGGTGGACAAACGAGTCAATAAGGAGAACTGTTTGATTGCCAGACATGTTGGCTTAACAGATATCAGTGAGCACGGAGTACGGCGATGATGATCGTGATATGATAGGAAGCAAATAATTCTGATACACTCGTTTTTCTGTTTAAAAAAAAATAAATTTAATCAGAGTTGTTCCTGGGTGGCTTTAGGAACCAGGGTTCCATTGCTAAGCAGAGCTTGTTGCGTGAACCCTGGCCTCACCACCAGATCCATAAATTCCAGTTCCACGGCATAAT
This sequence comes from Imbricaverruca yamaguchii, assembly GCA_034440575.1. Lineage (NCBI taxonomy): Eukaryota > Metazoa > Arthropoda > Thecostraca > Neoverrucidae > Imbricaverruca > Imbricaverruca yamaguchii. The sequence continues at coordinate 875,714 of JAOTOL010001643.1, forward strand.
TTAGACCGAAAGTTTAACGTGCCGTCAATGCACCGACACGGCCGTCCGGTAGCTCGACCCTGGCCTGATCGGGCCAGCTGTCAACTGACACTCCCGGCAGGGGGCTAGATGCGAGCGGCCGAAGCGACTCGAACCCTGTGTTGCCAATACAGGGGAGACCGGTGCAAGCCAGCGCTCTAACCAACTGACCTACCGAGGCGGCTGATGAGTTGATGAAAACTGCATGATTAATAGGATCGGTGAAGCCACACCAACTATATTGTATTATGTCCCAGCGACATAATAACTTCTTGACTTCTCCTTCCCATGAAGGCAAGAGTGCATCAACGGACACTCGCCGGACAACGACACCAACTCTACACATGGTGATACAGACTGCAACATTAGCGAGCGTACCGTCCTTACATATGGCGCTACACACTACATCACTACCGACCGAGAAACGACACCACCGCTACATATGGTGCTACACACTACAGCACTACCGACCGGGCAACGACACCACCCCAACATATGGTGCTACGCATTACATCACTACCGACCGAACAATGACAACACCCCTCTCTTCCCTGCATATGATGACACATATTATATAGCACCAACGACCGTGCAGCAGCCACCTCTACATGTGGTGCTACAGACTTTACAGCACTACCGACCTGGCAACGACCACTTCACCCCTCCCCCTCCCACGCATATGGTGCTACATAATTTACAGCACCAGGCAACGACCACCTCACCCCTCCCTCTCATACATGTGATGCTACAGACAACACCAGCCAGGCAACGACCAACATCCATGCGTGCTACAGGCCTCACAGCATTGCCAGTCGAGCAACAACCAGCCCCTGCATGTCGTGGTGCCAGCACTACCGACCGGGCAACGATCACTCCCTGCATGTGGTGCTAAAAACTGCATATCGCTTCGCCGACTGCGGGGAATTATCCTCTACACATATTTTGAGGTGTAATTGACAGAATTCGCCGCTTCCATTTATCCCATGACGATATTTCCTTCCTATAGTATCTCAGTTGGCCGCGACTGTACCAAATCATTGCTGGGGGAGGAGGGTGAGACAGTGTGAAACAGGGTGTGAGACAGAGTTTGTGAGAGAGGAGAGACAGAGTTTGTGAGAGAGGAGAGACAGAGTTTGTGAGAGAGGAGAGACAGAGTTTGTGAGAGAGGAGAGAGAGAGAGAGAGAGAGAGAGAGAGAGAGAGAGAGAGAGAGAGAGAGAGAGAGATATATAGATATATATATATATATATATATATATATATATATATATATATATATATATATATATATATATATATATATATATATATATATATATATATATATATATATATATATATATATATATATATATATATATATATATATATATATATATATATATATATATATATATATATATATATATATATATATATATATATATATATATATATATATATATATATATATAGAGAGAGAGAGAGAGAGAGAGAGAGAGAGAGAGAGAGAGAGATATATATATATATATATATATATATATATATATATATATATATATATATATATATATATATATATATATATATATATATATATATATATATATATATATATATATATATATATATATATATATATATATATATATATATATATATATATATATATATATATATATATATATATATATATATATATATATATATATATATATATATATATATATATATATATATATATATATATATATATATATATATATATATATATATATATATATATATATATATATATATATATATATATATATATATATATATATATATATATATATATATATATATATATATATATATATATATATATATATATATATATATATATATATATATATATATATATATATATATATATATATATATATATATATATATATATATATATATATATATATATATATAGATAGAGAGAGAGAGAGAGAGAGAGAGAGAGAGAGAGAGAGAGAGAGAGAGAGAGAGAGAGAGAGAGAGAGAGAGAGAGAGAGAGAGAGAGAGAGAGAGAGAGAGAGAGAGAGAGAGAGAGAGAGAGAGAGAGAGAGAGAGAGAGAGAGAGAGAGAGAGAGAGAGAGAGAGAGAGAGAGAGAGAGAGAGAGAGAGAGAGAGGAGAGAGGAGAGAGGAGAGAGGAGAAGAGAAGAGAAAAGATGAGAAGAGAAGAGAAAAGATGAGAAGAGAAGAGAAAAGATGAGAAGAGAAGAGAAAAGATGAGAAGAGAAGAGAAAAGATGAGATAAGATGAGATGAAATGAAATGAGAGAGGAGAGGAGAGGAGAGGAGAGGAGAAGAGAGGAGAGGAGAGGAGGGGAGAGAGACAGAGACAGAGGCAGAGACAGAGACAGAGACAGATACAGAGACAGATACAGAGGCAGAGGCAGGGTCAGTGGCAAAGGCAGAGGAAGAGGAAGAGGAAGAGGAAGAGGCAGAGGCAGAGGCATAGACAGAGACAGAGAGACACAGAGAAACAGGGAGAAAAAAGAGGTGCGACGACAAGAAGATACGCTTCACTGATATGAAAGAACGTACAAACACAAGAAACAAATGAAACAAAAAGTTGCACTCTCACAATTCGTCACTAATCGATGCGGAGCGATTGGCCGACAAATGCATGTCAATGGCATACCTTAAATTGGCATACGCCCATTTAACGCAGCGTATTATTTTTACGAAACTGAGAAGTTTGTTGGATTGGTCTTGTGCAACAGAGTCCTGTATCAGGCAGAGCTTGATGAACCCTGATCCCACCACTGGAGTTGAATTTAAACCGGAGATTTGACGACCGCTGACGTAGGAGACCGCTGATGCATGAAACCGCTGATGTACGAGACCGCTGGCACGAACGCTGATGTATGAAACAAAATGCATGAGAGACGTTTATCCTCAAAACACCTCTTGAAATATTCCAACCGAAGTTCATTTGGGCTTACCATAGCGTTGACCCACCACAAGCACGCCGTGTGCAGCATTCTGTCAAAATTGGGCTTGTCGTTTTCGATTTTGCAGGAATACACATTCTGCACTCATCTTTACATGTGTCATGATTACGGCGTGCGTGCATGCCTCGCAAGTCTTGGGCATGCCTTCCTCAACAGCCACGTCAGCCACTGTTCCCAAAGCCGAGGTCGGGCCCGTCTCTGCATTTTCTTCGGACGTCCCACCACTGTCTTCGATCCCATCCCCTTCCCACATCAACTGCTACGTCGCATGCTTCTCAGTGCCGGCATGTTGCGGATGTGATTGCACGAAGCTGCACTATGGCCTTGCACTGGACAGCACTGATAACAAGCAAAACGAATTTGCGAAACCCGCCTTCGTTATACACCGCGCTGCTTCGCCCCGCTCGCTATCCAGTTCCCCGGTCTTGCATCCAAGTGGCGCGATTTTCCACAAGTGTCTCACGCGCATGACTGAGTTCGGTAATTGTGAGCTCGGCTGACTGAGCTCGGTAATTGTGAGCTCGGCTGACTGAGCTCGGCTGGTTGAGTTCGGCTGGCTGAGCTCGGCTGACTGAGCTCGGTAATTGTGAGCTCGGCTGACTGAGCTCGGCTGACTGAGCTCGGCTGACTGAGCTCGGCTGGCTGAGCTCGGCTGACTGAGCTCGGCTGACTGAGCTCGGTAATTGTGAGCTCGGCTGACTGAGCTCGGCTGACTGAGCTCGGCTGACTGAGCTCGGCTGACTGAGCTCGGTAACTGTGAGCTCGGCTGACTGAGCTCGGCTGACTGAGCTCGGCTGACTGAGCTCGGTAATTGTGAGCTCGGCTGACTGAGCTCGGCTGACTGAGCTCGGCTGACTGAGCTCGGCTGACTGAGCTCGGCTGGCTGAGCTCGGCTGACTGAGCTCGGCTGACTGAGCTCGGCTGACTGAGCTCGGCTGACTGAGCTCGGCTGACTGAGCTCGGCTGACTGAGCTCGGCTGACTGAGCTCGGTAATTGTGAGCTCGGCTGACTGAGCTCGGCTGACTGAGCTCGGCTGACTGAGCTCGGTAATTGTGAGCTCGGCTGACTGAGCTCGGCTGACTGAGCTCGGCTGACTGAGCTCGGCTGACTGAGCTCGGCTGACTGAGCTCGGTAATTGTGAGCTCGGCTGACTGAGCTCGGCTGACTGAGCTCGGCTGACTGAGCTCGGTAATTGTGAGCTCGGCTGACTGAGCTCGGCTGGTTGAGTTCGGCTGGCTGAGCTCGGCTGACTGAGCTCGGTAATTGTGCTGTGAAGCTGATACGGCAGCACAGTGGTATTGGCTGAGCGTTACTTCCACGCTGACTAGTCGGTCACTTACATACCCGCCAAGGCCATAGCGGTATATTATTCGTGAAGTATGGTAGAATATACCACTCTCTGAACACCGAATCGACATCTATCCCAAAAAGTATAGACATCTGCTTCTTGATGAGTCTATATGAAGTATTCATATCTAATTGCTAGCAGTGCTTCATTGATAAGTGGCACGCTTATACTCACTATTAAGGATCGTGCTACACAACCATCCGACACAATCTCAGATAAGAGAATTAAGTACCCATGGTGTGGTCTGTTGTATACCGTCGATATATTTCGACATGTTGATAGATATATTTTGCATTTTATCGTTAAAGTCGATACAATGAATTATATATCACGAAACAAATTGAAATGGTACACGTATGAGCACGATGTTGGATAAAATTTTGTTGGAAAAACTTTTAAGTTTCGCTAAGCAACGTTGCTTGCATGACGAATTTAGGCATTCTGCTGGATTCGTTTCGACATATCACGCTTCACAGAAGAACATTATTTTAACACTGCAAGTCCACCTCCATACTGGAGAGACGAGTAGTCTAGGGGTAAGTCGCTCGTCTCACAATCCAAAGGTTGTGGGTTCGAGTCTCACCTGTCGCTACTCTTCGCCAGCGACCAATCGGCGTGAGAGATTGGCGACGCTATTATGACTCAACGGTCGACGTGTCGTAAAAAAAAACAATAACCAACCAACCTCCACACTGGCTGCTGGCAACTTTCCCACCGACTGGTGGCCGCTTCTAAACTAGCCGGTGGTCACTATCCAGCGTCTCGCCATTCCCCAGCAAGCGAGAGCAAAACGCCACCTCTGAACATGCATTATCAAACCAGACGAGGCGAGCACGAGCCGATAAAAATGGCCTTTCGTGTGGTGTGGAATACCAAGGAGCTGGGTGTGATACAAACGGATGAAGTATGACGAACTGCGAAACACAAACTGTGGTGTGGGCGATTTCAAAGGCCCGACCAGCATGCCACTAACACACGCCATCCATATAGCGGGAGTGAATGCTCCTCCACGTGGCTTGCTCGAGAGTGCTGGAAAACGGAATGCGGCAGGACACCGCCGCACACAGTACATGTTTTGTTGACCTTTTAGACGTCACATCAGGTCACATAGCTATGTCGTGAGTTGTGGAATTATAGTTGGTGCATCTTTGTTTAAATCAAATCAGATCAGGTCAGATCAGAATAACTATATTTCTCAAACACGTGCCAAATGAAGTACAATTTACTAGATTGGCGTTCAAACCAAGAATGTTCAAGTCGAGGCGCTTCTCCAACTGGAGCACTGGTGCTCATGGGCAGGGCACGAGCACTGGTGCTCGAGCCCTCAACATGGCCAACCGGACACGCATCCACTTATGTCGCCCCTTCAGTGGGGAATCTCAATCTCATGATAACACTGGGTCAAAGTGATGCAGCATTAAAGCATAAAATGGCAACACTGACAACGATGCTATTAGGAGACACAAGCAACGATACATTCTAAGCTTATCGGAAAAGCCTCGCTTATTTCATAAATATTTGGAATGCTGTCACCACCGAGTCGCGGCACGCGGCGCCGACGTCCGAACCATGGAGGAGTGCCGAGTGGCTGGTGGGAACGTAACGTTTGTGGGACACTTATGTTGAGTGTGGCAGAAAGCTCTTTGAAAATTTATGTTCTAGCGCAAAGATGGCAGTGCAGAATAAAGTGAGATGTGTTTTCTGCTCTGTACTCGAGCCGCAGGTCATAGTATCTGATGTTTGCATAGTGTGGAGATACGCGTCGAGATCGGAGGTGCGTGTTCTTAATCTGGCATGCTGTGTGTTTTCTGTGTTGCTCCCTAGGAGAAGTAAACAGGTGGAGATTTGCAGGTGCTTGATAATTCCTCTCTTAAACTGCTGTGGGCTTCTCGTTTGGCAGGGAACTAGGTTCCAGTCTCTTGAGGTGGCTGGTGGTGGTGGACTGGTGTTTAGGGGCGACTGCAGGGGGTATTTTGCGCCCATTCTGAGGTGGCTGGCGCAAACGAACGTCCGCAGAGGATGGCTTGGTGTGAGGCAGTGGCAGCGTGGCGAGGTTGCGTGATTCGTGTCGTGTTAAGGACTGTTCACACCTAGCGTAATCTCCACGCAATGTCGGAATCGACGCAAAGCTAGCAGACAGTTAGCATGAGGCCCAATGAGTCTATCGATTCTGCCACTGGGCCGGCCTTGTGTCAGCTGTCGGCTGAGTCTAACAAAACGCTGGCGATTTCCGAGCGGACAAAGTTTGTGTTTCTGAACTTTTTCTGCTCGGTGCACCAACGGCCTTGACGCAAGGTCGACAGACCCCTCGGGATAAACTGTGGTCGCCATATTTGCTGATCTTCGGCGGATTGGGGCCACATCGGCTGCGGCTTTTTCAACTTGAAAGTTGCAACATGTTTCAACATGTGCGTCGGGATTACGCCTAGTCAGTCATTGCGCTGGCTTTTTTGCCGTCGAGATCACGCTAGGTGCGAACAGTCCTTTAGTGTATGCTGGCGAGAATTTCGTATACGTATTGTTAAGTCTGCGATACATTGTAAGTCAGCGATTTTTACGTCTATCAGTGCGTCCCATCCCCGTTCTTGTCTTAATTTGTCGGACGGTTGAAGGGTTATCATGTAACATGCATCGCTACTCTATTCTGTAGAATATGCAGTCTATGTTAGTGGTGCATCCTCAAGTGTACGTCGAAAACAGTGACGCAATAGGCGAAGTAGGGCTGGATGGATGTGTTGTATATCCGGGCAAGTACCGAATGTGGTTTACCACGTGTTTACCTACTTTGTTACTATGTGATGTGTTTTACTACCGGATATCGTACTGAGGGCTGTTGCTTTTATTAAAAAAAATTTAATGAATGGAAATGTAAATGCTTAGAGAAAATAATTCCGAGATGTCTCTGGCTAGTAACGATATGAATTGGCTGCCAGCCAATCCCTAGATTTTGTATTACTGGTGCTTCCTTTCAGAAAAATGTTTGCGGTATTGTTTTGGTTCCATTAAACATATTTTCCCAATCTTGTCCGTACTTTGTTCAAGTATTGCTGTATTTGGTGCGCAATTTCTATATTATGGCTCGGTTAGAGTGAGTTGTCGCCGGCGAACAGAATGATTTCGTTGGGCCTTATCTCAGCGAATTTGTTGAAATATGCTCATGCCAAAAGTAGGAGAAGTCCTGGTCTCTGAGGGACTCGGGCCGTGAGCGTCCGCGGGGAAGAGAGAGAGAGAGCAGTACTGATTTGTACGTGCTGCTGTCTTCCTGTCAGGTAAGAGCTGAGCCAGGCAATAAGTGTTTCAGTCAGTCCTAAGTCCGTTCTCAATTTGGCTACGAGACTTTGGCACCAAATTTTGTCAAAATGTTTTGGAATGTCGAGGTAGACTACCGTGAAGTTGTCCAGTGAATCATAGACTTTATGGGTGAAATAAAGTAGTGCTTGTTTGGGTCTGTAGCCGCCTCGTCAATCTGATAGAAGTGCGCGATGAGTAAAATAAATGCGGTTAAATATCAACTTTTCAAAAACCTGGGTCAGGCAGGTTAATAAACATATTGGTTGGTAATATGGTGCATCAGATTACTGACCAATATCCCTTCAACAGGAAGGGGATCCCTTCTTGAAAATCGGTTGGACAATGGTTTCTTTCTGTGATTGAGGAAACTGGCCTCTACTCGTGATTTATTGAATAACATGATAGTCTTGTTTCCATGGCAGGTTTGAAGCGCGATTTCCTTTCCACAATGAATCGAAACCGGATTACATTTAGGGTTTCCATGACCATTCGCGAGGAAATCGGGACTACATCTAGGATTTCCGAATCCAGATTTGGTGGGAAATCCCAGATTTGCTGACGGTTGCGGCGCACGTGCGACATTTCCCTTCAATACCCAAAAACGTATGCCACACCAGCGAGGGCTGCGTCGTTGCTTGCTGTTAGACTCAAGAGGGTTTGCTGTTATCTGCGAATTCATAATATGATATTTTACTATATTTTATTTGATTATATCATATTATATATTATAGTATTTATTATATTATAAACCCGGACACCCTTTAACTTCTAAAAATGATGCCGGCGCTGGCGACAGGGGAACCAGGAAAAGGGCGCGGAGTGAATGCTGTCATATGCTTCCAACTCCTAAGAAACCCGGATTTCCTCAGGAAATCTTTCTAAGCCGGATTCGGAAATCCAACCCAGTCAGCTGACGAAGGCGTTTCCATAACTTCGGAAATCCGGATTGGTAAGCAAATCCAGATTTGCTAGTGTCACGGAAACGAGGCTGATGAGTGGGTAGTGAATTAACATAGCTTTAATTTCATCATTTTTGTAGGAAGCTGATTGTAACCGCAGTGTGTATTTGGATCTAGATAGTTCAAAATGTTGAGTTGAAAAATGGTTCATAAACGTCTTTACGTGACTGGGTTACAAAACACTTGCTAAGAATAATCGCTTTGCCGACGTCATTTTTGGTTGCAATGCCGTGTTATTTCATCAGTGAGGAGTGTGAAGTGCTGTTTGTCTATTGGGCTTAAGGGCGCGCCGGCTGCGAGGTCGTTTAGCGCCCAATGTTGTGCTTGTTCTAGTAAACATTGGAGCACCTGGCGATATTTCCAGGAATGTGAGTGAGAAGAGTTCTGATCAGAGTGTTGCAATGTTGTTATTTCAATTGACTGGTGAGATTTGCTACTCTTCCTTGGTGCTGGATAGTTTTGCCAGTCACAATCCTGATTTCTTTTTCTGGTGGTTTCAAAAAGTCGATGTCTTTTTCTGATGTTTCTGAGTAGGATGAGGGTTACTCAGGGTTTATGGCGACTTGCTCGTGTCATTTTCGTCGGGATTTCTTGCTTCGCTGCAATTGTAATTGCTTTGTCTACTTTACTGTAGTTAATGCTCTGAGAGGATTTAGGTTCCAGGTTTTATACATATTTACGACCATGCTATACCAACTACGCCCATTAGCGGATCCAGGTGGGACAGAAAAACCGAAGGTTCCATTTTAAGCTTGGGAAGTTCACAAATTTAATTTGCAAGGTTTAACAAGTTCCGTACAGCACGTATAATGTAACACAACAACCCTGTGTTAGAGTGCTGCCCAGTATATCCTGCCGACTAACAGCGCACTACCCTGTGTTACAATGTTGTCCAGTATATCCTGCCGACAAACAGCACACAATCACGTGCTACAGTGTTGTCCAGTATGTCCTGACCGCCAACAGCACACCACCCTGTATTACAGTATTGTCCGGTATATCCTGCCGACCAACAACGAACCACCCTGTGCCACTGTGTCAGTGTTACAATAATGGCTTTTCGTTAGGTGTGATATGTCGAAACGAGAACAAGACATCGAAATCACCATGAAAATAATGTTGCTTCAAATACCTGCTAAATCCTTCACACCCGGATTTGAGACAATTGAGTACATATGACTGTATTCGGTGTTTTGAGAGGTTCCCGTATTGAGGATACCAATACAAATACCCTTTCCATATACCGCTATTGTATAACAGCACAATCTAAACAGAAATAATTTTGCCTGGAACTGCGCTGCAGGATGTTCGGTATCACGATTCCGGATCCGTTATGGTGATAATAAATATGATGCATATAAACTGAACGCTGTTAGAAACTAGGCATGCAGACTTCACAAACATGCAAAAAGAAGCGAGGTGTTGATACATTTTGGGGAAGTATGTCGGTTCGGTGTTCAGTAAGTGGTATATTCCACTCTATTTCACGAATAATGTATCACTGCACTCTGTTGTCCAGCATATACTGCCGAGCAACAGCGCGCCATGGCGCGCTACAGTGCTCTTCACTGCACACCACTGCAAACCGACAGCACGCCACCGCGCAACACTTATCCAGCAGATCCTACCAGCCATCAATCATACCCTTACTGTCAGTAGGAGGTTGCCGTCTCGTCCTTTGCAGACAGGCCGAGATGCGGGACTTCATCAAACGGAGGTCAACAACAACCTCAAATTTGCAGCCTGCAAATTGCAGCCTGCAACAACCTAGACTGCAAATTTGCCACAATCAACAATAGCCATACAAAATAACTTAATAGATATTGCCAATATATATATATATATATATATATATATATATATATATATATATATATATATATATGTTTTTAACATCAGCTTGTTTTTTACATCACCTCCCTCCTGTTCCTACACAATATATCAGTTCCAGAACCACACCCAACTCCCACCCACAAGCCAGGCTTTTTGATCCACCCCTTGTTAGCTATGCTACAAGGCAGTTATGAGTGCTTTTTTTACACCTGCAATTTGCTCTCCCACCTCATTGCTCTAGGTACTTCACAGCTATTTTTGGCTCTAACTAAAGCACTAACAAGAATATCATACAACACATAATTTTAAGAATTGGTTCAAATATTTTTGCAGCCTTTTCACTAACACCAATTGTTGTTTTGTGTAGGAAAACAATGTTAGACAGAGTGCACCTGGTATAGTTTTGACTAAACCATTTTGTATTCAAAAACTAATACCCCAATATGTAGGAATTAATGAACCAGTAGTTGCATGAGCTTCCTACTTGTGAACTGTGTGGTGAATATTTACGATTTGTGGGGTGTGCAGGTCGGAAGTATCAGGTACAGATTATAAACTTGATTGGCATTGGTGAAGTATCCATGTATCATCATGTTATATGTTGCTTGGGAAATTGGTGTATATCCACAAACTTTGCTAATTTAACCATAGCACACATTTAACCATAGGTGCCTGGCATCATCTAGCAGTCATGTTTCTGCCACTTTGTCATCAGGTGGTTTTACAGTGTTTTTTTTTCAGGTGGGTTCAGGAACAAGATAGAGCAAGGAGACCCAACATAATGATATACATAAATTAGCAGCTATCACAGATTAAAATTCACAGAAGTTTCAATAATTAAATAGTTTTTACTATAATGTTCCTTAAATAAGCATAACTAAACATATTGTCATTAGCAAACAACAATATGCTTTGATTTTTGTTGAGACTGCACTCAGCTCTACAGTGGCTGACAGCCCACATATCACTGCCAGATGACAAATTGGCACCATGGTTAAATTAGCAAAGGCTATGATAATAGGTCAATTTTATGAGCAACAGTAGACAAAATAACAGCAAAAGTAACTTCCATTGATACCAGCCAAGTTTATATACATACCTGATACTCATGAAATGTTCACACCCCACAAGTGATGAATATTTGGAACACAACACAAGTAGGAAGCTAGTGATTTTCATATTGTGGTATGGGTTCTTTAAACATAAAATGGTCTATTGAAATTATACTAGACCCTCCATCCAACACCTTTCTTTTTGCCATGAAACAATGATTATCACCAATGTAAAAGTTGCATGAATTGATTAAAAACAATTCTTCTAAATATGAAATGCTGTGATATGCCTAATTGTTCTGTGAATATCTGGAATGCTTTTTTTGAAGCAAAAAAAATTTGAAGGATCCAAAGTGACTAGATGGGAGAGCAAATTGCTGCTGTAAAACTGCCTGTTGACTGCCAGATGCTGTAGAGATGAGTGCAGTCTCCAGATAAATCAGAAAGCCAATTGCTATTTGCAGACATTTGTAAGCTTAATTCCACTTGCTTCAGCAGCATTGATAGTAAAAACTATTTTGTTAGTGAATGTGAGAATGAAAGTGATGAGAGTATTATAATTAGCAATAGTGAAACTTCTTATTTATGCATATACCTAATTGGTAAAATAAAGTAGTGGTAAAGCAAGTCAGGTCTTCTTCTTCCTGACCTCACATGACCTGGGAGCAAAAACCCACCATACAACTCCCTTATATTGTTCAATTGCACTGCTGCTTAATTCCAAAACTTTATCCATAGCTGATTTTACAGCAGAAATTTGCTCCCAGGTCATGTGGTCGTAGGAATGAGACAGAGACAGGAGACCCAGCATAATGATCTGCATGAATTAAAAGCAACCACAAAACATAATTTTAACATCAGTTTCAATAACAAAATAGGCTCTGCTATTCATGCTGCTGAAATAAGTAGAATCAAGCTTACAAATATCAGCAAATTGTAATATGCTTTCTGATTTATGTGGAGACCTCTCTTACCTCTATGGTATCTGGTAGCCAATGAATGACTGCCAGATGACAAATTGGTGCTATGGTTAAATTACTGGAGGATACAGTTATAAGCCAGCTTCCTGAGCAATGGTAGAGAAAATGAGAAAAAAAAGGATACTTAATTAATATCAACCAGTTTATTAATTCAGACCTGACACTCCTGAAATGCTCACATTGTGCAACTAGTGAATATTCTCAACACACCCCATGAGTAGGACATACATGCACATACTGATTTGCTACTTGCTATCTATTGTTATATGGGTTTCTGAATATGAAATAGTTTAAGAAAAAGTATGCCATAACAATCTGTCTAATATCATTTTAAGCTCACCACCAAGGAAAAAAAGTGCAGAAGCTGAAAAAATTTATTGGAACCAATTCTTATTAGTACTAAATGTTTTCAATGTATTTTTTAGTTCATGTCTGGAATGTTTAGTTGAAGGAAGGAATGACTTGGAAGGATCAAAAGCAACTAGATGGGAGAGCAAATTGCTGCTGAAAATCGAACCATGACTTCCTGTACAGGTGGAACTCATCATGGTATCACTAGTCTGTTTTACAGTGGCAATTTGCTCTCCTATCTACCAGCTTTTGAGCCTTACAAGTTATTCCTCCCTTGAACTAAATATTCCAGATGTGAACCAAGAAAGTACATCAAGGAGCTTTTAATATTAATAAGAATTGGTTTCAATCAATATTCTCAGCTTTTTCACTGGAACAAAATTGTTCTTTATACTGAGAAATAAAAAATTTAAGATGGATAGCTTTAGTATAATTTTCCTTAAACCATTTTATATTCTGAAACCTATATCCCAATAGATGGCAAGTAACGAGTCAGTCTGTGCATGTGCATCCTGCTCATGGGATGCATTGTGAATATTTACTAGTTGTGCTGTGTGAGCACATTAGATGTATCAGGTATGGATTTATAAACTTGGTTGACATTGATTAAGTACACTTTTGTTGTTATTTTGTCTGCCATTGCCAGGAAGTTTGTTTACAACTACATCTTTAGCTTATTTAACCATAGTGCCAATTCGCTTTCTGGCATTAATTCATCAGCTGCCATATACAGTAGAGCTGAGTGTAGTCTCCACATAAATCGGAAAGCATATAACAATTTACTGATGATTGCAAGGTTAATTTTACATACTCCTGCATCATCAACAGTCAAGCCTACTTCATTATCAAAACTGATGTGATAATTATATTTGGTGGTCGTTTTTAATGTATACAGATCATCATGCCAGGTCTTCTCCCTCTATGTTGTCCCAGGTCTCTTTCCTGAGACCTGCGAGCAAAGTTCAGCTGTAAAACCAACTACTGAGAGATGCAAACATGCAGCAATCTCTGCATTTGTTACCATCTACTCACCCACTCTGTGTAATGCTATTAGGAAACTAATTTTGCATCAACAAATGTGTGTATGCATACTTATAACAGCAATACCTAGCATTCAAGGTGCCTAGGTAAATGAAATTGGTAGGTAGGAGTTAGGTAGGTCCTAGGTAGGTAGGTACCTACTTACCTACACAATGCAACTTCAACATTCTTAGTCTCCAGTTTGCAAGAATTAATAACGATCAGTTACTGGTGGGCATGGCTTAAACTTACCTCTTTTCACAGCGTCTTCGTAGGAGATGCAAGTAAGCTTCGACTCCTTGCCACCCATGATTATCCCGCCGTTCGGTAATCGTAAATTAACAGAACAGTTACCACTCCATATTGAGTAAAGCCTTATGAACCACACGCACTAAGCTTGCAATGCTATACGTACAAGTCATATTTCGCTTCCTTACGGCCATTCACACGCAAACCCGCACGTCGCAACCAACACGATAGCACTATCTCCGATTTGTTTTGATAAAACACTTCGGGCCTATTCGGAACATCCAAGAAAGTGACATCGAAAGAAAAAACGTCTAATTAGATAAAGTACAACAATTATAATGTCTAAAAATAATAACATCCAAAACAAAAGGTGCAAAAATATTTTGGAATGCAAGGAGCTTGCATTAACCTAGCCTGGAATCTGGCAGCAAATCCTTTGTATATGACGAATAGAATTGAAATTCGTATATAGGTATGAATATATGGAAGCATGTATATCCGCTCGTGAGTTGATTTGCACAGAAAATCGTCGGCTGTGTATATCACGACAGATATGCGCGGATATACACCACCAGTGCTATTTGTACAAATAACGATATAAATATGACGTCACTGGTTTACGCGTATTTCCCACATTCACAGCAACCTTTCTCGCGGCCATTCTCGGCGCTCGGGTGCAGCTGTGATGGTGATGCGGGTTGCGGTATGTACGTTCTTGCGGGAGATGTATCGTTATTAAACATTTGCTGATTCACCACGTGGTTCCGCCGCTTGGATTATGCGCCCCTAAGCCCAAATAACCAACCAGCCAACCGCCCCTTGGATTAGTCCCTTGGATCCACACCTGTGGTCCATTCCTTTTGATTCACCCTGTGATCTACCCACTTGAATGCATCCCTGTCTGCCTTCTGATTGACCGTATAATTATTTCGGTAAATTAAAAGTCTTAAAATGTGTTTTGTGATTTTTGGTTATTCTTTTTCGGAATACGATGTTTACGAACGTTATTCGGAAGATGCGATCATTCTTTTTCTCTGGAAATGCTTACTTTTCAATTTGAATGCCATCATAGTCATGTTGGTACCGTGTGATGACGTCACAGGTACAGCACTGAGGCTTTGATTGGGTAATGCTACCAGTGGTTCACATACCTTGATGCATTCACTGTCGCAACCTGCAGGCTTTAGCACATTTAGGACAGTGAACTTGGGTCAGAAGAATCCCATGGTGTCTAAAAAAAGTATAAACTGGCCTTGTTATCCTACAAATATAGTTTAAATATGTGGCATGGGGCTGTGTCACAACTTGCAGGATTGGAGTTTATGGGTGTGTCAACACCAAGGGTCATTTTGCATCACAACCTGTGCACACCAAAACCATTTTTGGACTAGTGAGCAGATGCAGAAGTTGTATTGATGAGTCAGTTTCTGCTATGTTTGTCTTTCCTCAAGATCTCCAACAAATACTATGATAATCAGTAATTCAATAGTAAAACCTAACCTAACCTAACATAGCCCCACCTTACCTAACCTAACCTAACATAATACAATCTACTTTTGTCTAAACTAATATAAACCTATATATTCAATTTTAAAGACAAACACAATGTTTATTGTGATGTCACCTGTATGTCACTGGTCTGAACTGTGCAGCATGCTCAGTTTCTTTCATTGGTCTTGTGGGATGATGGTGGTGTCCCATCTATGTGGTAGAGGCAGAAATTAAGCATTTTTTAGATAATTAGTGTTGAATCAGCTACTTTGAGTTTTGAATTATCTTTTGGTCATGTCTGAGAAGTGCCAGGTGAGGGGTGGATAAAATATGGCACAAAGAACAGTAGTGTGGCATAAATGGTGCATTATGGAAGTTATTGCTATGATAAACCAAGAAATAAGAATTTCCAGAGAGAGTAAGTGGTTGTATCTTTAGAATCACATTCATAAACATGGCATTCCCAAAAAAAAATCAAAACACCTTTCATGATGACAATACCAACATAATTATAAATATATATGGGTGCAAAATGACCATGGCATCCAACATGCCCCTAAACCCCAATTCAACATCATTATTAACATATAGGCAACTTCAAGTTTATATATGGATGAGCCATTATGATTCAAATTGATGCAGGTGTTATTAGCAATTAATTTTTTTGAATGAAATCTATCCAGATTGGAGGTATAGAGAAGACAGATTAATGTGATGTACTGAGTTTGGCAGTGACCTGCAGAAAGATGTTTATTACGAGATTACTAGTCTACAATCACATATGTGTTGCACTGTCATAAAGACATAAAAGATTAGTGCAACTCTGAGCCACAAGGGCCCTTCTTGGTTGCACTCTGTACACTGAACCAGTTGCCCACCAAATCTGCCAATCAGCCCTCCCTGTAATACTGAAAAGCAAGCCCTCTTTTCTTATAATGATTGTCTATGCTGTTTTTAAAGATGTTCAATGTGCTGCTACTGACGATGTTTTCTGGCAGCTGGTTCCAGTGTTCCACTACCCTGTTGCTGAAGAAAGTTTGCCTTAACCTTGTTCTGCTGTGGTTAATTTTAATTTTGAATTTATGACCTCTAATTGCATCATTTCTGTTAAATTCAAACATTTCCCCAAGGTATCCCCTCTCCAGACCATTGACAAATTTAAAGACCTCGATGAGATCTCCTCTCAGCCTTCTATATCTAAGTGAAAACATATTCAATTTCTTCAATCTTTCCTCATATGGCAGGTTGCTTATGCCATTAACCATTTGTGTAGCCCTCTTTTGTACTCTCTCTAAAAGCCAACAATCTTTTTCATAGCTAGGAGACCAAGCTTGGATGCAGTATTCCAAATGTGGCCTGACGTATGCACAGTAAAGCTTCCTGATCACTTCCTCACTTCTGTATGATACATTCCTATTTATTGCCCCGAGCATTCTCAGTGCCTTCTTCCTGGCTTCCTTGGTCTGTTCTGATGCCCCCAATTTTGTGTTTAGAATAACACCTAAATCCTTCTCCTGTTGAGTCACTGATAGCACTTGGCCACCCATCAAGTATGGAGCCTTCATATGCTGCTTACCTACATGCATGATTTTGCACTTATCAAAGTTAAATTTCATTTGCCATTCTTCGGACCACTTCACAAGTTCGTCTAAGTCTTTTTGCAGCGAGATATGCTCATCCTGACCTGTTATTGCCCTAAAGACCTTCAAATCATCTGCAAATTTCAAAACTTTACTGCTTAGGCCACTTTCAATGTTATTTACAAATATAATGAACAGCAATGGCCCTAGTACTGACCCCTGGGGGACTCCACTAAGAACATTTTGCCATGATGACTTTGTACCATTTAGCATCACTCTTTGCTGTCTATCTGAAAGCCACAACTCTATCCATTTTAAGATGCTACCTGCAATACCATGGGACTGAAGCTGTATCATTAACCGTTTATGGGGTACCTTGTCAAAGGCCTTACTAAAGTCAAGATATGCTACATCAACCTGATGTGGAAATGCCAGTTCCTTTTCAGTTTCCCGCAACACCCTAGCATAAATATCATCAGGTCCTGCGGCCTTATTTGGCTTTATTTTCCTGATATGATTGTAAACAACATCACTACCAATGAAATCAACATCATTTGTCAGATCCCATGTAACTGAACTATGGTGTACGGTCGGCAGATTGGTCATATCTTCCAATGTAAACACTGATTTGAACTGCTTGCTCAGCTCCTCAACCATCTCACTATCCTCACCCAATGTAGTCCCGTTTACTTCCAGTGGACCAATTGTGCTAGAAACTTTACTCAGCTTGTAGAAACTAAAGAACTTTTTACTGTCCCCATTACAGTTTCTAGCTAAATCCAGTTCCTTTGCTCGCTTTGCTGCTCTGGTTTTTTGCTTCACAGTGTCTCTAGCTTTTTGATATGCCTTTAGATTAATGACATTTGAGGCTTCTTTAAAAACTCTAAATGCAGTTTTCTTAGCCCTAATTGCTTTTATCACGTCTGGTGTAAGCCATGCTGGCTTTCCTACCCTTCTTTTGCGTCTTTGCTTTTGGGGGACATGTCTAATCTGAGTTTCCTTTAAGTAAGATTTAAACTTTTCCCACATTTCACAGGCATTTAAATTGGAGAATTCTTCTTCCCATCTGATGGCACTTAAAGCCGCTCTCATGCCGTTAAAGTCTGCTCTGTTGAAATTTGGAACCTTTACCAAATTATCCTTAATAATTTCCCCTACATGTGCCTTGAATCTAACTATGTTATGGTCACTTTTACCCAGAGTTTCGCCTACAGTCAAGTCTTGAACCAAGTCACTTAAATCCGAGAATACAAGGTCCAAGAATGAACCATGCCTGGTAGGTTCCGATACAAACTGGTGTAAGAACAGGTCCTCTTCAAGGCATTTCCTGAACATTTTGCATGATGGGGAGCCAACACCAGCATTTTCATAACCTTTTAGATTAAAGTCACCGAGAATAAGGCACTTCCTCTTAAAGTGTCTACTGATTTCCTCACAAATCACCTTGTCAAGCTCCAGTTGCTGAGAATGTGGCAGGGTTCCTGATCGGTAGAAAGCTCCTATCCTAAGAGTATTGCTGTTGCCTTTTCCCACAGTGACATCAAGCCAAATGGACTCCACAGACACATTTTTATCCCCACCTGCTACTTTTTGAGAACTGAATAAGCTATTCACATAGAGCATTACACCACCCCCTTTCATTGCTGGACCCCTATTGCACGAAAACATATTGTATCCCTGGATCTCATAGTCCTGTAAGTTATCTCCAAAATATCCTTCACTGACCCATGCCTCCGTAATGCAAACAAAATCCGGTTCCTCCTCAGCAACATAACACTTGAACTCATCAAATTTGGAATGGATACTCTGAGCATTAAACATCATACACTTAACAAATGCTCCATAACCACCTTTGGCTTTTTCATATTGAGGAGTTCTTTTATCACTAGATGAACTATAACTCTGTCCCCTTGAGTTGCTGCTGTCCCTATTTGCAGACTTTGAGGTTCTATTGCCTTGGCTGACACTATTGGAATATTCCTGAGTTGGCAATGCAATTTCATCCCTCCCCACCCCATTTCAGAAAATATTTATCATGGAAGCTAAGAAAGATGAAGTATAAAGAAGTAAAGCTACTCTACAAGTTAGATTAGCATATTACCATAATTAGTCCTATTCAATATATTTGTACAAAAATGTGCAGATATTTGCAATCAGTGCTGCTTTAAATGTCCCTAGGTCTGTTAAGATTACCACATCTTCAGGCAGCGGATTCCAGGTGGCACAGCATCTTAGGCTAAAAAATATCTTCCTGCAATCTACTGGTGCTCACCTGTGTGCCAATTTCAAGGAGTGGCCATGTGTGTTCACTGAAGGTGCCAGCACAAACATGTCAGTGATCTTGATGGCAGAATGGCCATGAGAAATCTTCCAGCATTTTATCATGTCTGCTTGAATTAGTCTACCTTTTACTGAGTACAAATCTAGTTTCCATAATCAGGCTCCATAATCCAGACCATTCATCCCCTCTATGTTTCTCGTCCACCTTCTCTGCACCGATTCCAGTTGCTTTAAATCCCCAATGTACCCTGTGTTCCAAACACATGATGAAAACTCCAAAAGTGGCCTGACATGAGTAATGTATAGTGTTTTCATAAATTCAGGAGAGCTGCATAAAGTAGAACTTAGCAGGTTGCTGGCCAGGCTTCTAGCTTTCTGTACCATTCTGTCAACATGTTGATGAAATCACAAGTTTGTATCTACTGTGATGCCCAAGTCAGTATGGACCTCAACAAAGCTCACATGAAATCCATCCAGATAATAATTTGAGTAAGGACCAAGATTTTTACAGTCATATGAGCCTTTGTTTACTTTCAGAGCTGCACATTTCTTGGCATTCATTGCTAGCCCCCATGACTTGGCAGTACCAACCAGAGTATCTACATCTTTTTGATCCTGTGAAATGCCAGCCAGCAGGTCTGAGACAGATTTGTACTTAAGTTTTGTGTATATTTTTAGGTCATCTGCAAAAACCTTTAATTGAGACTGAATACCATGAGGTACATAGTTCACATAGATCAGAAATAACACAGGACCTAGCACAGAGCCTTGAGGTACTCCACTCAGAACATCCCTAGGTTTGCTTGAAGACCCAGATACAAACACTTGCATTTTCCTCCCATAGAAAAAAAAAATCAATCCAGTTGAGGATTGTCTCTGAGATCCCTAAAGCTCTCAATTTTGTCAGTAGTAAGAAATGATTAACAACATCAAACGCCTTTCAAAAATCAAAGAAAATTACATCCACCATATATCCCTCATCTAGCCAGGTACAGACAGTCTCATATGTTAGAAGTAACTGATCCTCTGTGGAACGTCCACGCCGGAAGCCAAGTTGTCCTTGGTCCAGTAAATAATGGACCTCCAAATATTCTGTGAGCTTCTCAACAATTATACTTTCAAGAATTTTCCATGGGACAGAAGTAAGACTCACTGGGCGATAATTTAGTGGATCATGCCTTGAGCCCTTTTTAATGATTGGGATTACTTGTGAAGTTTTCCAACTGTCAGGAAGACTTCTAGTAGAAAGGGATGAGCAAAAAATTTTGAACAATGGTTTTACAAGCTCCTCATGGCAGGATACAAGTAATTGGGGGTGGACCCCATCAGAGCCCATGCTGGAGGACCCATCCACCTCACTCAAAATTTTGAGCACATCAGCTTCAGAAATATTGATGCTCTGCAGCACTGCTTCAGTGGTTTGGTGTGGGGCTGGGTTTGCTAGTCTACTTGCTAGAGTGAAATTCCTTGGAAGATAGTTTGTGAAGTAATGACAATTCATACTTAATCTGGGAGTGTATACAAACATTTCTGTACTGTTTATTTAAATCTTGGAGTTAGTTAGTTATTAGGGGTTTAGGGTGCATCAACTGCAGTGGTTATGCAGTGCCCAATTTAAATCTTGGAAAGATCTCAGTGAATGACCTGCCTGTGCAGACTGTCTCCCAAATTGGTCTCTGTCCTGTTGAAGTTGAAGGCAAAACAATGGTCTTCATCCACCAAAATATATTGTTTCTCAATGGGACAGCCAGGCCCCTAAGCATCATGTTGGGTCACAAAAAAGTTAGTTTGTTTGGGGAATAACATGACAGGATATTTTAAAATCCTTCAAGATGAAATGAGCCATGAGAAGTCATCCCACTACATATAAATATAATGGTCCTAAAAAAATGCAACCAAACACAAGATGTAAATATTCTGATCAAGGTAAATGTTGATTTTTGTGATTTTTTAAATACAATGTTTTGTCATAATATCATATGACCATTTATTTCCTCAGCAAATGATTACTTTTCAGTTGGCAAGGGAATTCCCTATCATAATCTTCACTCCACAAATATAGGTAGCCTATCACATATAGTTATCTATACCTGGTGTGTCACATATGTGATAAAGAAGAAATGCAACACTTTATCTGCTCAATTTAATACTCTTGGACACCAAAACCCTTGTTTCTGTCTCATTTGGACATTTATTCCTGAAAAGGAATACTTCTCAGGAATAATCATGTTATTCCCAAAGAGAACGGAGGGACTGCCTACTCTTCTTCCAATATTCCAATATTTCACATTATGCCAGGTGCATAGCTTTAACAACAAATGAGGATCAAATTGCTTTATATTTATTTATTTGATGTGAACATGAAAATACTTCCCCTTTGTATAACATTGATGTTTGCTTTAGTCATAAAATTTGTAAACCACACTGTTAAGTCAATTTCAAATGCGTGTGGTTACTATATTTATTTATTTCACAATGCATGCCCTCCACATGCAGTGGCTGCTATGGACCTATATGTATACCCACATATAGGATGCTAGCATGGATATGCCAGTATGCCAACTCTGTTGCAGATACCTGTTTCCTGCTGTTAGAATTAATCGTGACATGGATGCTATGATATTGTTAAGATGTTGCATGTGACAATGAAGGTGACAGTGTTAAAATATGGGGTTATATTAAGTGTGAGATGTTGGGACAAGTGCAGTAATGTTAAATATCATGATGAAAATGATGTTAAAGATATCTGTCCTTTATCCTTCAAACTCAGTCTTCAGCTGGTAGTGTACTTATAGTGTGCAACTTTTAATTATTTTGAGAGATAAAGATGCCTAATACAGGGATACCGATCTTCATGACAAGGATAAGAATATGAATGGCAATACATATGCTATCAACTGGTAGTGTATAAAATACTGTGTATACACATATATTTACAATATGAGATATGGATAGCAATATCTGTGCTATGAGCTGCTATGGTGCAACATACCACATAATGGGTAATCCCTTAACCTGGAATTGTGCTACAAGAGCAGACAGTAAGTGTCTGTGTAGCATGATTTGTAATGGCAAGCATAGGCATACAACTTAGATATAAATGCTGTTAGAAATCAGGCCTGAAAACTTCATAAAAACCATTAAGAAGCACAATGTCAATGCTCCTTTTGGATAGATGTCAATCCAGCTCTCAAGAAGTGGCATATTCTACTTTTGTTTAATCACAATCATGTACTGGCCACTTGTGAGTTTTGTGGTGTAACTTGTTTTGCTTCTGTCCACAGATGATTTGTGTAGTATCGATTGCAGTATTACCAACAAGTAAATGACAATATGCTCTTCGAGTTGGCAGCAACAAGAAACTCCACCTCCCACTGTGCTCAAAATGCACTAACAGATGGATTTGGGTGGTTCATTCAGTTCCTCCTTGCTGGACTGGCATTTGCATCTCTAGTCAGTAAGTAGGGCTGGTGTAGTCATTATCAGTGTCATATATATATATATATATGTAATATATATATATATATATATATATATATATATATATATATATATATATATATATATATGTATATATAAAGACATAAAGACAAAAGATAAGTGCAACTATGAGCCACAAGGGCCCTTCTTGGTTGCACTCGACCAGTTACCCACCAAATCCGTTGATCAGCCCTCCCTGTAATACTGAAAAGGAAGCCTTCTATTCTTATAATGATTGTCTATGCTGCTTTTAAAGACGTTCAATGTGCTGCTACTTACAATAGTTTCTGGCTGCTGGTTCCAGTGTTCTACTACCCTGTTGGTGAAGTGGTGTGGCGTCATTCTGAGAAGATCTATATATGTGTTAACCCGCGCACGTCCGCGGGAGCAGGTATCTGCCCCCCCCCTCCGGTTTTTCCTCACTTGCCGCCAAACTAATCGGGTTAGCAAGGCCAAACCTCGCATAGCTGTTCATTGGTCTTTTCCACATATCCTCATACATTTTTAATCCTGGGTCGCCTCGGGACAGGTCACCATGTCAGGCGAAGTGACCCAACTACACTCGAAGTTCTAGGTGGCATAACTTCCGCAATAATTGGACGGTTGATTTCAAACTTATAACATGTCATCATCTCATCAGGGTCCATAATGTGTATATCGTTTTTTGTAGCATTGACCTTACGTCAGGTCGCGGCTATGACTTCCCCATTATAGGGCTATGGCAAAGTATACAAATGTTTCCTGGATACATATTTGCGCTCGGAATGATCTCACAACGGTTGTGACATGTAGCTGGAAGCTGTGCTCAATGTTACTGCTGATATTTTTGCTCAGTGGCCTCACCAAGGTCTATGAGGTCACCTGAGATCACTACACATTTCTGCGCATTATATCGCACTGCATTGAGCTAGAATGCTGAAATTGCCGGCATTGTGCTTGTATCGTCAAGACGTGTCGATTGGTGCATTACATGACCTCCCTAGGCGACTTCATGACCTTGACCTGAGTTTCGGTTGACATTACCTTAGATTACACCGCCTATTGTCGGTAGCGCATTTCAAGGACTGTCGAATAGTGTTCTCCGCTTGTTTCTATCTATTACAGGTCCTGAGATATGTGTCAATATCTGAGTCCCACCTGATCTGGTCGAAGTTGACCTATGATAACCCAGTGACCTGAATGTTGACCTGAGCGAGAAAATGACCGAAGTACTTTCGATAGAGCCCGTCACCAGCTATCCAAAGCCGTTTTCTGTTTGTCGCTAGCTAGCATAGTTCTAGAGATCTCAGGGGGCAGACATCTGCCCCCCCCCCCACCCGGGCATACGAAGTTGGCGCTTACCTCCGGACTTGCGAGTGTTAATATATGTGGAAATGTGGCCAGTAGATAATATCCCTGTGGACTTCGTCCTGGTTGAGGTGCGGTTATGAAATGTATAACATGAGCCATTGCTTCCAACAACTTCTGTTGTTTTGTGCGTTTTATTTGAATGCATCTCAGGTACAATCCGGGCGTTGTTGTCACTGAGAGCTAATACACCACTAGCCTTGCATTGTGTGCATGTATATACTATGTTCACGCTAACGTCATATTGCTAACAATGGTGGCGGTTGCAGTCAAGCGTTCGTGCGAGCCCGAGCTGGAGCGGCGCTCATGGCTCATCTGGTTCTACGACACGTCAAAGCAGGGCGTCGGCGCCATGGTGGTGCACTTCGCCAACGTCTACCTGGCCAGCACGTACACGGGCGATCCGTGCACATGGTAACTGGGCTGTTGGTGCCGAGCTGCTCGCTGCACTCGACACTGGGGTGACTGGAGTTGTAATGTTTTGTAGCCTTAGTTATTGTGTTTTTTGGGTGCATGAACTGATTTGTAGTCTACTGATGGCATGTCAATCAATCACTCATGTCTCCAATAATAATGATGTCTGCATTCATTTAATGGTTGTTAAAATACTTAGCACGTGTCAGATGTGCTAAGTAAGTGGTGGAAACAATGCTGTATTTTGATTGGTGTTATAGGTGCTTTCGTTTCTATTAAATGTATGCTGAAAATTGTTTTTTGTTTTGTTTTGCATTGTATGTTGGTAATGGTTGATCTATCTGTGAGCAAGGCATTGCTTCATGTCTTTTATTTTGGTGCACTTGTATGCATTGGGAGTTTCGCAGTGACCCCCCGAACAGATCCTCAGACTCCTCGATATCTGCTGGTTTATTTACGAGACCGCTGAATAACGTTTGAACAAAAAGGAATAGGACAGGAGCAGTGTCACGGAATAAAAATGTCAGTGAATTTTCACCTAGTTAAAAATGACTATGTTTTAATTGGTTGACCCTCCAGATTGTCCGGAAAAAAAACTTGTCAGGTCATCACGCTTAACGTGGAATTAACTGAAATCGTCAGTGCCTTCCTGGGCCCGTGCATGGCGGCTGACGTGACTGGTAGCCGCCCACATCCCCACTACTGCTGCCATGTGTATACACCACCGTCCCCCGCTTGTACACCGTGACCCTCTCTGAGCTGTCTCGAGCCATCCGTGACCTGTCTTCATCGAGGAGGATTGGCGTCGATTTAAAATATAAGCTCCAGTGTATTTATTTCGGGAATGCTGAAGACCACAAGGCGATTTTTGGTGGCTTCCGGTCGACTCTTTTGGGCTCGGGTACGATTTTTCGGGACTCTGGTGAGTTTTCTGGCCATACGCGATTGGTTTTTTTTTAGACCTCTTCTGAATTTTTCGGAGCCTGGCTTATTTTGCTTTTCTAGATCCCGGCATGATCTTCCGAAATCCGGGCTTGGTTTTACGGGCGATGTTTTTGAGCCCCGGTCCGATTTGTTTTGGACACAACCACTCCTCTGGGGAGTGGTACTTTTCCCGTTTGTCGCTACCCGTCACTGGTATGTCACTGTGTGAAGGCTAGTTTAGAGTTAAATGCTGTGTATTATGTATAGTATTCTAAAGGGTCTGACCAGCTTTTAGCAAATAATTTTGATCGTATGAGTAAATAAAAGCAACATCAGTAGCTACCCTGCATCGTGCATAAGCATCCACATGCACCGCAGTCGCAACTATCCAGAAGCGTCTCCGAGGGCCGAGACGGAACGGTTGAGCCACTACTCGGGAGGTGGCCAGAGGATGGTTAACTAGTTCCCTGACGTTCGACGATCCCTTGCGTGACTATTCTCCCATGTCACGCTATGCAGCCATTATCCTAAGACGGTAAAAGTCATTCAGTAACAAGGGCTCCGGTCACCGGCAAAGTGTCATGATGCCAACGAAACTACAAACAACTGCGTTCGTCACTGCTCTTTCGGTTTGTGTGGCTTAGAATTTGTCCTACTACCGATCAAAATTGTTTGCACGTTCGTAATATATTGAATTGTGCTAATGCACATACTAATGTATTGCACTGCTAAAAAATGTGTATGCATTTATATATTATGAGTGCATCTTCTTCATTGTGGAATGCATGCACTTACAACCTATTCGCAATTGATATGGGCTGTTCATTTTCTGGCCAATGTGGGTGCAGTTTCGAGGATTTAGTTTGTACGTGCAACCCCCAAGGTAAAGAATGCCACGCCCTTGTCTGTGAGGTATGTGCACTATCCACCCTGTGAACAATGCACCGACCGTCAATGCTTCTGCGATTGTCATTATGCTTAGATATGTTCTCATGTATTTTGTTCCAGGTACATCATCAACTTCCTCCTGGATTCAACTGTCGGCTTGGTGGTCATTTTCATCTGCGTTAAGGTCTGCCAGCATTTGGCTGTGAGAAAAAATTGGCCGAGTATCAACTTTGGCGAATATGGTGAGCAGAAAAAAAAAACACCAACCATTGCTTATGTCGACACCAAATTTATAACCATGAATTAGTACCGAGCAGTGGTAAAATCATCGTTGAGTATGAGACGGCGAAACGAATACAGCAGGATGTGCGA
This sequence comes from Imbricaverruca yamaguchii, assembly GCA_034440575.1. NCBI lineage: Eukaryota > Metazoa > Arthropoda > Thecostraca > Neoverrucidae > Imbricaverruca > Imbricaverruca yamaguchii. The sequence continues at coordinate 902,563 of JAOTOL010001643.1, forward strand.
ATGCGCCCTGGAAATAATACTGTGTAAAATACTTCCGTCCTTAAACCAGTTTTTAGACAATTCGCGCGCATATAGCTACCGATTTTGCCTGTTTTGAGAGGTATCTGTATGTCTGGATCTGGAGAGGTGTCTGGAATTTGTGGATATCGATATTAGCGGTACCGGTACAAATACTTATGCTATAGACTGTTGTTGTATAACGTACCACCTCAGACAATTCCTTTACCTGGAATTGCACAACAAGATGTCCGTCATCGCGATCCGGTGTACGTGTTAGTGGGCATACGCATGGTACTTATTAACGGGGTGCTGTTCACACAAGCACGTACCAAAAAGCACGATGTCGATGCTTCGTCGGGATGGATGTAGGTTCAGTGTTCAGTAAGTGGTATATCGCACCCTATTTCGCGAATATATTATCACTGCCTCTGAATTACCAGCGTTCTCGTCTTTAGGTTGGAAAAAACGAATACAGTTGAATGTCATTTAATGCTAATGTTGAATATCAATATATGTAAAAGAGAGGAACGCGCGAGAGCCACAACCCATATTAATCCACCAATGCTTACTTTTGCACTATGTCCCATCCATAAATATTGCCGAAGCACGGTAGCGCGTCAAACACTTAACGTGTTACGTCGCGTCATGTCGTTATAGTTAATAGCACCAAGTTGCAATGTTGTCTTTCTTCCGGTTTATAACTAGGGTAGCTTTTGTAAGGTGTTCTTAACATTTTGCCAGTGGTCAGTACTATTAATTAACATTAGCGTGATATACAGCATGAAGCATGCATATCATGTGGACATATATTTTATCGAGTTCTTCTTCCTCCTGGCACCTTTGGAAGGTACAAATTTGTCCCCATTTGTTTACGTTTTCAAAACAATAGTGACGGCGCTCCTGGTTCCAGATACTGGCGAGTCAGTGTAGTCAGTGGTCTCATTTCAAGCAGTTACATGCGTCGTGCGTGGCCACGTGGCGGCGCACGATGTCCGGCCGAGACACAGTCGCTGACACGTGGATGGTGGCCGCCGCAGGCAGTCCGCCGGTGGCGCAGTCGTGGCTGGTGCAGTCGCTGGTGTACGTGCTGATCATGATGCTGGAGAAGCTGCTGGTGTCGGCGCTGGTCCAGTTGGACATCTGGGACCACGTCAGCCAGATCATCCTGTCGCCCATCACCAACCCGCGCCTCGAGCTGGCCATTGTCGTGCTCGTCGTGCCGTTCTTCGTCAACGTGCGTACCCCCCTGCCGCTGACGGATCAGGCGACGGTTCACGCGTACCGCAGACTGGTGTACCGCCCTATAGCTCACGTGTACTGCAGGCTGGTGTACCGCCCTACAGCTCACGTGTACTGCAGACTGGTGTACCGCCCTACAGCTCACGTGTACTGACTGCTGACGACGTACCGCCCTACAGCTCACTTGTACTGCAGACTGGTGTACCGCCCTACAGCTCACTTGTACTGGCTGCTGACGACGTACCGCCCTACAGCTCACTTGTAACGCAGATTGGTGTACAGCCCTACAGCTCACAGCTCACGTGTACTGCCTGCTGACGACGTACCGCCCTACAGCTCACTTGTAACGCAGACTGGTGTACCGCCCTACAGCTCACTTGTAACGCAGACTGGTGTACCGCCCTACAGCTCACTTGTACTGGCTGTTCACTTGTACCGCAGACTGACACGACGTACCACGCCACAACTCGTTTGTACCGCAGACTGACGATGTACCACTCCACAGTTCATTTGTACCGCAAACCGTATCTTGAATCGAGTGACAGTTAAGTTGGCTGTCTCGAAATTGACCTTGCTACGTCCAGTGAGTCCCCGTACAGCTGTGGTGTTCGACCGTGCGGCTTTCGCCGGAGTCATTCTTTTATCTTGAATATGGTGCTTCCACACTTTACATTGTGCTGCCATACGTTTCTCGCCGATCTGGCGATTCGCTGTGTAGTGGACGTACTCAGAGTCTCGGTTTTCTGTTCCAATGGGAAGTTAATTTGGGTCACCAAACCAAGAGTGATTGCTGATTGCATCCATTTATATTCGGGGCCCTTTTTGCATGTATTTGGATGGTTGGTCAAAACGTTTGTGAGACTACATTTGTCACATGGACGATCAGTCGGCTTGTGGTCGGTGAAGAGCATAGGCTATCTTAGTTCATGGCGGAATATGTCGAACGGGTCACGGTGGCATGTGCCCTGTCCCTGCCACTCCTAATATGATTCTCCTTCCCCGGAGGCGCCTCCATCTTTTGTGCTCCGATCGTCTGCTTGGGGAGTCCAAAGTCAAGTACGTGCTGTGATTGCAGATGCTGATGTTCTGGATCATAGACAACTTCCTGATGCGTCGCCGTCCGAGTTTAACTCGCCAGGCGGTGCACACCCACTACTGTCCGTACACGGGCAAGTCGGACGATGATGAGCAGGTGCTGCTCATGGAGCACGGCCACGGCCGTCTGCAGCAGCGACACCCCAGCGGCGCCGTCGCCGTCACCTAATCAAAACAATGGTGACGCTGTGTTGCGGTAGATGGCAGCATCGACGGATATGTTGCGGCTGTTCGGCGCACTCGCCGAGCTCCGCTGAATGCGATAAATAGTTGTTGAACGTCTTTCACGGATATATATTTTTCGCAAAGCTATGGTGTGAGCATTTTGAATGATTCCTTTCGCTGGGGCACAGCCCGGGCGTTATTTGAAGTCACCATATAGGTTTTCTAGTCTGCACCGCATAGCGTTTCGTCGTGTGATGACTGACCAGTACGGTTACGTTGCGATGGCTCATTGATATCTGTAACTGGTTACGGACAACTTGTGGTTTAACTCTGTGTGCGAACTAGTACCAATTGTGCTGTAAGTTTCCTATCACAGCATAATGTGTTTGTGATGGTTCAATGTGTTGGGGATTGAATGTAGCAATTTTACGACTGTATGGGCAGAACAATCCTTCCAAAGTCCTGTCACAAAGAAGGAAGCCCACATTGCATACCTGATCAAATGGTACTCCGCACAAATCCTTCGCATGCTACTTAAATTGATCCATATGCTGTACTTACAATCTGGAGTTAGTGGCAGACCATGCATTCCGGCATAATACCTACTCGATGGATTCATTGAGAACAGCGGTCCTGCCGCTTGGCTTATATTCGCTAGGTGTTCTTATATTTGACATGTTGCTTTGACCGTCTTGGCCTTCTGCCTGGCCATTTTGTCGATGGCTAGAGGCCTACCTCCATGTAATACTCGCATGCAGGCCGAATCATCCCTGCTTCGTCCCCATGGCCCGTCGTGCGTATCTGGGCCGGGACAAGTGTACACTCATCAGGCATCAGGTGGGAATCGGACATGTGCTCTGGCCCGGCTGGTACAAAAAAAGATGCCCGTCTGCTGGTGGTCGCGGGCTTAGTCCCAAACGTCGCCGCTCTTCGCACGCGACCGATCGGCATGGGCGATCGAGGACGCTATACGGCAACAGTGGTTGACGTGTGGTAAAGACTGACGGCCAACCCAGCAGCCGGGTCAGCGCTCGATTTAAAATTGATTCGTGCTGCAAATGACCCACGCATGGCCATCAGTAAGTCAGCACCGCCTCAGTTCGCATATTCGCAGGACGTGGTGCTTGTTTCGATCGGTCTGCCAGAGGGCTCTTCACGCGGACCGCCTGCATGGTGCGTGGAGTTCTGGTCAGCCAGCATTGCCAGATTGACGCCATCTCAATCAGAGGATTTGTACTGTCGGATTGTCGTCATACTGCGTTGGGTGCAATACTGTCGTCAACGGGTCACCCTGGACCATTGACTCCGGGATCCCAGGTGCGCCCGGCAATAGTGTACACTTGCTGAAGATGGAACTCTGCACCCGACCCGCTCGCTGGTGCACGGCATGCAGAGCAACAGCGGCGAGCCGTCTGCACGGATATATGATTCCCCATAAAAGTGCATTGTTCATCGCGCCGCCGCACACCGACACTAGACATGTCATGTGCGTATCTCGGCCTCGTGCAGCCAACTCGTATCTCGGCTGATGCTTGATCAATAAAGTCGTGTTACGCGATGTGTACGAGTCTGCTAGCCCGGCGGTGTAAGGCCTGGGGACGACCATGCCCTTGCGAGGTACAGTGGTCGCGCCGCGAGAGTACCCTCGACACAACACCGGCCATTGCAAGCTGTTGAACCAGCCTGGTTGGACTCTATTTCCCGCTCAGCGAACCGACAGCCATTTTGCATACAGGTCAATGGAAGCAGCTAACAGGTACATGGTACGCACATGGCACATGGACGCGAGGCCACCGTACTCAGGCTTGGGCGATCTCCGGGCTGTCGAAGGCAACGACACACGCTGCATAGGAATATCACGCCCGTCATCTACGGAGTAAACACCCACCCTGTGGACGGATTAATGGTAGCACCTGCGAGTGGTACGCGAACGCAATCGGGCACGCCGAGTTGCCAGCTGTGGAAGCGGAGGATGACTGCCTGGTGTGGGGATGTTCGGGGCCATCATTCAGAATCAAAGCAGCACAACTATGCTGACAATGTCGGCCACGAGGGGATAGCAACACGGAGTAGATCGACAACACGTCGATATGTAACGCGGGCAACAACTCATTTGTGCGATAACACCGAACAATAACGAAAGACATTCTACCCCACATCATACACAGGTGCACTCGTCACCTGAGTTACGCGGATATGTGTGGCTTTCCAGCTTTGTACTGTACACGGGCATTTGGTTTGGCTCGGAGCAAAGCCGGAGGGATGTGGATGCCCGGTCCATCCACATTCGTCTGACCCAATGGCCGCCTCTCCCTCCCCTCTCCCGGCGAGAAAAGGTGCACTGGACGCCGTGACAACCGTCACACCCGCTGACTGTGACTTTGATCCGCGGATCTAGAAGCTCGTTGTAGTCCCTGACTACGCTCGACTGGCACTGACTGCCATATGCGACAGGGTTCTGACCCCCCTGATTAGTTAGAGAGATCAATCAATGAGGACATACCCACCACGCCAGTGTTCGACCAGGCCGTGCGCTGCTTATTGTGCCGATTGGGCCACCGTGGCCACGCTCGTGACGCGACCCGCCCCGGGCAGAGTCGTCTTGACGGTGGACGGGCCGGCCTGGGCGCCGTCCAGCACGGGCTCCCGGCTGGGCGAGAGTGCGTGCGGGTCGTCTTGACAAGTCGATCGCTGAGAGTGGTGCAGTGAGCATGGCTGGGAGCGGTGCAGAGTTTGCGAGTGCAGCTGGGAGTGGTACAAAGGCGGCGACAGCCGTCGTGAGGGCTGCGGAGGTGGCAAGAGCTGTCGTGACGGCTGCGCAGGCGGCGAGAGCCGTTGCGACGGCTGCGGAGGTGGCGAGCGCAGCTCCGGCGGTGCTGAGCGGGCGGACGCGGCTGGGGGTGTTGCCGAGTGGACCAGCACGGACAAGTGGTCGCGCACGTCAACGCCCGAGACGGCCGCGTCCACCATGCCGGGCGCGGCGTGGCCGTGGGCGCGTTTGTCGCGTCGGATCTCCAGGCCGCAGCAGCGCACGCTGGTCGGACACTGGGCGCGCCACGCGCCGCAGCCGGCCGGCCATGGGTAGGGCCGGGACGGCTCGGGCAGTCGACAGTTGATGGCCGGCAGCCGGGTCCACAGTGTCTGACGGCACACCGTCGGATCATTTCACAGACGCGTCGCTATGGTCGTACTTCTGCCTCGCGTCCGGAAGTATTAGGGGGTGAGTCTGCCACTGTTCACTCGGGACAGCTTTTTCACACCCGTCTTGGGAATGAACCTTTCCGTGATTTACACTCGCCATTAACTTTCTGATGCATATATGGCCATATCATAATTATCAGATGACATATTATATCACAGAAGGATTCGACATGGTAGCCTGATCTGACATTCACGTGCTCCGATGTTTGAATGACGAAGTTATAGCCTATGCATGGTGCACATAGAGACAGACACACAAACATACAGACACAGATACAGACAGACACAGAGACCTGTTTGTCAGACCTGTCCTAGGAGGTGTTCTACCTTTGAAAAGTATGTGCAGCTATTGGAGAGCGCTGTGTATTACAAAACATCAAACACGATTTATCTCTCCCTTCATGCTGGTATTTAAACAATCATCTTCAATGTGGCTTTGATTGACAGATGCTGGATGAAATGCTTTCTATATTGCAATAGCCCACAATAGCAATAGCCGTGTGCGCGGCAGAAATGCCAACCTTAAAAAAACTAAGTGTGGGACCCCCGTAATGACCCATCACGCCATGACTGCAGAAAAGCGTCGCTTTGTATCTACGACAGAGAGGTACTGGATCGGCTGATTGCATTTAGATCAGACAGGAGCATAAGAGCATGGAAAAAAACAGAGGCTGAGCTTTGGAGCAGCTGAACCGATTGATTTGACTGCAAAAATTGAACAAATAATACTGTAGTTTCATGACCAAAGCTACCGAAATCCGATGTTTGCTTTACGTTAAGTCGGGAGGGGTAGACGGGAACAGAAGTCAGACTTGTCCTCCGGCTTGAAAGACGTTACGGTCCCCTGGAGTTGGACCCACTTGGAAGCTGAAGGTGGTGACGCAATTGCATCACACCGTTCCGAAATTGTCAGAACACGAACACAATGGATAAGCAATGGATAGCTTCAGCGAGTTAAAATCAACCTTTGCCATTTGCATAGGCAAAAACTGCGTTTAAACGACTTTTCTCCAAACCTGATCTATCATTCTGGCAGCAATTTCCACAAAGACGGTGTCATAGACATCGCACCTGTGAGAGCACTCAACTTATGTTCACCTCTAATCGCAGCCTCCACGGCAATACATCGCGCTTCGATGACCGCCACCAGGGCAGCCGTAAACATTGAAGTGATGGTCTCGGCCACAGCAGCAGGCATTCACAGCAATGCAGCGACTCCAATGTGTCCAGAGGCCTCCGTTTGAGAAGAACTTGCCGCACGAGAAGACCTGTTGAGCAAACGGAGCACTGCGATAATGTATGTTGCGATAATGCGATAATGTTCATTGCAAATGCAGAGGAATCATGCTGATTGGTGGCATCCACCATCGTAATATGTTACTAGCTTGCATCATCAATCATCAGCAAGAGGAACACAATCTGAACAAAATAACTTAATTGGAATCTACTGTATTCCTGTTATAGTTCAACATTTCCCAATGACCTTCACGTCCCCTTGTCTCCGCTCATGTCGCACTTCGGAACAAGCCAAAATGTTCGGACAGGGTGAAACCCCCTCCATCATGGTCTTCACGTGCGGTTTGTGAGAAGCCGCACTTTCTTCACGTTCGTAGAACATGTAAATATATCCAAATATGGAGACTGATTCTCTAAAAATATCACCACTGAACGTGCAAGTGAGAAACACGACTGAGTTACTAAGTGACCTGAGGCGCATTCATGCAGAAACGATGCCGAAGTTGCAAGTTCTGACCGAAACGTCTCCGACAGTATTCTCGGTAGAACTTAGTCAGAACTGTGTTCCCACCACCTCGAGTCCAAAAATCACCGTTTTTTTGTGACAATGCTGACGTAATCCTCCTGACTTGTCTACCTTATCGGAAGGTATTTTAATGGTGTACAACACACCATTTGCAATTATAAATAAGCTATCTTCGTCTTATTTTCACCACCATTCAGTCCCATTTCATCGACTATTTGTATGCATGGAATGATTATTTTTTGGAGCTAAATGACCAAACCTGGTCGATGCTCCCTAATACCCAAATAACCAACCAACCATACAATGATTAGAGTCTCATCCAACTGTTTCACACAACCAGACGAATGGGAGCTCTAAATTATCATTTGTACAGATCTCTTAATACTGCACAGAAATTATTTGGTGATTGTAGTAGACGTAAAATTTCACGGCGAATCCACTGGTGAGAGCAGTTGTGAAATCGGACAATTAGGGCGCCCCGTAGAAGCAAAAACCGAATTGGCACAACATTACGAGAGAGCGTTATTGTCGCATAACACGCTAACCATGTGAAATTTTAATGGGAACAGCACTACACAAATGTGCTACTATTAATTAGAGATGGCTTCGTGAAGTGAAATACCAAATCGGCAGGTTATTATTCGAAGTGTTCGCGTTTTCGGATTTTCCGACATGCAAGAAGTCCACAAAAGTGGGTGCACATCATGATGCAGTGTTCTTGAGGGCACACTGAGAAATAACTAAATGCGGATTTTTGCGATGTCTAGTACACAAAAACCAAAGGGGTGTAATCGGAAAGTGGTTTGACACCCCCCCAACAAAAAAATCCCATAAAATTTATGTCACTATGGGACCTAGATTTTCATGATTTACATGTTTTTGGCAATGGGGAGTTCATTTTTGGGAGATATTTGAGAAAAACAAATTATTTGTAATCACAAAAGGCGAAATCGACCAGGACAATACATTTTTTTTTTAACCACCCAAAGTCAAAATTTTATCTTCAAATTTCAATTTTTTTTATTTTTCAAGTCTTCTTTAATTTTCCTTCTCTAATGGGTAGAGCAGACCGAAAAAAACGTTGTTCAAAGTTAACTTGCTCTAATAAAAAATGTTTACTTTAGCCATAATCTTCGATTTGAACTCTAATAAGCAAATATGTAAAACAAATAAGTAATCCAAAATGGGGGGAAAATCCTCACGTGTTTTGTTGCATCCCTAAAGATAACCGAACACTAAAAGTTTCATTAAAATATCTAAATCCATTAAAGCGTGACTAGTTGAACTTTTTTGGAGGTGATCTCACTTGACCTACACTAACTGGTTGACCCAAAATGACCCGACCTCAAAAGTTTGGCACAATATGCCAAATTGATGTGGGAAAAGGAATGCCAAGCTTCAGCGCGCTGCTGCGCGCCGCTTCTTTCACTATCCGCGAAAACCTGACGGGAGGCGGTTGAAGACCCACGCCCCCCCGAGAGGGTGCAGGTTAATGCATAATTCTTCAGAAATCTCACAAAACTTGGGTTATGGAATAATTACTAGCAATAAAAAGATGTAACTGGATGAGTACATCTGAAAGTAGGACAACATTCTTGATGGCTACTAAATTATGTCTCTAAATCCATCCCCTCAGTAGCATTTTACCGCATACATTTTTCAATAAAAATATAATGTTTTCGATTTTGGAGTATTTGTAACAAAAACATTTTTCGTTAAAGAATAATGGTTTCGTCGTGAACAAAAATTGTATCCATCAAAAACCCAGCCCCTGGCAGAGTTTCTACCAGAAAATATGAAAGGAATATGCAATTGAGGCCAATAACACCACTCAGAAAGGCTTGAACTCACCCACATTTCAAAGACAAAATCTTTCATTGGAACAGTTTTCAACAAACAAAAAAATAGCAAAACGTTGACGAAAGATGTGCCATGGTGAGCTCCTTACACAAGTATTTTTCCATGCTTTTTATCTGAATTTTTATGCATTGTGTGAATTTCCGAGGCTGACCACTCCAAATTGTCTCCTTAGGTCATTCGTTTTGGCGCCCTAACAGACGTCGAACTCATTCAGAATGTCAGAAAATAGTGTTAAATCATCACATATCATGTGCTGGGGAAAAATACGAATTCTAACAACGCAAGTTTCCCGAAAATTGACGAACAAAAATGGACAATCCATAATGCACCCACGACCCAGGATTGAAGATTCAACAAAGAAAAATTTGGATGAACAAATTTTAGAAAACCATTCTGAACACACCCCATTTTGAGAAAATCTCACAGTCACTCTGAATCCCCACTTAGGCTAACCTAACTTTCTCCTTCCTTCTTTCGAAGTGGCTGTAGACAGGTGAGGGTGGTCTGGAGCATTTAATTACATCAATTGGTGTCAAAATAAATAATTGGTGCAAACAAGCAAAATCTGTTGTTATTATGTCACAGCCCGAGCAAGTGTAATGCACTATGCACAGTGCAATGTAACAGAGATGAGAAAAAAAATATATCCATGATTATATCTGGCCTAGGACCATGATTATGCTTTTCAATATCCAACAACATTTGTTACAACAATTAAGACCCTGCATTTTCTGGTGGTAATTGAACAATCTACAACCTGCTTTGCACATACATGATTCACAAACTTCTTGATGAACTGTTAATAGCTTGAAATTCAGACATAAACATGACCATTAACAACAATGTCACATCATGCAATTGAAAAAATATCAGCATGCAATGCAAATACATTCAATTTCATGATTATCTGGCAATATCAACATGATCAGGTGAACTACAATAGAATCTCAAAGAAATTATGGAAATATAAAATTTGAAGGTTATTTGTGATATTAAATGAAATAAAGTAATTCGTTAGTTATTGGGGTTTAGGGGCACATCGACTGCAGAGGTCATGCAGTGCCCATAAATAAAGCAATTCAATAAATAATAAAATAATGGTTGAATAATACTAATATATATTCGTAATCATGGCATGATAATACATGATAGAGAAAAAACTATTAATAATAATTATACTATTAGTAATAATAATACAACACCATGAAATAATAATTTAAATAATTTAACTTGAATTAATTTCCTAGATTAAACTTAAATAATTGAAACAAATTACTCACTTTCCAATTTGTTTCAATAATTCAAGTTGGAGTTTCCAGGTCAAGATGCTTGAACCAGTTTGCATGAAATGCAGGTTCATTACTACTAAAAATGACATACACCAGTTATTACATATCATAAATGAAAACAAGCACACATTGCAGCATGACATGGGAAGGAAAATATACAATTGCTATACACTACTATTCATTATTCACAAGGTGCAATTATTATAAGTACAGGAAGTTCAACAGGACAACATACACAATCATAAAGTTTAGTTTTACTGAGTGCTGTATGGCTAGATATATTTACTCACATATTAGCACTGCAAGTGCATATATTACAATGCCAATGCATAAAGTTGCTGCAAGTGGCAATCCAAGAAACAAATTGGTGTCATTGTTTTCAAAATCATCATGCACTTGAATATTTTCATCTTCAGATCCATCCATCACATCTGAAAGAATGTCACATATTAAAGTCAGGCACCTAAGCTACCAACCAACCAGGTGAGAGAACCAGGTGAGATTAACTTGTCAGGCACACCAACCTGGTCTATCAGTGCTTCTGAGACATTGCATATATGGAATATCTACTCATAACTTGATGTGTACAGGCAATTTTCTAATAAGTGCAATTTTTCCAATACAACACTTATGAATGAGATTAGGATGATGCAACCGCTGATTTTCATTGAAAATGTTTACTTTTCAGTTTGGAAACAAGATAGCAGCAATGATTGGGCTTCAAGTTAGGTGATTAAAAGTTATGTAGGCATGATAGGTATGATGTGTGTAGTTTGTTCTGTAAAAATGTTAGTTTTTTACTCATGTTTTTTTAATTATGTAAAGCAATTTAGGTACTTGTGGAAAAAATGTAACATAGCCTAGCCAAATATAGTACCCAAAAGCACAATAATACCTATTTCTGCCATGCCAAAGAAGAAAAATGTATGTTCATATTTGGGTCAATATGATTTTTGTCTCTATTCTCCTGATTGCTTCAAATCAATACAGGTGATAATCACAGCATTCCTTACTTGAATTGTACTTCCATGCACTTCAATATCTTGTAGGTCACAATCAATACACAAGGTGACTTACACTTTTATTCCTTTGGATGGTAGATTTATGAAGCATGGCCAACATCATAATTAAGTTATTCATGATGTGCATTATATTTGCAAGATCCAAAATATTAGTTGTTTGTGTCTTATAATTTGGATATAATTGCTTTAATTACATTAATTGATGCATAGGGTCTTCCATCACATTTTTATAAAAATCAGAACACCATAATTGTATTCCCAAACCAGGTACCTACTTCAACAAAATCAAAATGCTATTTACCTGGTATGGTTCTTTTTCCTTATGAAAAGTCATGTATGAAATGAGTAATTGAGGAATGAGGAGCCTGATACAAAAATGTGCATCCAATGTTCAGAATGATGTTGATGGTCCATGAAGATGGTTGGACAAATAAGCTGTTCCTGGACTTTGACATCCTTAGCAGTATCCCACCCAGATAATCATGATAACATTTTTTAACATTTGGAGGTTCAATGGTACCATTTGATAATGAATTACTCAGTGTGGTTAGGTCAGGCTAGCTTATGTTTCTTAGGATGGAATATTATTATTTTTTAAACTTTTCCAATTGTATGGACATTGCTTCTCTTCAGAGGTATGTGATTGTTGAGTGTTGGTTAGGTCAGGCTAGCTTATGTTTCTTAGGATGGAATATTATTATTTTTTAAACTTTTCCAATTGTATGGACATTGCTTCTCTTCAGAGGTATGTGATACAGCAATCTTCAAGTATTACTCCTCACATTTTCTTTCTATCAACAATGCATCTGAGTCACCATCAGCTGACTGCCAGTCAGCTGTTGGTGACTTCACTCAAATGTACAAACACCTCCAGTTGGGTGCAATGAATAGCCCTACTGCATCACCAGGAATATTTATATGGGGGTGAAAACCTAACCTAGCCTAACCCTAGCCTAACAGAACCTAACCCTTAGAAATATTCCTCATGATGCCCTTGAGTAAGTAATTCAGTGCACTCAGCTAAGGGTGTCAATAGTTGGTTTTACAGTGGCAATTTGCTCTTTTGTATACTAGCTTTTGAGCCTTCCAAGTTATTCCTCCCTTCAACTAAATATTCCAGACATGAACTAAAAAAGTACACCAAAAAGCATTTAACATTAACAAGAATTGGTTTCAGTCAATTCTCTGAGCTTTTTGATTGGAAAAAAAAATTTCTTCATGGTCAGAATTAAAAGATTTTAGACAGATCACTTTAGTATAATTTTTCCTTAAACCATTTTATATTCTGAAACCTATGTCCAATACATGGCAAGTAGCAAATCAGTCAGTGCACATGCATCCTACTCATGGGGTGTGCTGTGAATATTTATCAGTTGTACAGTGTGAGCATGTCAGGAGTATCAGGTATGGATTGATAAACTTGGTTGACCTTGATTAAGTGTACCTTTGTTGCTATTTTGTCTACTGTTGCTCAGGAAGTCGCTTACAACCAGATCCTTTGCTAATTTAACCATAGTGCCAATTTTCTCTCCGGCATTCATTCATCAGCTGCCATATGCAGTAGAGCTGAGTGTGGTCTCCACATAAAAAAGAAAGCATATTGCAATCTACTGATTTTTGTAAGTTTAATTTTACTTCTTTCAGCATCATCAACAGTAAAACCTATTTTGTTATTAAAACTGACGTGATAACTATATTTGGTGTTGCTTTTAATATGTGTGTATCATAATGCCAGGTCTTCTCCCTCTATCTTGTCCCAGGTCTCTTTCCTGCGACCTGGGACCTGCAAGCAAATTTCCACTGTAAAACTGACTAATCTTTGAATGTCACCAACAGATGACTGGCAGTCAGCTGGTGATGACTTGGATACAATGCTGAGATAAAGTGTGAGTGGCAATACTTGGTGAATGCCAGTTATGCTAGTCCAGGGTAGGGTGGATTAGCCAATATAATCTGCCTTGTTGATACGCCTTTTTAAAGTTGGGCAGTTTCAAGAAAATAAATAGTATAATTTGAAACAAAAAATATGGATTCTTCTTTGTCCAGGGAGGTCGGGGTTATGCAAGGTTCTGTTAGGGTGCATTTTATGTAATTGTTGTATAAATTTCTTTGTACCTGCATTGTTACCTAGCTAACTCAAACACCATCTTTTGGTGTTTTGTTCAAAACTGAAATGTAAGGACTTACACAGAAAATGAGTGTTCATGTCATCTTAGCCACCTTGATAAACATTGCATTCAAAAGATAAATTCAAAGAATACATAAAGCACCTGAAATCACAAACCTTTGCTTCCTTCATGGAGGCAAATGTCTGTGAAAACTCGTCTTGTTATCACCTGAAAGCACAATAATGATTTTGATTGCCCTAAAAATTACTTAAATACGGCATAAAAATGCGTAGGTAAATTACCTGCCAACGACACCTAAACCGCATTTCTTTTACGAGAGGTAAACATGCAGCAAGCAAATTAAGATCTAGAAATATTGGGGTTCAGGGGGTGCAAAAGGTCTCTACCGAAGTATGATGGCAGCGCAACGTCACAGACGAATGAAGTATTCCCTTCACATGCTTATAATTTACCGCGTGAGGTCACCTTCTGAAGAAGCCAAGCGCTCAAATGACATTTTTTAAAGATAAAAACTTTTCTATGTTTGAAGCATCCCACCCTTTGAAATATACAAATGCAGCCTATTTAGGTTGATTTACTTATGAATATTGTATACATATTCCTAAGGATAATCTTCAGTGGTCCCAGTGTCTTATGGTCATATGGTATGGGACTAGGAATATATGGAGGGATTAACGGGATTCTAACCAACATTTGGAATTTCGCTGAGGAGTTTGGAGATGGAACTTTGGGAGATGCTTACATGCTATCAGATCAGAGAGCCCGACACGTAGCCAGACGAAATTATCAAGGTCCATGATAGTCCCATTACCCGGCTTTATCCAGTGTCCATACATCCATGGGCTTCAAGGGCCAGAACAGAGTAGCGGGCACTGGGAACATGTGCCTCATGAAAACTGGTGCCCCTCCGGGAAGGCTGAGTGAACTCCCGTCGAAATGCTGAAGCCATAGGCGTCCTTCTAGGAGAAAATGGTGTCTTTTCAGTATGCTGGAGTGCAGCCTACTCTAATTTGTTTGTCCAAGGCGCCTCTGTAAGGCAAAGGCGCCCTTTCAGTGTGCTCGAATGCACCCCCTCCCCCATTGCTCCTCAGTTTTATGTGAACAAAACATATATGCGCAAAACCATACGGGTATACTAAACTTTGCCAAACTAAGCTAAACAAACTAAAACTACCAAACCTTTAACTTCGTATGTCTTGTACGCGGCGAAATTGAAGCATGATTGATGTCATTGAATATATATAACTAAAAAGACAACTCGATTTTTCAAAACTGTCCCGACGGCTGCACCGCATATTGGCAAAACGGCGGCGCTGGTAGGCGCTGCGCAGTGTGTTGTGGATGTAAAACGGTGGCGTTGGGGCGTTGGCGCCCATCCTACTAGGAAAATAGTCCTACAGTGAGGCTCTGGTGCAGCCCTCTAATTTTTGCAGCTAAAGTTACCCATCCAGATGAAAATGTGCAGATAATCATTTAGTGCACCCTTCGAATTTTGAACCGAAGTCTCCCTTCCAAGACCTTAGAGTGCACCCCCTCGACATTTTCAGCTGAATACACCCCTTGGGGCTCATCCAGTGGCTCCAGATATGCCCCTTGCATGAAGATCCCGGATCTGCGCATGCCCTCTTAGCTGCGCCCTTGGAAGAGGCCCCGGGCTGATAGAGGAACTACAATTAAAAAGGAAGTCCTGAGGGCACGGATGTTGATTTCTGAAAATTATTCGGACGGGGGGAGGAATACATGAAGGCAACGGGCAGGTTGAAATTGATTGGGGATACCATTCCATAAGGCCCCATGTTAAAGCTTGAAATTATTGGCGGGGAGAGGGGCAAATCCAACATTGATTGGACACATTCCCCCTCGAAGTGTACAAAACAACACCCATGCCTGAGCATCAACACGTGGCTCGCAGGATGGTCGTGCGAATTCAGGGATGGTCCGTGGATTCATGGACATGTCCCCATGCAATTTGGAACCCGCGCCCCTCCGGGATGACTCGAGTGCTCCCCTCATATTTTTTTTTTCAGCTAGGACCACCCATCCAGTGTGCTCAAGTGCACACACCCTCCCCCGCCAAACGGATTTATTTTGCCGAAGGGGCCCCTTCAGGTGATTCCGCAGGGTGCACCTAAGAAATGGTCCCCCATGACAAATACTAACTGCCCTTAGATAGGATTTAGTATGCAGACAGTACACATATGCTCTCAACTACAAACATTCCCAGCGTTAATTCGCTGGCATTTATTTATTAGCGAATGTCGGATACTAGCACTCGCTTGTATCCGGGGTCTTAATTCCACGGGGTTCACATGCCGAATCCCGCACAAAGCTGGAAAAACAATGATTAATACACGTTGGACACCTGAAAAGCACAATTACAATATTTTACGAAGTGTTTCAACATTTCTATCTTTTCATCATGAACTCAGCATCATTTTCAAGAACTTTTCATCAAAATCTATCAGCAGCATTTCATTTTACATTTCATTCCAGGGTCAAAATGCATGCGAGTGAGAGGCGCGCCCGAGCTTTTGACCGTACAGGTTCGCGCTTGATGCTACCAATAGACACATCAGAGGAAAAATATGTGATACCATGAAGTCTTGGAAGTTAAATTTCCTGTACCTTCAAAATAAAGGCATCTTTGGTGCAAACAGTTTCGTAACAGCTGCTTGTGATTGCAGCCGAATCCACCGTCCTGAAAACCAATTGACTTGACATGGGTAAGGAAATGCCCTTTTATAGATAGCCCATAAATAATACAAATAAATTGCAATATGGTTTTCCTCGTCCTGGTTCAAAATTGATTGCTACGTCGTCTGATTATTTACCTTTTTAGACCTTATTCACCCTTTTCTCAGGGACACTTGAACACCTTTTAATGAAATTATCACAAACAATGGTGCCTTGCTACGATATGCTGACGCATGTGTCTCTAAGTCTCTAACTTTTGCGTCACTCAGCGGCTTTTTGCTCCAATGTAATTCTCACGTCACTTTTCATGACGATATATTTTTTGCTTTCAACGTTGTTGAAATAAGCAGAATTATACCTACAGATGCATTAAACATAATGTGTGCACTGTATACAATGCGCTTTCTGATTTTCAAGGAGACTCCACTCAGCTCTATCTAGAAGGCGCGGGATTTGCCTCGCGCAGGTGATT
The DNA here is from genome assembly GCA_034440575.1 of Imbricaverruca yamaguchii. Taxonomy (NCBI): domain Eukaryota; kingdom Metazoa; phylum Arthropoda; class Thecostraca; family Neoverrucidae; genus Imbricaverruca; species Imbricaverruca yamaguchii. The sequence continues at coordinate 919,491 of JAOTOL010001643.1, forward strand.
CGGTATGCGCGCCGAATAGGTAGGTGCAGGGTGATATATGGTGGCGGGTGGCGGTGTAAGTCCCGTGATGTGGGGTAATTTCGGAAGAATTGCGGGTGATTACGGTGAAATATTGAGCTTTTCTTGGCTAAATATCGAAAAATACAGTCGCTTAGTTTGACATTTGTGTTAATTCCCTTCCCGTCGCTGTTATCAGGTAATACCTTTGTTTGTTTATTTGGTGGTCCACGACGCGCTTTTGCACATTCACGGCTAATGGCACCGCCCACATTGTTTCGTCGGTGGGCCGCGGGATTGGGAAATGTCTCGAGGGGTGCGAGTGTCGAACCCGGGACCTTTGGTACCCAGAGCCCATCACCTTAACCCGTCCCGTCTCGGGGGGTCTTCAACCGCCCCCCCCCCTCAGGTTTTTCGCGGATAGTGGACGAACGGCGCGCGGCGGCGCACTCAAATTTGGCATACCTTTTCCGACATCAATTTGGCATGCTGATTTTGAATTTTGAATTCAGGTAGTCAGGTAGTGGCAATTTTGAAGTCAGGTCATCTAGGGTCAACGAGTTAGTCAAGGTCAAGTGAGGTCACCTCCAAAAAAGTTCAAGCAGTCGTCACAATTTAACGGATACAGATGTTTGAAGGAAACTTTCAACGTTTGCTTATCTTTAGGGATGTAACAAAATGCACAAGTGGATATTTTACCTTCTTTTTTTTCGTTTTTGACTACATATAAATTTTGCATATGTGCCGAATTGCAGTTCAAATAGAGGATTCTGGCTAAAGTAAGCATTTTTAGTAGGGCAAGTTGACTTCGAACAACGTTTCTCGGTCTTCTCCACCCATTGGAAAATGAAAATAAAGAAAACTTGAAAACTTAACATTTTTTAATTAAAAAATATTTTTTTTGGGGGGGGCAAAAAATATTGCCATGGTCGATTTCGCTGTCCTTTTCTCATTCCAAATATTTTTTTTCATTTTTCCCCAAAATTAACTCCCCAAAGCCAAAAATATAATGTAAGTCGTGAAAAGACGTGAAAATCTAGCCTCCTGGTGACGCCACTTTTGGGGGAAGTTGTTTTGGGGATGGACCCGGACCTTACTCGTTGAGCGCTTTCCGATCAGACCTCTTTCATTTTCGTGCGATCCTTGGTTGGCATTTTAGAGGGGTTACTAACCGCCCCTCCCCCCCCGAGACGGGGTGTGAGGATCTGACCGAAAGACGGCTCGGGTTAGAGTTTCGTCATGAAACGTCTGCTAATATTGTGAATATAGTCAAAACTCAAAATGAAAGTACGCCTAATTCCGAGAGCAGGGCGGTTAGTACTTGATTTTTTATCGTATTTACATTGGCCTGGAACCATTCCGGCTTCACTCTTGTTCGCTATGGAATGCAGTCCCGTGCATCTCCTTATGACATATTGCGGAAATACAATATGTCTCATCTCATGTCTCATCGAAGCCGTCTCATCAAATGCTCTGATTCGCATTCGATGAGACGGCTTCGAATAACCTTCATTCAGTCGCTTATATTTGCGTGCAACTTATGCTTTTTGTAGAACGTGAGCTTTCCGGAGCCTCCGTCGTTGGGATTAGCGAAAGTGAGCTGCATTTGTGCCTTTGTCGTGATCGCGTCGTTGCAAAGCGTAATCTGATTGCGGAAACCCAGATTCTCGTGCAGCCGCCTGGCTGCTGATTCAACGACTTTACGTCAGGCATGAGCCTCGGCTGTTGGTCGTTTAGAATAGATATTAATTTATATCCACGGACGTGGATGCACGTGTACAGTGTATTACCGCAAACGTTGAGGCGTTGGCGCCCAAGTTGGAACGGCAGCGCCGCCTTTTCCTCAAGTCACTTGATTTAGTTACTCCGGTAACACCACCTTTTCTTCTTAACAGCATCAAGCTTTACACTTGCAACAGCAACCTTGCTGGCGATCGCATACCGATGTTATCTGGGAGCGTACAGCAGTAGATTTAGTTTTTTTTTTGTCAGCGCCCAGCATAGATCAACATTTCTCACCCTGTACGACGGGAGGCTTCGCCGCTGCGTTTTCCATGCAACTGATGATCCCCGCCACTCGTGCATGCACATGTATTATTCTTGGTTGGTTATCGGTTTTACAACACATCGACCGTTGAGCCATGTAGCGTCGCCAATCTCTCACGCCGATTGGTCGCGGGCGAAGAGTAGCGACAGGTGAGACTCGAACCCACAACCTTTCGATTGTGACTACTTGTGACTTTCGATTGTGACTACTCGTCCCACATGTGTTATTCTTAAAGGACAATCAATTTCCGCTGGCACTTCATCACAAAGGAAACAATAGCGATTCACTGAATCGTGCAATACAGAGGGGACCTTGAGTGTGCCACATTCGTGAAGCTCAATCGTTGTATTGCGTGCAAATCGCTGTGCGAAATGCCATTGGATTTGCCTAATGTGGACGAATCCGACAGAACATGGAGCTGTCGAGGGTAGCCCCAGTTCATAGGTTCGGTTCCAGGGTTTGGTCTAACAAGATTGTACTGGGTGGGGGTATGCACTCGTATAACATATTAACTACGGGGACCGCGGTCCCATCAGTCAAGGCCCTGCCCCCCGAGTCACGAAACCATTATCTTTGCTTAAGCATTACTGCAGCGGCCGAAGTAAGCTTGTCGGTGACGATGACACCACGGTAGCCAATGGAACCGCCCCCCCGCCCCACACGCTCAAAATTTCAGACCTCAAAATCAATGGTAATGCCCTGAGGGCGGGGTCGTTACAATTGACTTCAATGAGGTAAAATTCCAGCCTTTCGAGCACTCCCTGCCCGGGCAATAATGAAACAATGACAAGTGTGACTTGACTGGAGGAGTGAAGGGTACACGGAACCCGCAGCAGCATGTTGAGGGAGGCCTGGTCCGTTCGGCGTTGGACTACCGAGCAGGCAGAGTTTCGGATACCGTTGTCGGGGTAGGTCCCCGCCATATAGCACGCTAGCATTTGCCGGCGTGGCCAGCTTCCGAGTGCTGAGTGGTTAGTCCCCGCTATGTAGCTCATTTGTACCGGCCCGCGTAGCTAGCTTCCGAGTGTCGAGTGGTATATCCTCGCCTAGAACTCATTCATACCGGCTTGAGTAGCCAGCTTTACCTTCCGATTAGTGATAAGGTCGAATTATCGCCTGAAGATCCTGGAATTCTCGCATATGCCAGGAGTTCTCGTCACCTATGTGTTTTTGTAATGAGAAGGTGATTTATCATTTGTTGCATCAATGAAGTGTTGTGTATTTGTTCGGTGTGTGACATTGATCTTTCTTGCTGCAGGCCATAGACGGATACAGGGGAGGCGGAGGAGCCTCCAGCCCCCAACCGGAAAGACGCCCCGCCGAGTAGAAAATGCATCCCTGCGAGAGGGTCGAGCGCACCCCTCCGCGCTCGGTGAATTTTCGAGCTGAAGGCGCCCCCTCATAATTTTGTCACGTTCCTATTAAACATATCCTAGATCTGTCAGTATTGTAGGTGCAGCATCATCAAGGGTAGGTGCAATGGTCAGCTGCATTGGTTTGCTTCATGAGACAGTAATCATTCCCGAAGTCGCTACGTGGGTGCTGTGGCTCAGGAACCGTTTCTTCTACACCTCTCCCCACCTCCCATCATTGAACATTTCATACCTTATTTTATCCTCTACAATTTCGTGTTTCATTGGTATCTTCATGCATGATGCTTAAATTATACCTCAGGGTAAATCTACCCTATTGCAGTTACCGTTCAGGCTAATAATTCCTTGGATTTCAGGTTATATAGTCATGCATGTATTGAATGTATCCATCAATATACCCACGCTCTACGTTTGGCCTTTCAAAGCATCAGACTGCGTGCAAATATCCTGGGTGCATGTCATATGTTCGTCAGTGTGTATCCACGATTATTAACCAGAATCCGTGCCGCTACCCCCGTCCCTCTATTCATACTGCATGGTGACATCCCTGGTAAGGTTATATGCGTCACGGCTGTGTCCCCGACCACCCATTGGTCGTCGGGCGGCGCGCCGGCGTCATGGGTACCGGCGCGCGGCGGGCGAGCTTCTCTTACCCGCCACTACGAGGCGGTCTGTTTTGATTCAAGACGGCGCGCTGGAGTCGGAGGCCGGCGCGCGCCGACGCAGTTATTGTCGGGCGACCGGCCAGTGGTTCTCGCGGTTCGGGCCCGGCTGGGCGCGCTTCTCTGCTCCGGTCGGACAGGGCCATGTGAGGCCGCAAGCTTGCATATCGCACCCAGAGCACCATCCGATCGTGTCGCCAAGTGTGGCTGCCGCCGTGCCGGCCCGTGCTGGGATGCTAGCTGCGCACGCGCTTGTGGCTCTCGGGAATTGCGTCTGAATATCGGACTCGCGCGCCGACACTGAAGCGTCGCCAGCCATGACCCGACCCGACATGGCGTCTGAGGAGCAGAAGGAGCCCGGCGGCGTCTCCGCCGCGCCGTCCAGCCCGGCGCCGTCCACGCCCGACAGGGTCGCCGACGGCATCATGCACCTGGAGCCGCGGCCGTTCCGACCCTTCAAGACCTCCGAGGAGTATCTGTACGCGATGAAGGAGGACCTGGCCGAGTGGCTCAAGATGCTGTACGATCTCGAAATGTCGCCGGAGAACTTCATGGATACACTGGATACGGGCGTCGTGCTCTGCGATGTAAGTGTTTACATTCCTTCTTAGCCGTGTACTCGGTACCCATCACCAGCTATTTGCTAGATTTCTAGGAGTAACGTGTTGGTTATTGATACACCTTAGTTGTTCGCTCGCCGATGGGTGTCATGTGAAGTTGCGCTGATGTACCAGTTCAAAACAGAGACTTGTTTGATGTTTTCTTCTTTGTGGGGAGGTGGAAGCGTAAAATGAAGCATTGTGTGACTTAACCTGCAGCACACCCGGAATGAAACATTTTCCGATCACTGATGGAGGGGAGGAGCGAACTTAACGTCCAGTTGCTCTTCGAGTCCCTGGGTCAGGGGAGCCCTTAGCCAGGCTGGGGAGCTGTGGGCACGTGCCTCCACTCAGCAAACCATGCGCCATAATTACTTTAGTATTACACATATGGACCTATGGACTTGGAATGGACGTGCACTAGGCAGAATCGGTTCAGAAAAATGGTGTTACTCTCCCGATAATTCCGGTTGCTTACGGGCCTGAGGGAATTCATAGTGCCTGCATCAGTGGGTACCGGCAGACAGGAATCTGCTGATCGACTTTGTCATGACCATGGATGAGGGATGGCAGCTCCCTGAACTCAGATAAGTGGAGGTTTCTCTGAGGACGACAGCGGGAATCCAGGGATTCTTCAGGGTAGAGACATAACTATTCTGTCCGACCGTGTGAAAATTACGATGTCTTGGCTAAATGTGATGAAATCGAGAGATTGCGCGTGCTAATTGTCCGGTTTTCGGCTGGATCAGGTCAAACACTAAATGAATATGGTACTCTGTCCCATGCCTCCCGAAAAAAAATTCACCAGGAAATGTCCTGCTCCTAATCAGACGAGCGCAATCCACAGCAAACAAGCCTGGTAACCTATAGCTGGCGGTAAGCTGGTGCAAAAACGCAACTTTCTACCACAGAAGTAAAATCCGTTTTTTACTCGAATATGATTATAACTTTATTATTCGTGGTTGAAAATAAACTTCTTTTATCCATGACGGTGAATACAACTTATTTATGCTGGTTAAAAGCGACTAAAACCGACTACAGATCACAAGGATATTCGCAAAGTAGAATATTCCCAGGTGTTTGCATGCCTATAACATTGAATGGATAAACCACTACCTACATGAGTTCTTAGTACCTGGTGGATATTGAATACACTATAAGTACAAACGTAATCTGTTTTCAGTTACAAAAGCAATCATGCGGCACAAAATTAGGTCCTGTCTCCCAAACACATGCACAAATACCAGTAATCGGGCATAATCTAACCTGTAGAAACAAAAATGTCAACATGTTTTTTTTTTTAATCAACGGAATGATTGCTGCTAGGTGCACAGCCATAATTTTCATGAGGGAGAGCCACAAAACAAAGTGGTATGAAATAACAACCGGTATCAGCGAGAGAAGCGCGCCGAAAATTCCTGGTTTTTCGTGCTGAAAATCTCAATATTTCTTGTTTCATCTACTAGATTTTTAGCTTCTAGGGTGTCTCCAGTTTCCCCAGTTTCTCTTCTAGTAGTTTCTCCGGCGCACTCTTCGCTGCACCTCTGTATGTTGCAATTCTGATCTCAAAACTAAGCATCCCATGCGTGATGTATAAAAATGGTGTAGCTGGTGTGTGTTGGTACCAACCTGCTTTTATGGTAAATATGCTCAGTGTTTGTTTGGTGCACCACATTGATGAGGTTAGTGTATATTTTGTCCTCAATATCTCGATTAGCCAAGGTTGACTTCGGTACAATGTTTTGCGACAGGAACAGGTTCAATTATTGTGACGTAATCGGCAGTTGAACTTTTAAATTACTTTTGCCACACGTTCAATCAGTAAACACTTGTGAAAGCCATCCTGGGTGGATGCAAAGTTGAACTTAAAAGTAAAGCAGATTGATCAGCGAAGAATATTGCATGGGTCTGTTACTCAGAGGCGCAACGAAGCCCCCTCCCACAACAAAAGAAAATACACCAGATATATTATAATTTTGAGTTTACACCACGGCAAACGAGAAATTCTCAGCACGCTTCGCGCGCTGAAAGCGGTCTCCTTGGAATGTGATTTTCCGTGGGTCGCCCCCACCCCCTTAGGAAAATGCGGCATGTGCCCCTACCGTAGCTACCTCCGCACATGCTATTGTTATACTAAGAACTTGCAACTTTCACCAGCACACAGCAAGAGCGTATCATACAAATACACAGCATGCGGCGCATGATGGTATGTACACAGTACGAGCGCAAAACAGCATGATAATCATCATGGATTTGGTGTGCAATTTAGTGTCAGAGTCTTTCAACTAAGGACGTCATTGCAGTACTGCCCAGACAACGTTTGTGTTCCTATAATTAAGAAGGCGAGCAATCCATCATGAATGCGATTTATATGTACATAATTAATACTAGCAATGTACAGTTTATTGCCGGTGGTATGCTTTAGATTTGCATCTTTGTGACAACATGACAAACACTGTGAAGTTGAACGGAGTTTTGGCTGGTTTAAACCACTGGGCTGTAAAACTCGTATTGAGTAGCCGGTCCAAGCTACGCTTTAAGCCTGTCGTAACAACCAGTAGCGAAGGCTTGCCATCTGTGGTGGCCAGCTTGTTATTGATGGAAATACTGAAACTTAGTTGAAAATATTCCACTTGTATGCATGTTGCTTTTCGTTGTTGGAGTGACAATTGGGCACAGGTTTGCTTGAACCGACTTCAAGACTATATTGTGAATGTCTTGACTGCTTTAGCATGTTTCTGGACTATGCTGAACTATGCTACGATTTTCATGTCGAAACATATATTCACGTTTCGGTGTTCCTGAGCCATGTTCAGCTCATGTTTGGGTCTTTGTGAGCCATGTTCGCGTTTGGGTATATATGAGTCCTGTTCTGCCTATGTTTGGATATTTATGAGCTATTTTCAGTTCATGTTTAGGTATTTATGAGCTATGTTTAGCTCATGATTGATAAATTGAGAGATTCTCGGGTGGTGGAAAAAATACATTTACTGCCATTTACTGATGTGAAACATACATAAATGGACGGAACATGGCATACATGATCGGCTTATACAAAATTATGAAGTTATATAAGGCAATTAGATAGAATAGCACGAATATTATATTGTCATGGCTATTCTGGAAACACTTGAAATCTTATAAAGCATACAAGATCATCAGGAATATTACTGTTCCCAGCTGTGTAATTGGTTTTGTCATGCGGGCGAACTTGGTGTTCGTATCGGGTGCAACAATGCAAATGTTGGGGAATGTCGGTCTGGCGGCAGTCAAGGTTGGTGCTACAGTTTTAATGCCTGCAATAGTATATTATTCTCCATCCGTGCCTTAAGCCGATTTCCATGCGACATTGTATCCCTATTACGGTTGCAGTATGTGAATCATAAATCAGAATGACAATAACAATAATTTGAATGTGAGCGTTTAGCTGTTCGGCAGGAATGAAGATTGTAAAGAAGAACACTACTTGACAGCAATTAAGGTTGGGAAGTAGTTGCACCATTTTTATCGATGGTATAAGGGGACAATCCAGTGTTGAAGGTGTTCAGGGAGCAACAACAATGACAGCTACAACGCGAACTTTCTCGAACCGTGCATGGTTTATTCCATTTCATAACACCAGTTTTGTTTTGGCAAACCCAAGTCCGGTATTTGCAGCGGCAACTGTGCTGATATTCCCGAATAGAAGCACAGCAAGAGCGACTTGTAGGTGAACAAACCAATGCAGAAAGAGAGTCGATTTCTGCGTCTGGACAGCTTTCGATGAAAAATAAAATGGACGTTGTCAGGGAAGTTGATCCCTACGGCCATAGTAGCCCGCTACTGTACTCAAGTGCTTTCCAATAAACACTGAAGTGTGCTTTACCGTTATTTCAGTAAACAGTTCCACTCTGGTACATTCATGGAGCTAAATTCCCCAATCGGGTGTGCATTTTTGGATACAAGGCGGGCGCATCCTCAAGTTATAAACCGATGGTAACTGAATCGTACAGCCAGGCTAATGATTGCTGCATGAACAACACAGTCGATGCGCCCCAAAGCCGAAGTAACCAACACAGGTTTGGCTAGTAACATGGATGGTGTTGTAATGACAACACAACAACCAGATATACGTTTTATACAAAAACTAATGTTCGTGTGGCATGAATCGTCTATTCACCTGCATGCAGGCTTAAATCGGCTGCACCAATCGCTCATTCGCAGACTCAATAGTCGTCGGCCGAAATGCCCGCCGGGAGACAGACTAGCACTATGCGACAGACAGCCGCCTCGGTGCGGAGAGGTGGCGGCCGCCGGCACGACAGCCGAGGGCCGGATGTGCCGGGGGTCTGCAGTCTGCGCGTCACGTGACACGGTTTCGGACGCGCCACGCCGCCGGCTATCGGCCATCGGCGCGGTTTCCCGGAGGTGGCCGCCGGCGGCGGCCGGTTTCTCCGTTCGTTATCGTGCCGACGGTGTGTGACGCGGCCATTGTTGGCGACCGGGCCTGTTACGCCATTTTCAATGCTGGCCGTGATAGATGTGACGGCGCATCGTGAAATTCGGCCCGTCCCCCCTCTGGGATGACGACATGTGCGCTATGCACCCTCGCCTCCGTGACCGTGGTAGAGGTGCTCCGACTCAGGGAAACCCTTTCAAATGCAGGCTGGAGTGCCCAGCAATGAAAATGAAATTAAAATGGATGGCGCTTTTCCTCCAGCTTACGTTCATGGGCGAATCAGTTAAACTACAAAAATACGGGCACCCGAAAGGAAAGCTCGGAGTGCTTAAGCACACTTAGTGAGGTAATACTTTCCATCGCTGTCTGCGACGGTAGCACAACGTCTGAACGATGTGGTCAGCCTGTAACGGCTTCGCATCGTCGCCGACACCATTTGTCGTGGCACTTGGGCGGAGCAGACGCATGACTCAATCATCACCAGTGATCCTCACTGCATTAAAAACCTGTCAATCGTCGATCGAGGGACAAGTTGCGGGATGTATTGCAATTAGGTGCGCTCAAGTTACGACAGATTACATTTAGCATAGCTTCAAGTTGCACTAGCCATGGTTGGTTCTTGGTTTTACGACACATCGACCGTTGAGTCATGCAGCGTCGCCAATCTCTCACGCCGATTGGTCGCGGGCGAAGAGTAGCGACAGGTGAGACTCGAACACACAACCTTTCGATTGTGAGACGAACAGCTTACCCCTAGACTACACGTCCCCTGCACTAGCCGTGAGCGTGACATTTTCCCAGGGATGAAGTGCGTCATCCCCTCGGGTGGATCCGCACGGTGCGCCGGCGCCCATCACGTGGTGCCCGTGTTGTCTGTCCGTCATGTCTGTCATGTGCCCGGCTGTCGCTCTGATCCAGAGCTGCTACGCATGGCATCCGTGATGTGGGTTGACACCCGGCCAGCGGTACCTGTCGTTCGCGGCTGTCGCTCTGATCCAGAGCTGCTACGCATGGCATCCGTGATGTGGGTTGACACCCGGCCAGCGGTACCTGTCGTTCGCGGCCGGCGCTCCGATTCGCCGCGGTCTCCTCCATGTTGCGTGACGTCCAGAGCCGGGCTCAGCTGTATGGTGGCTGGAGGTCGCCTCTGCGAACACCGCTCGACAGAATGTTTGTCATCGATGTTCTCAGTAAACGCAGCTTTGTTGCGCTTGTGTGTCGAAAGCATTCACGAAGCGCATTGGCGTTGGTTTTTATCACTGAAGAGGCTTGTGCACCCAATATTGGCTCGACGACGTAATGCTTTCATTATTTAGCGTGGACTATATGGAGCTCAGTGAAGCAATTCGCAGGGAATTGTTTTTCTTCCGTGCCCAGTCCCCCAACAATTTTCATGAATCGACACCCGTTACAAAGCAAATGCATTCTCGTTTAGTGTGGAGGGGATACGTGGCATGGACATGGACCATGGTCCGAGCCTCATATGTTAAACATGATCCTGCCAGCAAACTTCAATTGCCACTCTCTTTTGTATCAGTTGATGCTTCAGTTCTATGAGTTACCGCCTTTTTAACGGTTGTGTATTTTAACCGATGTAATTTATCAATTACAGTCAAGTATTCTAACAATTTCCTGAAAGCTGGTGAGCTTCCTGTTTGATTTATGTCATCAGTTGCAAAGCCGCAGCCAGGGGGTAGCCCGCCCTCCTTAGCAACCAAGACTACACTAGAGGAAAAACATTTTTGCCACGCAGAGTCAACAAATTCGGCGCGAGAAGCGCGCCGAAAGCGTTATGTTCCATGACTTTTTTGTTGGTCACCCCCGCCCCCTTTAAGAAAATCCTGGTTGCGCCACTGGTCAGCATTATCTGCTGTTGATGGTCTTCTAAAAAGGTAATTTGCGATGTTTTCACCAGTTTCTGAAGTATCTGATTTGCTGGTCAGCGCACCTGCCTATTTGTAAAATAAGGCACATTGACCTAATTCCTCGAGTATTGAAAGATGAAATATCAGCTAAAGAGACTTAATAAGCGCATATCTGCCATCACAAGTGTGTTTCAAGCTTACATAAGTATAAATAAATGAATTGCATATTGGTGGATTAATTGAAAATGGATGCTTTCATTATTATACAAGCTTCGCAATGATCTGTGGTCCAATATGTACGTTTATATTAAGTCTCTGGCTCATATTTTGATCTTCAATGCTCAAGAAATTAGGTTACTGTGCCTTAATTTCACTTATATAGCTCTCCTGGCTTCAGCACTCCAGGAAATCAACGTCACCATTCATGTTTGATTAAGTTAAATCCGAGTGCATGCTGGAGAAACTTTACTGGGAGAAGAAACTTTCCATGCCATGCAGTTTGCCGCGGAGATACTGCACCCACCAAAGGATCGAGGAATTCAAATTCGCTAGCATGATCCTAACCGGTAGGTTAGAGTGCCACCAGTACTCAGACTCCTTTGCCCCGTTGTCAGTTCTGGAGCCTGATGTGATCAGTTGCGAACTGACTGCCCCATACGTGGACTAAATGCGAATGCGTGTAAAGACTCGAACCCTGCTTTGCCGGAAAAAGGAAGGCTGGCGAAAGGAAACTAAAGGCTGGCGACATGCCAATTAGTCTACCGAAGCGGCTATATAAAAACTGTCTGAGTATCATTCTGATCTGCTCCTGTTTTCATTGGTAGACAGTTAAGTAGCATCAGCGGCCAACCGCAGACGTGAAATTCTTGGCGACGCTGGTGCCACTCAAAAAGTCCAGCGTTGAAAACTATTGTGGTGGCATTAGGTGGCGATAGCGCGCCATGACCCACCCGTCAGGCCGGCTACGGGCACAGCTTATTCCGGCCGGCAACAGTTTGCGGTGCGCTTTTTCTTGCGCTCTGTTGGCGGCTGGAGTTTTGCAGCTGGTGTTATGGCGGTGGTGCTGCGGCCGGTGCCCGCAACAGTCGCCACTCGCTACGCCACGTCCTGGCGAAACCAGGCATGCACTGCTGGTGTCAGCAGCGCGGGCTGTCGGCGGTGGACTGCTGATGTCAGCAGCGTGGGCTGTCGGGGGTGGACTGCTGATGTCAGCAGCGTGGGATGTCGGGGGTGGACTGCTGATGTCAGCAGCGCGGGCTGTCGGCGGTGGACTGCTGATGTCAGCAGCGTGGGGTGTCGGGGGTGGACTGCTGGTGTCAGCAGCGCGGGCTGTCGGCGGTGCACTGCTGGTGTCAGCAGCGCGGGCTGTCGGCGGTGGGCTGCTGATGTCAGCAGCGCGGGCTGTCGGGGGTGGACTGCTGGTGTCAGCAGCGTGGGCTGTCGGGGGTGGACTGCTGATGTCAGCAGCGTGGGATGTCGGGGGTGGACTGCTGATGTCAGCAGCTCGGGCTGTCGGGAGTGGACTGCTGATGTCAGCAGCGCGGGCTGTCGGCGGTGCACTGCTGGTGTCAGCAGCGCGGGCTGTCGGCGGTGGGCTGCTGATGTCAGCAGCGCGGGCTGTCGGCGGTGGACTGCTGATGTCAGCAGCGCAGGCTGTCGGGTGTGGACTGCTGATGTCAGCAGCGCAGGCTGTCGGGTGTGCACTGCTGATGTCAGCAGATCGGGCTGTCGGGAGTGCACTGCTGATGTCAGCAGCGTGGGCTGTCGGGAGTGCACTGCTGTTGTCAGCAGCTCGGGCTGTCAGGAGTCAATTGTTGATGTCAGCAGCGCGGGCTGTCAGGAGTTCATTGCTGATGTCAGCAGCGTGGGCTGTCGGGAGTGCACTGCTGGTGTCAGCAGTCCAGGCTGCCAGTCGCGCTGTCGGCCAATCGGCTTCCGTTGAGCCGCTCTCAGGTTGAAGGAACTCGCAGATCCACGGCACTGTCCGGGACCGAACGGCCGCGGAAGTGGGCGGGCACATTCCGCCGAGTTATTCACGTCGTCTATCTGCTGCGATGTCCAGCCCGGCCAATCCCGCCGCCGGGCCCCTTGTTTTGGATGGCCAGCTGGTCGCGACTTGCACCATTGGTGATGCTGCTTCTGGTGCCTCCCATCGAGCCGGTGGATTTATGTGGTTGATGCCACCACCCGCTTCACTATTGGTGGTGACATCCTTTGGACTCCGGCAATGTCAAATGAAAGAAGCAACTGTGCTGAAATAGAATGTCGACCACCATGGGATGGCCCGTTTCTCCGTCCGTATTGGTGTCTTATTTGACCCTAGAGGCCGTCTGGTAACTGAGGATCACGCTGGCGTATCAGTATCAGTAGCCGTTGATGTATGTATCAACACCACCCCGAACTATCGGTGAACGGTGCTGATTGCTTGCACCAAAGCTGCAACCTGTGTGGTACGTCATCAGTGCTAACCACAAAAGACGCCGAAGGAAGTAAATTGTATCCATATTGCAATCGGGAATCTTCATCACTGAAGCAGTCAAGAAATGGGCTGCTGAGGTATCTGGTTCTGCGCGATGACCCTTTTGGTTTAACCTGACTGGTCTGATCCGATTTGGTTTTGAGCGGACCTTGCCTGACTGAGTTGGTGTTGACCATGTCCGACCTGACTTGACCTGTCGTGCTGCTAATGGACCTCATCTGTTCCAGCATGCCAACAATGTGCGCCGGTGCGCTGACGAGTTCCAGTCGGAGCACGTGGTGCGCCGAGGTCGCCGCTTCTCGGCCGGCTTCCGCATCCCAAGCTGGGAGGTGCAGTACAACCGTTCCGCACGCGCCGGCTCCTTCTTCGCGCGCGACAACATCCACAACTTCATCCGCTGGTGCAACGAACTGGGCGTGCTCGACTGCCTCATGTTCGAGACCGAGGACCTGGTGTCGAGGAAGAACGAGAAGCACGTGATCCTGTGCCTGCTGGAGATCGCCCGGCGCGGCGCCAAGTTCGGCATGGCCGCGCCCATGCTGGTGCAGTTCGAGCAGCAGATCGACAGGGAGATCGCCCGCGAGAACGGCCGAGGCGGCGGCGGCGGCGGCGACGGCGAGGAGGGCGAGCTGGACGGTGACGGGGACGACCAGCCGCCCATGGTGTACGGCCCCGCCCAGCAGGTGGTCACCAACGACCTCAAGAGCCTCGACGAGATGGTGAGTACCGCTGGCTGCTGAGCCGCGCCCGTCGGCCTCTGCCCTCACCACTGCCGCCCGAGTGTGCACACAACTTCCGAGGGTATACGAGTGCCACTCGTGTGTGCCACCCGTGGCTAGGTGCATGCGAGGGGACGAGTAGTCTAGGGGTGAGTTGCCCGCCTCACAATCGAAAGGTTGTGGGTTCTAGTCTCACCTGTCGCTAATCTTCGCCCGCGGCCAGTCGGCGTGAGAGATTGGCGACGCCACATGACTCAACGGTCGATGTGTCGCAAAACCAATCAACAACCTAGGTGCATGCGACACTCCGAACCATGGGTGTAGCATTTCAGAACACGAGTGGGTATAAGGTACACACCTATATAGGGTATAGAGTACTCCATTAGTCCAGGCAATTCATGGTTGGTGCATTTTCCACTGAAAATGTGTCCTACATGGACTTTGGTCCCGACAATTCTAAGACAAGGTTGCACATATGCCACTTGGTACAACATTGTTACACCCCGATATTTTTGCTAATTGCAGTCAACCTAGTCTCCTGCTATATTTCATGTCGGTCGCCGAAGTTTTGTTCTGAACCATATATTTGTCACAGTTCGAAATGTTTATGTGCCCCGAATCCCATTGATGCCAGGCCCGAATTTGTTTACTCATGGTCAACCTTTGCGCACTGCTTACGGACACACAGACAGTGCTCAAAGTTGCAGCTTCTCCGGGAAATTTCACAGTTGGTCTCGCATGTGCACAGCCGCACACAGGCAGCACACTCCGGGTAATCTTAACACTGCCCCAGCTATCTCGGGTACAAACACGCACCGCCCGAGCTATGTGGGAGTGTCGCGTCTATTGACGATGTCTGTGGGGGCGGGATAAGATATCGCAGGCGACGTCGGGTGTGCCCCGTCAGAGGCCCACGTCCGGTGGGGGAAGGGTGTGGGGGGGGGGGCGGGCTTGAGTTGAACCGGACCAGGTCTCCACACAAGATCGTGCTGATCTCTGTACGGGACCGGACCAGGTCCCCACACAGCGCTGAACCAATGTTCCCCTCAGTGGCGTAGCTCTAGTGTGCGCTCCATGACGCAGGAGCCAAGACCCGCCCAGCGATTTCGAACCGGGTCCTCAATGCGCCCGAGGCTGAATCAGTCCGCGGATGTGACTGCCCTGGGAAGGTGGTCGGATAGTTCACCAGGTAGACTCCGGGACCGCCCAAGTTTTGAAGCTTGAGTGAGTCCCCGAGTGTGTAGGTTTGTGGCTGCGGTATCATACGCATAGTTTCGTGAACTATTTTTGGGAAGGTAGAACAGAGCTTTCATTCATGGAAGCAGGAGTGGAACGTTTCCAAAATGACCGAAAATGCAAAGTTGTCTTTCAAATAGCGTGGTTAATTTTTTCACAATTACTGTTCTTCAGATAAAGCTTTGTTTTCTATTTTTGGGAGAAAGGGCAACCCTTCCCGCAACAGGGGTTCATCATCCTTCGCCCTAGTGTATAGGTCAGTCATGAGCACAGGATGGCAGTCAAAGTTCGTAGAGCAAATTACGTTTTTGATGCCACTGTTTCCAGGCAATCACCTTCGGTTTAATGTTAACACTCGCACGTCCGGAGGTTCGCGCCAACTTCGCATGTCCGGGTGGCAGATGTCTGCCCCCCTAAGATCTCTAGAACTATGCTAGCTAGCGGCAAACGGAAAACGGCGTTGGATAGCTGGTGACGGGCTCCATCAAAAGTGTTTCGGTCATTTTTTTTTATCGCTCAGGTCAACAGTCAGGTCACTGGGTCATCATAGGTCAAAGTCGACCAGATCAGGTGGGACTCAGATATTGACACATATCTCAGGACCTGTAACAGATAGAAACAAACGGCGAACGCTATTCGACGGTCCTTTAAATGCGCTACCGACAATTGGCGGTGTAATTTTAGGCCAAGTCAACCGAAACTCTAGTCAAGGTCATGAATTCATGACCTCAGGTCAACGCTTAGGGAGGTCATGTAATGTGCCAATCGACACGTCTTGACGATACAAGCACAATGACGATAATTGCAGCCTTCTAGCTCAGTGCAGTGCGATGTAATGCGCATAAATGTGTAGTGATCTCAGGTGACCTCAGAGACCTTGGTGAGGTCACTGAGCAAAAATGCCAGCAGTAACATTGAGCATAGCTTCCATCTGCATGCCACAACCGTTGTGAGATCGCAAATATGTAATCAGGAAACATTTGTATGTTTACCATAACCATATAATTGGGAAGCCATGGCAGCAACCTGACCTAAGGTCAATGCTACGAAAAAAACGATATACATATTATGTCCCTGATGAGATCATGACATGCTATAAGTTTTAAATAAATCGCCCAATTATTGTGGAAGTTATGCCACCTAAAACTCCGAGTGTAGTTGAGTCACTTCGCCTGACCTGGTGACCTGACCTGAGATGACCCAGGATTAGAAATGCGTGAGGGCATGCGCAAAAGACCAATGAACAGCCATGCGAGGTTTGGCCTTGCTAACCCGATTAGTTTGGCGGCAAATAAGGAAAAACCGGAGGGGGCAGATGTCTGTCCCCTCCCCCAGGACGTGCGCGGGTTAAGTCTCAGCAACATTGATGTGGCATCGGCCACACCAGTCATATGACGTTCTGTCATATGACGTTCTCCGCTCATGGTCATGATTCGTTTCCGTTCAGTCGTAGCAGTACACAGAGGACCCAATGATGCAGAACTAGTATTACTGCCATATCGCTGCACAATGTTTCTCTTCTTCCGCGGTCCTCGTACACAACGGCTTTCTCGTCTGGTAGCCACGGTGTAATTGGTGATTAATGCCACCGTTCGTGTTATACCTAACCAAGCGCACTAGTACTGCACGGGCTCCGTGAGCCGGACTGCCGTGCCGTGTGAGTGGGTCGGTCGGTTGCCGGGGCCGTGCCCCCCGCCAGCCGGTGCCAGCGCTAACGGAGCAGGCCGGTGATGGCGGAGCCGCACCGCTCGTCCGCCGGCAGACCGGTTGCCTTGAAGTCGCGACAAATTTGGAAGTGGCCTCTAGCAAGATCGCACTGGGCACGCCGGCCGGCAGGTGTCGAAAGCGGCGCGCGCGTGGCGCACACGCGTGCCGTCAGCGCGCCGCGGCGGCCGCACGGGCGCGTTTGTGGCGCGGGCGAGCGGCGGCCGCGGCGGCGACGCGCTGCGGGGCCGCCGCGGCCGTCGGCGGGCGCGCCTGGCCACAGGCCGGCCGCGCCGGGGCCCCCGCTCGGCGCCCGCTCGGCGCCCGCTCGGCCGGCCGGACTGCCGGCGCCGACCGGCGACAGGGTGCGCTGCCGGCCGGGCCGACACAGGTGCCGCCGGGCCGGCACAGCTGGCCGCCGCGACACGCACCTGTGCCGTGCGTCCTCAATGTCAGGGCGAATGTCAGCCGTCGTGTCGGCCGGCTGGCCGCCGCGACACGCACCTGTGCCGTGCGTCCTCAATGTCAGGGCGAATGTCAGCCGCCGTGTCGGCCGGCTGGAGTGTGCCGGCGGCGGGCGTCAGGCTGGCCGAGTCACCGCCGGCTGTCCGGCCCGCCACCGCCACAACCCCGCCCGCCGGCCACCTCTCACCTCAGCTGGACGAATCGTCTGCCGTTACTGCGTGCTGATTTACGGTGGTTTTAGTCGTAGTCCATCGTGTGCAATCACGGGAATCAAAGGAAATGATGTAGCTTGTAATTGTAATGCGCTTTAACACTGCGAACAGTCAATTTCTATCATGTTTTCTCAGACCTTTGAAATAAACTGTCCATATAGACTGTCTCATAATATGTTCGGCTTTTCGTTCGTTAGAATCATATTTTGGCCGATAATTAGACTGATGAGTGATGTTGAAATGCGTTTTTAAGTACCTTATCGGACGGCCTTGGGCGTGTCGGCATGGTGGGCATGAATGAATGAAGGAACGGCAATGACGTTCATATGAGTTCATTCTCTTCTCTTGCGTGAGTCGCGGGCGCGGCAATCAAAAGTTGTACAGTTGGTTTCGATTGGCTCTTGTTTCCCGCACGCAATGGCCGGTCTTAATGGTGCCCGCTCACCAGATTGTGCCTAATCAGTTTGCAGCATGTCACACGCTGGCGTTGCACACTGTCCTTGGGATATCAGCGAGACATGCAACGTTTGTATCAGTTCATGATCAGGGGCGCACCCAGCGGCAACGCCTTTAACTCGGGTTACCTTGGCTGCCGCAGTCTGCGAGGAGCGTGACTTCACGCCTCTTTCACATGTCTCTAATCTCTATTGCTCTTGAATCTCAACCGAGCCACGATGCCAGCGAACCTCGGTGTCTCATCCTATGCCAGGTATGGCCACGCTGGCGGCGCCGGCGCGCGCAATGTCCGCGGGAACGGCGCGGTGCGCCGGCGCTGGCTGTGGCCTGCGACCCGGCTAAGTGTGGGCGGAATGGCCGGCCCCGCGGCGCCACATTCCAGCCAGGGAGCCTGCCACGCCTCCGCCGGCTGTCAGCCTGCGCACGCCATCCGGCCGCCTGCACCTGCACCTTTCCCGAGTTGGGCCCACCCATCTGCCGCTGATGGTCTCACGTGCTCCCCTCCCCTCTCGGCGGCCGGCGACTGCACACGTCACCGTCGTGTTCGGACACTCCTACTGCTGAGAGTCTCACGTGCTCTCCCCCTCCCCCTCCTTGGAGCCGGCAATTGCGCACGTCACCGTCGTGTACGGACGTTCCTACCGCTGAGAGTCTCACGTGGTCCACCCCCCCCCCCCCTCGGAGGCCGGCGACTGCGCACGTCACCGTGGCGTGCGGATGAGCCGCCAAGGTCCGGCCGGCCGCCGCCGTTTCCTGCTCCGAGCGCGCCGGTATCGCGGGCCGTGGCTCGGCCGCCCGGCCGAAGGGGGCCTCCGCCGACGACCGAGGTCGCCGCGCGCGCCGCCAAAGGTCGCCACCCTGACACCGCGTCACCCCCGCGGTGCGACATGCGCGACATGTTCCGACCGGGCCGAGTCGGCCGCTGTCCGGTCAGCGTTAAGTCACTCCGACTGACTGCAGGGTCGCCCGGCGTCGCCGCATGTGGTCGCACCGCCCGCTGTGGCTCGTGACGTCACTCGCCGTCCTCGGCGGAGGTCCTCTACACATCTGACGTAGATGCAGCACCGCCGGTAAATTTGGTGTCGCAAATGTGAAAACTGAATTTGTCGAGCTAAGAACATGGTGCCGTATATTTAGCCAAGCGGTGCAAATTTGCGGAGGTTTTTGGTGCAACAGGACAGGAAGTTTTTCAGCTGCCATACCTGCAGTACCATTAATCCCCCGTGTCCTTTCCATTCGTGACGAGATGCGGCGCCCCTTGGTGACGGCGGTCCCCGAGTTGGCAACTCCGCCCCCGAGTGCGACGGCGAGGGATGTTTTGGTGGTCAGATTTGAGTTGGTGGGCGGCTGGTGGTCGTGAGCGCGTCGGACCGATCACGGGAAATCACGACCACCGTGGCCGCCAGCCGGCCGTGTCGTGACCACCGTCACGACACGGGTCATGACATGTGACCACAGTTTTGGCACGGGTCACGAAGGGTGACCGCCGTCACATGTGACCACAGTCACGACACGGGTCACGACACGTGGCCACAGTCACGTCACGGTCCGCCGCGCACGACACGAGTAGACAGTCGCCGCCCTACGACAATTGTCGGGAACGACAACCACGAAATACTTCTGGATCTGCTAGGTCTCAGTGTTGTTTCCTTTCCTCTGCTTAAAGGCATGACGTACTTTGTAGGTTTCAAGGTGCACGTCACCCTCAAGAGTCATTTTGGGGTGATTTTGAATAAAAACACCCGGTAGCACTGGGAAGGGCAAGCTGGATCGCCGGTAGCACCGGCAAGGGTGGGGTTGGGAGCGAGAATCAACATCTTCCCAACTTCCCCAACTTAGCAATTTCCCCCGCGAAGGTTGCATACCCCCGCGACGCGAATCGGCACGCCTGGTTGAGTGCTGAGAGGACTGAGAACTGTCGGACTGGGCGGTGGCCATTGAACGGCCGGCCGCGCAGCTCCCATTGGGCGCGGTGGCGGGTGTCCGACCCCAGCTGCGACCCCGGATGACCGCGAGCCCGCTCCGACCAGGAGGTATCGCGGGGCGTGAGAAGCGACTTTGCACTCGCTGTGGCCGACAGGTCGCCGCTGTGCCGACCGGGCCGCTTGTCGGGAGCCTGGGAGAGGTGCCTGTCGTCGCAGCGAGTGTGCGTCAGAGTCTGGGAGCTCCGCCTCGTCGGTGCGTCAGAGCATGAGAGCTCCGCCTCGTCGGTGCGTCAGAGTCTGGGAGCTCCGCCTCGTCGGTGCGTCAGAGTATGAGAGCTCCGCCTCGTCTGTGCGTCAGCGTCTGGGAGCTCCGCCTCGTCGGTGCGTCAGAGTATGAGAGCTCCGCCTCGTCTGTGCGTCGGAGCATGGGCTCTGTTCAGCGCCGTGCATGCAGTTGTGGAGTCCGGCGGCGGGGTTGTTGCCGACGGGCTGCAGTTGGGCAGCTCGCTGATGTCGCTATCAGCCGGCGCGTCGCAGTCTGGACGTTTGCTGACGTCATTGCTAGCCGACACATGGCGGCTTGGCAGGCTGATGCTGTCGGTGGGCGTGTCGCCGTCTGCCAGTCGGTGTCGTGGCCCGGAGCCGGTCCCCGTCTGTCCGCTGGGCGTCAGCGACCGGTCGCCGCGCGCTCTCCGAGTGCCGACCGCCCACCGAGGTGCACCGTTTCGTCTGCGTGTCACCTGCCGGTCGTGCCACCTCCGCTCTGCGTGCGGTCCCGCCGACGCACGCAGCGGTGCGCCGCCGCGGCCTCTGGTGCGCTGCACCTCGCTGGCCCGCGGGCCGTGGGTGCCGGCGGCCGGCCCGTCCCCCGGGCGACGACGTCGCCGCGGCAGCCGTGCGTCACGAGCTGACCCGGCCGTGACCGACGGCGGCCAGCTGACCGTCGGCCCGGCGAGCCGGCACGCCCCGCACAACCGGACGGCTAACCGGCGCCGACATTGACCGGCGCGATACGATCGACTCTGTGGACCGAAGGCGGCGCAGAGGCCGCGCCGGGTCAGCCGCGCCAAGGATTCTCACTTTCTACGGCGGTCGGCTGTGGCCGGTGGCGGCGGGTTCCGGCGGCGCGGCGGCAGCGGCCGGACGCGGCTTCGTTTACCGGCACGCCAGCGCGGCTGTCGACGGCGGCCGGTGCGTTTTTACCGACTGTTTGTTGGCATTGTTGTGATGGCTGGCCGGCAGTCGGCCGCG
The DNA here is from genome assembly GCA_034440575.1 of Imbricaverruca yamaguchii. NCBI lineage: Eukaryota > Metazoa > Arthropoda > Thecostraca > Neoverrucidae > Imbricaverruca > Imbricaverruca yamaguchii. Next base: position 940,919 of record JAOTOL010001643.1, read on the forward strand.
CGGCGTCTCGGCCGCCCGGCGACCGTCCGGACGCCGGCGGCGCACCGGCCGGCTGCCAACGCTCCCGCCCACTCCAGTGCGGCCACGCCCACGCGCGACAGCGCGCGTGCGGCTCCAGCTGTGGCGCCTGCGACCCGTGATGACCGCCTTTGTCGATTGACTCTCCTCGCTTATGTCACGGCGCTCGTGATCGCCCATCGGCGTCCTTCGGTCATACGCGATACGATGGAACTGCTCGATATGGCTCACCTTGACACTTAGCACAATGCGTCTTGGAAAGACATTCACATATTTACCGGCACAATAATCGTTTGGGTGAATTGTGGGCGTATATCTATTGGGCAATACCGTAGCACAAGTCGACACCTAATAGCCAGCTAGCCTATCGATCTCTGCCCGAGCCATTCGCTTTTTTCCGCTGCAGCCGGCCAGCAGGTACTTGCCTTGGATTGTCGCTGATACCGCGCTCGGCAAACGTTATTGGTGCGACCATATCGCGCGGCTCGGCATCGCATGCTGACCCAGATAGGTTCACGTGTGCCATTTGCAAGTTGCCAATCGACACTATTCAAGCGATAAATCGCAGGCTCCGGGTAAAAAGTGATGCACGTCGTGAGGAGAACGTTTTTGTTCTGACGGAGTGGAGTAGTGCTTCGAGGATGACGGGGCGGCCCTTTTGTGTCATTTTCGAACAATGAATGCGATAAGTGCCAAATCTGGGCGATTTTCGATGTTTATTGGAATAATTTGACAGCTTCGTGACCATCACGCGTGCATCATGTTATTCGGTGGGTGAGTTTTACTATCGTTTAGGTAGAATGCTAACCGGAGACTGATACAATGTGCGCAAGGATGCCAGATTGGCTCAATCGAAACGGTGAGTGTGAAGGTGCTCCTGGGCGGCAAAAAGTTCGCCCAGGAGCCAAGGAGCTTGATTGATCCTGACTAATTGTACTATCGCCGGACCATTGAAGGACTAAAGGGGCTATGGCTGACATACTGAACAGAATTGTCTGTCTAGTAAGAGAGCTTATCATCTCTGTTGTGTGCTCGTCAAGCTATTCTCAGCTCCAGTAACGCTCCCATAAACCGCATCACGGAAGGGTTGTGATTCTCGGTACCGATATTTGACACGAGCGCAAAATTTTGGTTGAACCCGCTTGGACACGCATGCAATTTTCGTCAGTATTATTATCTTTTTGAGACACTGCGTTCTCTTGAGCTGCTTCGCCTGTTTTATATTGTCAGCAGCTGCCTGTGTGCTAGTTCTGGTAGTTCGAGTAAATGTGTAGCGATCCTGGTAACTCCATTATTGGTCTGATCATTTACACCGTAGGAATAATACAATAATATTTTGTATCCGTCCCTGCCGTCATGGCTCCTGCCGATGCACAGTTTCAATGTGCGTTCTCTCCGACCCCGATGACATTGAGCACTATCCAGACAACAACAACAAAGTCATACGTTGCGCAACGACACTAATGCTCCCGTGTTATCTCCGCTATTATTCAGCACATGCGGCGGTATGCAGCGGGGGGTTGACCTCCACAGGCACAGGTCTCACCACCTGTGGCATGCCACCTGACCAGACTGCCAGCCTGGTCGGCGGCTGGCAGTCTGCGGCTGACCAGCTGGCCAGGCGGCCAATCACCTGACCGACAGACTGTCCTGAGGGTTATCTGCGCGGGCCGGGGGACGCTCAGCTAGCCGGCCAATCATCTGGCCCGACAGTTGACCCTGATGGTTGTCTGCGCGGGCTGGGGGACGCCCAGCTAGCCGGCCAGTCACCTGGCCCGACAGTTGGCCCTGAGGGTTATCTGCGCGGGCTGGGGGACGCTCAGCTAGCCGGCCAGTCACCTGGCCCGACAGTTGGCCCTGATAGTTGTCTGCGCGGGCCCGGGGACGCTCAGCTAGCCGGCCAGTCACCTGGCCCGACAGTTGGCCCTGAGGGTTGTCTGCGCGGGCTGGGGGACGCTCAGCTAGCCGGCCAGTCACCTGGCCCGACAGTTGGCCCTGATGGTTGTCTGCGCGGGCCCGGGGACGCTCAGCTAGCCGGCCAGTCACCTGGCCCGACAGTTGGCCCTGAGGGTTGTCTGCGCGGGCTGGGGGACGCTCAGCTAGCCGGCCAGTCACCTGGCCCGACAGTTGGCCCTGAGGGTTGTCTGCGCGGGCTGGGGGACGCTCAGCTAGCCGGCCAGTCACCTGGCCCGACAGTTGGCCCTGATGGTTGTCTGCGCGGGCTGGGGGACGCCCAGCTAGCCGGCCAACCACCTGACCGACAGTTGGCCCTGATGGTTGTCTGCGCGGGCTGGGGGACGCCCAGCTAGCCGGCCAGTCACCTGGCCCGACAGTTGGCCCTGATGGTTGTCTGCGCGGGCTGGGGGACGCCCAGCTAGCCGGCCAGTCACCTGGCCCGACAGTTGGCCCTGATGGTTGTCTGCGCGGGCCGGGGGACGCCCAGCCAGCCGGCGGCGTCGCCGCTGCAGGCATCCCTCGGCGACGGTTGGCGACGCGTCGGTGACGAGATGACGGCGAGCCGCGGCCGGCCGACATTGCGGCGTTGAATGGTGGGCGATCCCGCGGCCAGCCAGCCATGCACGACCGAGCTGGTGGCCGGCCTCGCCGCGCCGCCCCGCGCGCGCCGTTCGCGCGCCGGTGCCAGTGTGGGGGTCGCGCTCCGGCCGTGTGTACCGTGCAGGCGGGCCGGGCTGTGTGCTGGAGTCGCGGCCGCCGCCACCGGGTCAGCGAGCCGAATCGGCCGCCGATTTTCACCGATCTCGCCGGCGTGGCAGACGGGTCTTCCGCGTCAGTGGCGCCGACTGAACGCTACCGGTCGGAGGTGTCGCCGCCCGGCCGCGGCATGTAGCGTCGCTCGGCATGGGACTGCGCCGCCATGTGTGTGACTCGGTGTGTCACGTTTGTGCTGGCGCTGGGACCGCTCTGTGCTGGCCTGACGCGGCCCGGCCGCGCCGCCACCTCCGGCGATGACGCGACCCAGTCGTTCTACGCCACGCTGCTGACCCGGCCTGCTGGCGGCACGGAGCCGCCGGCCTCCACTCGACTGTCGTTCTCGGCGCACGGCAGCCACTACAACCTGTCGCTGCACCGGGCGCCGACGTTCGTCGACCCGAACTTCCTGGTGCTGCGGCGCTACGACAATTTCACCACTGTCGCGCGCGCGCGCGGCCACCGATCGGGGTCATGCTTCTACTGGGGCGAGGTGAGGCGCACGGGCGCGCAGCGGCCCGGCTGGGCGGTGGTCGACCTGTGCGGCCGTCTGTCGGGCCTGATGCAGGTGGACGGCCACAGTCTGGTGATCGAGCCGCGCGGCCGCAGCCGGCCGGCTCGCGCGCCCCTCTCGGCGGCGGTCATCGGGCCGCAGACGCTGCGCCGCCTGCCGGGTCGGCTGCGGCCCGACGGCGCCGACCCGCTCCCGCCCCCGCCCCCGCCCCGGCCCGGCCAGACACAGCGACGGCGGCAGCGTCGTGCCGTGCGCCGCAGCCGGCTCACCATCGAGCTGGCCGTGTTCGTCGACCTGGCGCTGCAGAAGCAGATGCAGGACCTGTACGGCGAGCACACCGACGACGAGATCACGCGCTTCGTCATGGCCATGGTCAGCGCCATGGAGCTGCTGTACGACGACTCCAGTCTGGGGCGGAAGATCCGCTTCGCGCTGAAGCGACTGGAGCTGCTGGAGACGGCGCCGGCCGAGCTGGAGCAGCAGCGTGACATCAACGCCTTCCTCACAAGCTTCTGCAAGTGGCAGCAGCGGCACAACCCGGTCGCCGACGTGGACCCGCTGCACTGGGACCACGCCGTGCTGCTGACCGGCGTCGACCTGTTCACCGCCGCCAGCGCCAGGGAGGTCAACCGGCAGGTGGTCGGCTTCGCGCCCGTCGGCGGCATGTGCAACGGCGCCAGCAGCTGCACCGTCAACGAGGGCAAGGACTTCGAGTCGGTGTACATCGTGGCACACGAGATCGGCCACAGTCTGGGCATGCATCACGACGGTCAGGGCAACGAGTGCAACGAAGAGGACCACATCATGTCGCCCACGCTCGGCACCGGCAAGAACACGTGGTCCACGTGCAGCCGCGACTATTTGGACCGGTTCGCGGCGCTGCCGCAGGCCGAGTGCCTGGCCGACTCGAGTCTGAACAGCGACTTCGAGGCGCGCCGGCCGGACACTCTGCCGGGTGAGAGCATCGGCGCCGACGAACAGTGTCGGCTCAAGTACGGGCCGAGCAGCGCGCGCGCGCGCGAGCAGCCTCTGGTCGAGGTGTGCGTCAACCTGCACTGCAAGTACGACCACCACCGCTGGACGAGCCACCCGGCGCTGGAGGGCACCGCCTGCGGCTACGACACGTGGTGTCGGCGCGGCCAGTGTGTGGCGCGCAGCGGCCACGCCGGCCAGTCGGCGCGCGCCGACGGCGGCTGGAGCCAGTGGAGCGAGTTCTCGCCGTGCGCCAGCTCGTGCCTGTTCGGCGCCGACCGTGCGCTGGCGTCGGGCAGCGCCGGCGTGCGCCAGCGGTCGCGCCACTGCAACAGCCCGTACCCGCGCAACGGCGGCACAGAGTGCGACGGCGGCGCGCAGCAGTACGAGACGTGCGCGGCCGAGGCGCTGTGCGTGCGCGCCGGCCGCCGCACCGTCACCGAGTACGCGCGCGACATCTGCCGCAAGGCGGCGCGCCAGGACCACCGGCTCTCCGGCCACGGCATCAGCCGCGTCACCGACAGCGCCTTCGACGCGTGCAACATCTGGTGCGAGCGGCGCGACGGCAGCTTCGAGCGGCACCGGCAGTCGTTCCCGGACGGCGTGCGGTGCGCCCTGCGCCAGGCGGCCGACCGCCGGCCGCACCACTGCGTGGACGGCCGCTGCCAGGTCTTCTCCTGCGACGGCGACACGCTGCACACGGCCGGCACCGCCGCCGACTGCCGGCCGCCCGGCCACGTGCAGAACGGCCTGCAGCCGCTGGCGGCGCCGGCCGGCGGCGACTGGACGGCGTGGCGCGCCTACTCGCGCTGCCGCTTCAGCTGCACGGCGCGCGCCGAGGGACTGGAGCTGGTGCAGCGCCGCTGCCGACGCCAGCCCTGCGCTGGCCTCCGCAAGACGGTGCGCCACTGCTCGCCGCGCTCGGACGGCACCGACTGCGTGTCGCTGCGCACGCCGTTCGAGTACGCCACCGCCGTATGCCAGCGCTACCGCGAGAAGCTCAGTCTCAGCCAGTTGTCGGGCATCGGCATGCAGCTGTCGGCGTCCGACGACGATCCCGACCGGCCGTGCACCGTCACCTGCCAGGACCGCGACGCGTCGCTGCGCTTCTACCGGGTCAAGGGCCGCGAGGGCTGGTTCCCGTCGGGCGTCGACTGCGGCCGCGGCGAAGAGCGGCGCAAGGCCTTCTGCCTGAGCGGCATGTGCGTCGACTTCGGCGACGACGGCACGCCGCTGCACACCTTCAAGCACGACTACGCGTTCCTGTTCGAGTCGAGCCTGCGCCTCCACCGCGTCACCCGGCGCGCGCCGCCCAACGGCACGGCGACGGGGCGCGGCGTGGACCGCGCCTTCATCGAGCGCGTCATCAGCGAGCTGCGTCTGGAGAAGAGCGGCGACGTGGCGCCGCCGCCGCGCGTCATCAGCGCCGACGACATCGACCTGGGCAACCCGCTGCAGCTGGCGGAGCTGCCGGAGCTGCCGGCCGACCTGCGCCACGGCATGGCGCCGCCGCTGCCGCCGCCCGCCGACAACTGGCTGGACGCTGCGTTCGCGCTCGGCGAGCCGAGCCGCCTGGTGCAGCCGGACGGGCCGCCCAAGCCCGGGTCGAGGTGGGAGCCGGGGCCCGAGCCGGAGCCGGAGCCGGAGCCGGTGCGGGTGCGGGTGCCGGCGGCCGGCAGTCGCTTGCGCGTGCTGAGCCCGGCGGTGCTCGTGGTGGCGATGGTCACCCTGATGCGGTGAAGCCCCGGCGTCGGGTCTCCTGGAGTGTCTGGCGCTGCTGGACGGCGGCGCTGGAGATGCGTCAACAGGTCGCCGAGAGTCGGCTGACACGTTCGCTTCGTGTCGGCGGCCAATGGCTGGCGGGACGGGGTCGGCAGGCTAGGCACCTTCGACTTGGTGATTTTTAGACGTGCTGCCGATCCCAGTGCGAGATCGATCAAATCGACGGCTTGATGTCTTGCGCCGGTGAAATTCCTGTGCATGATGTTGACTCGGCAGGTAAAGTTTTCTAACCGTATTGGGGTATTGGCGTTTATTTTGTACCGAATATTTTTGTGTTACCCTTTGTACCCTTTATCTCTTTTATCAATGGTTGCGATGTCGGAGTACTTTATCTGGCGGCCCAATTGTGGAATCGGATCGGATGATTTTAATCAAGGTCGCAGGTGTGTCTGAGCCCGGCTGTCGGTGCACGTCATCCTTTATAATCATCCCTGGCATGTTAACCGTCCACCGATCCGTCCAATTATGCTCAGTTTGGTGCGGCCGTGCACCACCCACTGTGTTCTCAGGAAGGCCAGCCCTTCGTGAGGGCACTCGGGACCAGTGCGGGCAGACTATGCAGATTATCGCAGATGATATTTAGGTGTGGGAGAGGATTTTGTAGCGTTATTAGAGTATTTTGTAGCATTATTACTGTGGTTCTGGAGTAGCAGCACGGCAAGATGTAGGCTTGGCTGGTTACCACGAGTCAAGTTCAGTATTCTTTTTGTATGAGGTAGACTGTTTCGGTAATTCTGAGGGTCTTTTGATTGATTTGTCTACAGTTCATCTCATCTGTCTTATCAGTACACGGTGAGGAGGGGCCGGACTGAAATATTTCATGACGCGTGCAGAGCAGTTTTGCTGCCGCAAACGTTTTCCGAGACACTCGTACGTACGCATCACCACTACGTTGTCCCGCTCCCGATACCTATTGCAATGCGCACTGTGCGGTACACCACGGAACAGACATGACGTCAGAAATAATTCCTATCCGAAACTGATCAACGCCGCCTTCACGATTTCCTCTCCGTACAGCCGGTAGTCTGCGGTTGGGATGAGGCCGTCGGGGGTCCGTCTGATTGCGGTGAGCAGGGTGGTGGCCCGACGCGACCCGGAGCAGACCGGTGCTGCCGAAACTGCACAGTCGCACGTTCGCTTGAGGTGCACTGTCATGCTGCGTGACGGGTATGCAATACACACCGGGCCGGGCCCGACCGTGAGGTGTCGTCTACGGGACTGTGGGCACTCGTCCGCCGTCTACAGCGCCGCCACTGATGGCAGGCTCCTCGAGACACCGCGGCAGCGAGCCGGCGGTGTTAAGTGGAGGCTCGGGGCGTGCGTGTGGCGAACGTCCGTCTCGCCTCCGCCCGCGGCCACGGAATGCCAGCGCATCTCCACGGCGACGGCACCGCCGTGATGGTGCACACTGCGGTGGTACGGTGGTGTCGTGTGCCCATTGTTTGCGCCGCACGCCGCGTGAGGCCTTGCCCTTTCCACTGCGACCTCGGAGTGCGTCGAAGTGTGAAGATCGCACGACGACGTAAAGCATCCACCTGTGTCGTGTCACAACAGACGCACGTGTGCCGTGCCGCTGCCGTACGATGTCGATTTTCCTTGCAGGGTTGCCGTCCAACGACAGCTGTGCAGTGCTACTACGTCTTGAGAGATGTCATTCACCGTGTTGGTACTCGTCAGGGTTAATTTGATACGATGCGCAATAGCCGGTCGGGCTGCAAGTCATTAGCGCAATTGACGCTGGAGTCTCCACATGAACAGGCTGTCGTAATCTTAATGTTAAATAAGTTTATGCTGGTGACAAGTATTGGCCTGTGGAAACTCCGAATTAATAAGTATACCTGCCCATCGCAAAATTATACAGCAGCTATGCGAGTCCCGGATCGACTTAGTAAGTATGTGTGTTATGTCCCCAACTCAGAATCGTGCATCACAGGAGGTATTTACTTGTTCGCCGTGCGGGGGCGCGACTCCGCGAGCGCGCGAGACGGCGATATCGTGACATAGCGAACACAGCTGGTGCTGGAGGCGGCACACTTGTGCTCAGACACCGCCATTGTCGCCGAGACTGACCTTGACACTCTGACACGCACAGTTGCCGCCGCCGCGCGCGACCCGGCCACAGCAGTCGGCGGCCGTGCCTGGTATTGGGAAACTCAGCTGCGCCGGCGGGTACCGCCGTGACGGCGGCACATGTGTGTCGGCACCGCTGCACCGCCGGACCGCACCCACCACACAGAGCTGACCCGGCCGGCGACCCGTGTCGGCCGCCCCCGCGCCGCCCGAGCATCTGTCGTGCCGCCCTGGCCGGCCGCCCCGACTGGGCGCGGCCGTGACGCGCGGCGCCCGCCCCACAGCGCTCTGCGGGCCGGCTGCCGGGCCGGCCGCCGCCGACCGCCGCCGACCTCCTGCCAACTCCGATAACCGCTTGCCGCCGATGGTAAACGGCTACTTAGCTGAACGGTCTGAATGTGCAGAGCCGATCGGCGGCTGCAGTGCGGCGGGCGGCGCGGCGGCCGCCTGGGGGCACCGGTCGGCGCCGGGCGACGCCGTAAGCCGACTCAGATCGAGCGGTGCCACGGACGACCCTGGCCGGCTGGCCGGGCGGCGGCCACGGCCACGGTCCGGGCGGCGGCCACAGCTTGTGAGGCGGCCACGGCCACGGTCCGGGCGGCGGCCACAGCTTGTGAGGCGGCCACGGCCACGGTCCGGGCGGCGGCCACGGCCTGCTAGGCGGCCACGGCCACGGTCCGGGCGGCGGTCACAGCTTGTGAGGCGGTCACGGCCACGGTCCGGGCGGCGGCCACGGCTTGTGAGGCGGCCACGGTCCGGGCGGGGGTCACGGCCTGTGAGGCGGCCACGGCCTGCGAGGCGGTCACGGCCTGCGAGGCGGCCACGGTCCGGGCGGGGTCACGACCTGCGGCCACGGTCCGGGCGGGCGTGCCACTCGAGGTGCGCTTCCGGCACAGTGGCGCGCGAGGTCGCCGCCGCTGGTGGTCGATGCTGCGGCAGGCGGGACGGCGCTAATCACCCACTCCTCCCCCACACTTGTAGGGGAGTCACGGCTCAAATACGAGAGAAGTTGATGCGCTGGCCTGCCAGAATTGTGCCGGGTTCTTATGGACTCCACTGAAGTTTCCTGTCGTGAGTGCAGGAGACTTACACTGGTGTCCTCTGACCTAGGTGCATCAGACTTAACCAGTTTCCTCTGTCATGTGTACTCGTAGTGTACTAGCGCTAGTTCCGTCCGGCCTAAGTGCAGCGGACTTGCACTGGTGGTCCCTGACCTTGGTGTAGCAGACTTACACTGGTGTCCTCTGACTTATGTGCACCAAACTTACACTAACATCGTCCGACCTAGGTGCAGTGAACTTGCATTGGCATCCTCCGACTGGTATGGCGGTCTTACACTTGTCTGCTCCGGGTATGGTGGGACCCTGCTGCCGCCCGCTGGCCAGGATGTGGCGGGCTTACACTGGTGTTCTCTGACCTGGGTGTGGCGATAACGGGTGAAATGGCTGCAAATTGTTTGGCCTTGGCGGGCGTGTGGGCCGTGTAGACGGGCAGTGTTGTCGGCGGGCCCGGCCGTGTAGATGGGCAATGTAGTCGGCGGGGCGGGACGTGTAGTCGGCGGGCCGGGCAGTGTAGTCGGCGGGCCGGGCCGTGTAGACGGGCAGTGTAGTCAGCGGGCCGGGCAGTGTAGTCGGCGGGCCGGGCCGTGTAGACGGGCAGTGTAGTCAGCGGGCCGGCCCGTGTAGACGGGCAGTGTAGTCGGCGGCCGGGCAGTGCAGTGCGGCCCACCTGCTGAAGGCATGTTGTTTACGGCCGGACAGCGTGCGGTCGCCATCCCGTCCGACCGAGCATGCGAATTCCGTCATTCCTCTGGGTCGGGCCGGATGGCGGACGGCGTGCAAGCACACAACCCATCGATCTAGCTGACGGACCGTACATTCGCGTCGCTTCATCAGCTCTCGACTTACCGGACCTACTTTGATTCCGACTTTGACTCTGCACTCTTCCGACTGAAATTGACCTCGGCACGGAAACGAGCCTGTGGTCGGTGACTGGCACTGTCGGTACGGCACGAAGGTGGGGATGGGAGGGGGCAGGCAGTCACCCGGCTACCCACTGACGAGCGGATGGAGGGGGAGTGGCACATGGCCGGTGGCAGCTGGGAGGAGTGCTATGCGGCCGACCAGGGTCAAAAGGTGTTCCATGTGACCGGTTAGGATTGAGAGGGGACCATGTGACAGATTGTTGCCGAGAGGAATGCCACGCGACCGGCCCAGGGCTGGGAAGGGCGCCATGTGACTAGCTAGGGTCGGGTGTGGATCATGAGACCGATTGTTGCTGGGAGGGATGTCATGTGATCAGATATGGCTGTGAGGGATGCCAGTTGTCTAGGGCTGGGACTGACGGCGGGCCGACAGCGGCCTCACGGCGGACTGATGGCGGGCTAGCGGCGGGCCGACAGCGGGCCGACAGCGGGCCGACAGCGGGCTGGCGGCGGGCTGACGGCGGGCTGGCGGCGAACCCACAGTCGGCTGGCGGCGGACCGACGGCAGGGTAACGGTGGGCTGACAGCGGGCCGACAGCGGGCCGACAGCGGGCTGGCGGCGGGCTGACGGCGGGCCGACAGCGGGCCGACAGCGGGCTGGCGGCGGGCTGGCGGCGAACCCACAGCCGGCTGGCGGCGGGCCGACAGCGGGCCGACAGCGGGCCGACAGCGGGCCGACAGCGGGCTGGCGGCGGGCTGACGGCGAACCCACAGTCGGCTGGCGGCGGACCGACGGCAGGGTAGCGGCGGGCCGACGGTGGGCTGACAGCGGGCCGACAGCGGGCCGACAGCGGGCTGGCGGCGGGCTGACGGCGAACCCACAGCCGGCTGGCGGCGGACCGACGGCAGGCTAGCGGCGGGCCGCATAATCAGCTGCGGTCGGTCAACATGGCTGCAATGGCCGCTGTCACCGGGCGACCTTCGCCCGGGCCGCCCCACCCGCAGCCCCCGCGTTCCGGTCACGACCACGGGCGGATTTATGCCTCGTAATCCTGGATGTGGAGAGGAAACTTTGGGGAAAGCAAACATGCAGATGGTGTTTTCCTTCAAACCTGTGGCACCAGACTCTCAGTTTGCACTTCCCAGTGAGTCTTGTCACACCGCAGCTCATTGAATAAAGAGCAACATTCAACCTCCAAATGAGAAATATGAGAGGATAATCTTCCGGAGACGATAATGTTCTGTATGACAAAACAAAAAGCGGAAGCAGTCGTATTTTCCAGCCCTGGTCACGACCACTGGTGGGGACGTGCCTGGCGACCCCGGCTGACCGACGACCGGCGGCCAGATGGTCGGCGAGGGGTGGGCCCCTCGCTGTCGTGGGTGACCGGCAGGCGGTGCCCCCCGCTGTCGTGGGTGACCGGCAGGCGGTGCCCCCCGCTGTCGTGGGTGACCGGCAGGCGGTGGGCCCCTCGCTGTCGCGGATGATCAGGCAGCACTTTAATCGGATGTGCTGCCGCGGAAACGAGATTGCGCCGATCGGAACTGATCCAACCGCGGAACGCCCCATGGGACTGGGCCCACTGCCCATTCCGCCCGAGCCGGACCCATCGCGGAGCCGGACCGGCTGCAGCTGCGCCGTGGTGCCGCCACACGCGGCTGACAGCTGGCTGGACGGCTGTCGGTGGCGCCGACAGCTGCGCCGACAGCTGCGCCGGACCGACTGCCGCCGCAGCCGCCCGGCTGGTGCCGTGTGCGGCCGGCGCGCCGGTGTCGGCGTGGGCTTGTGCTGGGACCGGGCCGTCTGTCGTGTTGGGCCGGGCCGACGCCGGTGGTCCGGTGACGAGTCGGCCGCGGTGTACGGCGTGCCGCGCCGGCCGGACACTGCGGCCGCCGCGATAGCCGCGGCCGGCCGCCCCGCGCAGGCGGCCGCTGTCGGCTGTTGCGGGCGCCACCGGTCCCGGCACGGCCAGGCCTGCCGCTGTCGGCGCCGAGTCCGGTTCCCGGGTTTATCTCGGCGGCGGCTCCGGTCGCCAACTCTGTCGCTGGGAGTCGGGCTGTCCAGCTGGTCTCGGTTGTAGATCCGGGCGTCATGTGTGTGTGTGTGTCACTGCCCGGTCGGACCTGCATGAGTGTCGCGGCCGGGTCCGGCTGCTGGCCTGCGGAGGCGGTTATCATCATGGCCACCTCTCACGTCTGCACACAGCCGCCGCCGCGGCCGGTAATGTCTTGCCCAGTGTGATGTCTTTCCAACTGAATGTCCCACAACCGGGGTCCGAGCGGCGACGATATCGTCGCCGGCACCACGCGCGAGCGCAGCGGAGCAGCGCGTCCAGTGCCTGATCCGGCTGCATTGCGGCCGATCCGTTGTGGTCGCGGCGCGCTGCGTCTGTTCGGCTATTCGTGCGTTCGGGCCCACTCATGAATGGCTTCAATGTGTGGCCAATGAGTTCAGCTCGATCTAAATGTTTGACTGTCGTCAGGCACCTCCCCGAGGGTATCATTCCCGGGCCTACTTCAGTCAGAGCACTGGAGATGTGTCGCTCGCGTAGGATTACGCGAGTTCTGCCACACGAAGTTCTACTCTAGTGCTGTTGCTTCGCCGCGAGCCCCACGCTCGTGTTTACCGGTGCCTGATGCGCAGTTCTGTGCTGCAATACGCACGACTCTGCAGTCTGCGCGGCTGCCGCAGCCCGCAGCTCCGACCCCATACGTTCCACATCTACCGCTGCCAAACACATAGATCATCTGCCGACACGCACACACGTACACACCCAGTCATACCTGTGCCTGGGCTCCACACGTTCTACATCCGCGCCTCTGCCTGCACCACCTACTCTGCATACTGCTCCGCCGGCCGCACCGTCCCGCCGTAGCGCCCCGGGCTCCCAATACTCTGCATAATTGACGCGGCTGCCGCAGTCGGCCGAGCCCACGCCGACGGGCGCCTGTCGCTGAGGCCGTGTATCCGCACTGCCGAGAACGAGTGGTAGGTCTGCGTCAGAGCGGCGGCCTTGACGCAGCCGGGCTGATGACACCTGTCGTACTCCCGCCGGACGGTGACACCGGTCACACTCCGGCCGGACAGTGACACCGGTCACACTCCCGCCGGACAGTGACACCGGTCACACTCCCGCCGGACAGTGACACCGGTCACACTCCCGCCGGACAGCGACACCTCCCGCCGGATAGTGACACCGGTCACACTCCTGCCGGACGGTAACATCGGTCACACTCCCGCCGGACAGTGACACCTCCCGCCGGACGGTGACACCGGTCACACTCATGCCGGACAGCGACATCGGTCACACTCCCGCTGGACAGCGACACCGGTCACACTCCCGCCGGACAGCGACACCGGTCACACTCCCGCCGGACAGCGACACCGGTCACACTCATGCCGGACAGTGACACCGGTCACACTCCCGCCGGACAGTGACACCTCCCGCTGGACAGTGACACCGGTCACACTCCGGCCGGACAGCGACACCTCCCGCCGGACAGTGGCACCGGTCACACTCCCGCCGGACAGTGGCACCTCCCGCCGGACAGTGGCACCGGTCACACTCCCGCCGGACAGCGACACCGGTCACACTCCGGCCGGTGCCAGCCCGCACGGACGGCAAAAGTCGCGGTCGTTCTCAGCCTCACCGTTTGCATCCGAGTGTGCAGAAGTGAAAATGAGTGGCGTCCGCGGGAAACGGAGCGTCTGCTGGTGTCATGGCCAGATCGGCCACCGTGACGCCTGCATCCGTCTCCAACCGTGGGTGCACTCTGCACGTGAGAGCCGCCTGTCTTGTCGGCGAAGCGTGCGTCGACAGGCAACCCTCTGATATGTTTTGTGATTCGGGAACACTCGCGAAAGTGCCCTTCACCCATGCGTAGTAGCGTATTCGCTCCGTCGAGCTGTCAGCGGTTTTTGCCCGCGAATGCCAAAAGTAGCACCCTTGTCAGCGTTTTTGCCAATTCTGACGTCCGCAGCGAAAATCTGCCTGATACCATGATGTGGGTGTGGGTAGGTGACGATGACCGCGATAGCGGCGATAACTCGTCGCCCAGTCGTGCGAACCGATGCTCTGATGCAGACGCGGCGGCTGACGCAGCACGGCCGATTTGTTTGTCAGCCACCTCGGCTGCAGGCGGGGCGCAGCGCACCTGCGCAACACGCATTATTCATCAGAGCGCGGCCCGGCACGGCGTCTCTGGCGCCTGACTTACGAGCGGCGCCCCCCGGGGCGGCGCAGGCAGGGTCGCGCCGCCGCCCGCCCGCCGCCCGCCGCCCGCCGGCCAGCCGCCAGCGCCACCCGCCAGCCGCCGCCGACCAGCCGCCACCGCCACCCGCCAGCCGCCGCCGCCGCCCGCCGCCGCCGCCAGCCGCCGCCGCCAGCCCCGCCGCCGCCCGCCGCCCCGCCCACCGCCCGCCGCCCGCCGCCCACTGCCCGCCGCCGCCCGCCAACCACCGCCCACCGCTAGTGCACGCCGGCCCTTCATACGTGAGCGCCCGCCGGCGTTGGCGGCGACTTCACTGGCTTGGACTTTTTGTTTAGAGGCCTGTTGTTGTTTGAGGCACAATTTGCCGTCACGGCTTTGTGTGCACCCGCCGTCGTTATCGTGGAGTGCACGGAACCCAGCAGAGGGGATAGTCGATCTGGTGGGTTACTCAGAAATCATGCCGGTTTTTCCACGTGGTAATTTATTCACGTTTTTTGTTTTTTTCTACCGATGCCAGAAAGACTTAGGGGAATTTCGTTTGCGGAGGCTGCTCCTGGAAAGTAACCACTACGATGTGGGCGAGCTTTTGGCTTAATTCGTGTTGCATGTTGGCGTACCAGTGCCGGTGGTGCCGTGTGCACCTGGTCGGTTGCGCTGTGCGGCTGTGATATGTGGCGTACCATGGCGGTGGTACCGTGTACACGTGGTGGGTTGTACTGTGTGGCCGTGATATGTGGCGTGCCGTGGCGGTGGTACCGTGTGCACCTGGTCGGTTGTACTGTGTGGCGCATGATATGTGGCCGTGATATGTGGCGTGCCGTGCCGCCCGCAGCGCCGCCCGCAGCGCCGCCCGCAGCGCCGCCACTGACCGCGCTCTCGATTTCGGCCGTACCGCCGAGCTGGCCGGCACCCAGCAGGCATCGTTGTCGACGTCCACCCACGCTCTCATTCTGTCGGCCAACTGTGTCAATGGCAGTCGTCGCACGGCGATTTTCTCCGGTGTCCGCGCGCCAGGCGGACCTCCTTCGCCGCCATCGATCACCGGATTTGGGTTAGGTGGTGCGACGACTGCGCGTCCGACGGCTTTGCACATTGTCATGCGCGTGTGGTTCTGCATCACGGCGCGACCGGTGGCGGTGGCGCTGACGTCCCGGTGACGTCACGGCCCACTGGCGGCCGCGCCGGTGGCCGTAGCGCTCCAGGCCGCGAGGGCGCCGAATTTGGCCGCCATTGATCGCGGCGCGGGGCGGCGACCTCTGCCGACGCGCGGTGCGGTCTCCGGCCGCTCTGGCCTGAGATGGCCCCGCGATGCGACGGCGCGTCGACGACGGTGGTGTCGCCGACATATAAGGCCGCCGGCCAGCCTCGGCCGGCCTCGTGTCGCCGAGGGAGGGCGCCGTTGCGGGAGGTGACAGCAGCGACGCGTGGGCGCCGCCGCTCATGGCGCTCGTGCGGCTGCGAAGGCGGCGCAGGCGGCGTGGTGCGCCCACCGTCTGCCGCGGCGTGCGCGTCTCCACGGCAGACGCGCTGCGCATCTCCACGCGCCGCCTGCGCATCTCCACGCGCCGCCTGCGCATCTCCACGCGCCGCCTGCGTCGGGACGCGTCGCGGCCGCCACGGGCGCCGACCGGCCCGTCTGCGAGTCATCAGCGGGGCTGCGCTGTCCGATCCGGTGTCGGGCGAGCCGGCCGCCACGTTCTGATGGTGGGGTCGGCACGCGTCGGCTGCTGGCGCTACTAAGTGTAAGCACACAGGCGGAGAAGTGCCACCGGCCTCCGCACACATACCTGCGGGAGAGGGCGGGCCAATGTGGTGCAAGGGCCGCCCTCTAACACCGATAGCGAGCGCACTTTTGGCGGGAGGCGTGGCGTGCGACGCGCGGCTAATCTCCGGCCAGCACGTCCAGCCGACATCCGACACCGACACCTTATGGCGCCAATGGGCTCAATCAGAACTGTAACAAAACCGTCCGGCGTCTGCGGCCAGCTCAAGTCCACAATGGAACCGGAACGTTTGCTTTCTTTTCGTCGAGCCGGTGCATTGTTTGTGGGTTGAATTGTGTGCCCGGGGCGGAGATCCGATCGCCGGCGGACCCCGCAGCACGGCGACGTTCCGATTCTCGAGAAAAGTAAAAATTGGAGCCGGCGTTTAGCGGTGAACATCAATTATTTGTGGACGCCACGGAATACTTTCATAAAGCAGTGGCTGACACAGAAATGTGTGACGTGCAGCGGTGCGCGCCGGCCGCGCCGGCCGCGCCGTGCCGTAATTGTCTGGGAGAGCGCGTGCGCCGGCCGCGGCGGCCAGCCAACTCACTTTCCGCGGGCGTCACACGTGTGATCTGCAGGTCGGACGGGCCCAGTGCGGCGGCTCAGAGGGCGCCGGCCGGCGCGTCTCGGCATATGACGCCGGCGGATCTGACTCACGGGAGATCCGCGGCCCTCCGGCAGCCGTCAGTTGGCTCCGGTGACCTGGTGTCATAGCCCCGGGCACTGGGGGCAGAGTCCGTCTGACTCACCCCGACGGCACAAAGGAGTGGTATTAGGCCGGCGCGCTGCGGCACATCGCTGCTGCGAGAATCTCGCTTCCATTGCAAGTCGCATTCACAGTGGACATCTGGCGGTTCGGGGCGGCGGCCGGCGGCGGACGTCTGACCCGCACCACGGACGCTGCCGTCTCGGGATGGCAGGGGACGTCTGACCCGCACCACGGACGCTGCCGTCTCGGGATGGCGGTGGACGTCTGACCCGCACCACGGACGCTGCCGTCTCTGGATGGCGGTGGACGTCTGACCCACACCACGGACGCTGCCGTCTCGGGGCGGCGGTGGACGTCTGACCCACACCACGGACGCTGCCGTCTCGGGGCGGCGGTGGACGTCTGACCCACACCACGGACGCTGCCGTCTCGGGGCGGCGGTGGACGTCTGACCCACACCACGGACGCTGCCGTCTCTGGATGGCGGGGGACGTCTGACCCGCACCACGGACGCTGCCGTCTCTGGATGGCGGGGGACGTCTGACCCGCACCACGGACGCCGCCGGCCGTGGGGCGACCGCCGGTGGACGTCTGACCCGCACCACGGACGCCGCCGGCCGGCCGGACCCGTGTTTACAGCGCGGCTGGCTGGTGCGTGTCGGCCGGTGGACGGACGCGTCGTGTCTGGGATAACGGCGCCGGTCGTGGTGCATCACTGTCGTCATCACACTATCTGGCGAGAGCGGCCGGTGGCTGACGGCCGGCCCCGCTGGCTGGAGCCCCCGGCCGCCGACAGCTCAGCTGACGGCTGTCCCCGCTGGCTTGGGCCGCCGGCCGCCGACAGCTCAGCTGACGGCTGTCCCCGCTGGCTGGAGCCCCCGGTCGCCGACAGCTCAGCTGACGGCTGTCCCCGCTGGCTGGAGCCCCCGGCCGCCGACAGCTCAGCTGACGGCTGTCCCCGCTGGCTGGGGCCGCCGGCCGCCGACAGCTCGGCTGACGGCCGGCCCCTCTGGCTGGAGCCCCCGGTCGCCGACAGCTCAGCTGATGGCTGTCCCCGCTGGCTGGAGCCCCCGGCCGCCGACAGCTCGGCTGACGGCCGGCCCCTCTGGCTGGAGCCCCCGGTCGCCGACAGCTCAGCTGACGGCTGTCCCCGCTGGCTGGAGCCCCCGGCCGCCGACAGCTCAGCTGACGGCTGTCCCCGCTGGCTGGGGCCGCCGGCCGCCGACAGCTCGGCTGACGTGGCTCGCGCCGCCGGCGGTCGTCGGTGTCAGTGCCTTGTGCGTTTGTCCAACGCACGCGGCAGCGCCGACGCGGCGCTGGATCAGGTGCGCGCGCGGCTTGCGCCGGCACCGTTATCTCGGCTGACTCACCAGTCATCTGTCCGGTCCTAGCCACGGGCGGTCCCACCTGGCGTTGCGACCCACCGGTCCCACCTGGCGGTATCGCCCACCGGTCCCACCGGGCGGTACCGCCCACCGGTCCCACCGGACAGTATTCCCCTCCAGTCACACTCCGTGGTATGAACATACCAGTCCCATCCGAACACTGCAACGTCATTACAACTGACCAGAGGCCATGTTCCGCCCGACGTCGCACGCTTATTGCGCCGACATTTGACGTGGATTTCTCAGTCTGTCGAATTATTGGCCGAGTCGTTCTCGAATGAGGTGCTTCCGTCTGTGTGGTCGAGTTGCTGTGGCCGCCGAGGGGGCCGGCTGTCGCCGCCCGGCGGCGACAGCCGGCCGCTGACCGCTGGCCGCGGACCGCTGACACTGAGCGGCTCTGACCGTAAGCCTGCCGGACCAGCGGCGGGACTGTCGCCCATCCCCCGACCAGCGGCGGGCCTGTCGCCCATCCCCCGACCAGCGGCGGGACTGTCGCCCGACCCCCGACCAGCGGCGGGTTTGGTCCGACCCCGACCGGCGGCGGGACTGTCGCCCATCACCCGACTGGCGGTGGCTGGCGCCAAAGTGGTGGCCGACCGTGGCGCTGATCCGTCTTTGTCGGCTCACTCTGGTTGGTCCCGGCCAGCGGTGACGCGCGCGGCCCGATATGGCGACACCCGGACATGGGCCGACGGTGCGGCCGGCCGGCCGGCTGGCCTCTCCACGCGCCGGCGCGCCTCTGCCGCCCAGGGCGACGACGGGCTCGGTCATCGGCCGTCCCGTCGACGACGACGTGGTCTGATTCGCTGCGGTCGGCTGGGCTGATCAGGTTAACTGAGCTGTCGGTGTCCACATCTGACTCACTCGTCGGCCCAGCCCCCTCCGGCGGGCTGGGCTGATAAGACTCACCTGTCGGTGTCGACGACGTCGTCTGACTCACGCCCCGCCCACTCACGCTCCTCCCACTGCGATCAGTTAGGCGGGTTAATGTTAACTCACCTGTCAGCGTCGTCCGGCAATTAGCTTTGATCGCCGGATTGCAGGCGACCGGATCCTTCAGACACTCACCTGCCATCCGTCATATTGTCGCTGGCTGTTTCGTCATTCTTCTGGTGTTTCCGGCACCCGAGCTACCGGCTTTTCCCCCTGGGAAGTCCCGTGAAGTCAGATCGGTTTGTGGTGCGGTGGTCGAGCTGCACTTCACTGATTGCTGTTATCATTAGTCGGGTGGTTAAATCGCTCGAATGCAATGTGGGCAGTACCTCCAATAATTCTAGGACAAATGTATGCAAGGACAAATGTACGTATGGCAGATGTACGTAAAAGCAAATGTACGATAACAAAGGTACGTAGGCAAGTGTACGTAAGCGCAAAAGTACGTCAGCGCAAATGCACGCATGCGCAACAGCGCGTAAGCGCAAATGCACGTATGTGCAAATGTACGTAAGCGCAAACGTGTGTGTGCGCGCAAATGTACCTAAGCTCATATGAATGAATGCGTAAATGTACGTATTTGCAAATGTACGTGGGCGCAAAAGTATGCCAGCGTAAAGGTACGTATGCACAAATGTACGTAAGCGCAAATATACGTAAACGCAAGTGTACGCAAGAGAAAATCTACGTAAGCGCAAATGTATGTAGATGCGAAAGTACGTAGGCGAAAAAGTACATCAGCGCAAATGTGCCTAAGTGCAAACATACGTGAGCGCAAATGTACGTATGAGTCAATAAACGGTAATGCAAGTGTACGTACATGGAAAAGTCCGTACCAGCAAATATGTGTGATTGAAATGTACGTAAGCGAAAATACGTACACAACACATATGTGCAACGGTACGTAAGCACCAACGTACAAAAATGCAAAAGTACATCAGAAAAAATGTATGTACATGTAAACTTGAGTAACCCAAATGCGAATGTGCGTAAGCGAACGTACGGCTGCGTGTTTCAAAAGTACCTCTTTCATTTACATGTAAACAAATGTACGTACGCACAAAAGTAAGTATGGAAGATGTGCGTAAGCACAGATATGCCTGAGCACAAAAGTGCATTGACAAATGTACTCGTTGTAAATGTGCGTGAGAGGAAATGTGCTTAAGAGCAAATGCACGTATGACATAAGTGCCTAGCCAAATGTGAGTAAGCGCAAAGGTGCGTATCTGTAAATATACGTACATTGGATGATACATTCATTTCCTCTTACCTATTTTTACGTTTATTTAGGTTTGCTCTCACATACGTTCACATGTATTTGCGCTCACGTACATTTGCGCATACGTTCATTTGCGCTTACGTAATTTTGTGCGGACGTACATTTGCGCTTACGTACATTTATGCTTACGTACATTTGAACATACGCATATGTGCGCACACGTACTTTTGCGCGTGCATGCATTTGCGCTTACGTATATTTGCGCTTACGTACTTTTGCGCATACGTACATTTGTCATACGTACATTTACCATACGTACGTCTGCGCTTACATACCTTTGTTTATGTACATTTGCGTACGTACATTTGCTTTACGTACATTTGTCTTGTTACCCCTCCAAAGTCATCAGCTGTACTCTCAGGATGTACCAACAATGTCTTGCGTGTAGGTACTGCGGATCGCGTTCAGTTCGGCAGTCTATATACATCTGACCCCATGCCACGCGCCGTCGCGCCTCCCGGCCAGGTCGACGACGGGCTCGACTCGACTCTCACCTGGGACGTGGCATTAGACGGGCGGTGCTCGCCGTACCGTGAATCCGCGCTTGTACACATATCGTTCGGTCCAGTTTTACGCCCTCGGGCATGACTGCTTCGTGCGACTGAAACCGTCACAGAACTTCCATTTGGACACTCCACTCAGTTTGCGATGTATTAATCGACGGCGACTTGCGTTAGCTCGGCTAGGTGCGATTGATCTTGATTGGCTGTTTCATGGTCGTCGCGTTGTTTTTGTTGCTTGCGATAGTGCCACTGCGCGACTTCGATCTCATTTGGCTGCGGGTTGCGTCGTCTCGACTGGTCGCGCCCGCATTATCCTTGGATGGTTTCGGTTGCCATCCCATTCGGCTGCGCGGTTGCATTGTCTCCGGCTGATGGTTGTGCTTGTGTTGTCTCGGTTGGCCGCGGCCGCCTTATCTGCGGACGGCTCGGGCGGCGCTATTTCGGTCGGACGCGGTCGCGTGCGGCCTGTCCGGCCCAGGTGGGCCGGTGTCGGCGCGTTTTTGCGCCGGCTGATTTGCATGTGTCGCGCGCGGCGGCCGGCCGGCCGGCGTGGCGGCGCCGCTCGGACGTGCCAGACCCGTGACCCGGCGCTCACGCCGGCTGATGGATCGGCCACACAGCGCCGCGGCGACATGGAAAACTCATCGGCCTCCCACCGGCGAGCTGACTGCTGGCGGAGCCTTACCGCCGCCGTCGAACACCCCCAGCAGTGGTAGGGCGGCGGTAGCTCTCACTGGACAGAACGGAGCTGTGCTGGCGGTGGTGCTGGGGTGTCGAGATGCTGTCACTTCAAGAGCCGGTCTGGTATCACGCTGTTTCCGGTCGAGGCGCCCTTAAATCTAGCTGACAATCGAGGAAGGAGAGAGAGAGAGAGAGAGAGAGAGAGGGGGGGGGGGAGGGAGAAAGAGAGAGAGGAGGTAAGTGAGAGGAAGGAAGGACGGGAGTGTGGGTGAGATCGGTCACTGCCCAGATATGTATGTGCATGTAACAGTGCCAGAAAATACCATTTATGCATTTTTCAATCCAGTTAGGTAATTATTTTTGATTAATCGTGCTCCGAGTTCTGTCCACAGGGGCCACAAGTTCTTTTCTCAGTTCTTACAGTTCTCACAGTGCCACAATGTTGCCACAGAGTTCTCACAGTGTCACAGTTAACGATCACTATCAAATAAGGTGTTGCAAATTTCGAAGCCGTCGCTACTGAATCGAAAAGTTGGCGTGGCAAAACTGGCTATACAGTGCCAAGTGCGAAAATTGTGTTCCAGCTGCAAAAATTGGCGTTGTGTCGCTCAGGCATAGTTCGGCATTCTCCACTCGTGGAGCGTGTTGTGAACCGCAACGTTCGGGAGCGTTTAATCACAGTCATCTGCCAATACCCAACGTTGTCGCTCTTGTCGTCTTATCACGGTCATCTTCCGCCAGTACCCAACATTGTCGCTCGTGTCGTTTGATCACGGTCATCTTCCGCTAGTACCCAACATTGTTGCTCGTGTCGTTTGATCACGGTCATCTTCCGCCAGTACCCAACATTGTCGCTCGTGTCGTTTGATCACGGTCATCTTCCGCTAGTACCCAACATTGTCGCTCGTGTATGTGGCGTCTATCAGTTTACGTTTGAAAAAAAGAAGAGAATGAAAACATGCCTAGGTGGTTAGCCGATATGCAGCGCAGCGCAGCGGGTCTATTTCCTCGCACCGCCACGGGACCCGGCGTTCACTCTTGGTTTCGTTGGCAGCGACGGCGCCGCGCGGCCAGCTGGGGCGAGCGGTGAATGGGCGCCGCCGCGCAGCCCGAGCATGTGCCGACTTTGAAATGCCTGCATTACCAGGCTGACGATCTGCATAACCCGCCGAGGCGGCGCCTCCTCTGTCGATCGTGACATGCGCCGGACAAGTGTGACGACCGCAGTGCCGGTGTGCAAGGCCAGACCGGCGGTCAGACCGGCGCCACGGGCCGCGCGCCGCTGCGCCCCCGGCACGAGTCAGCCGCATCTCGCGCGCTCCATCGCGGCGGCGGCCGAGTTAAAGGGCGGCGGCAGTCGCGCCTGCGCCGGTCGTGTTTGCTGACCCAGCCCCATGCGGTCCGTCGCCGGGCCGGCGCAGACAGCAATAGCAGCTCACACATCTGCCGGGTGCATGCACGATTGATGACCTCTGCCCCCGGCGGGCACATTAGCTGAGGGCGGCGCTGCAGCGTCTAAAAATGGCGCGGCCGCTGCACCGTGGAAGTGGTGCGGAAGTGCTTCATTACGACGGCGTGTGAGCCGCCCCGCCCCCTTTGACCCGGTCGGTGACCGCCGGCCGCCAGCAGTGATATCGCCGGCCGACCGCTGGCCGGCGCGAGCGCGAACTGGCCGACCGTACATAGGACGGTGGTTACAAGTGTGACCTTCGGCTGCGCTGCGGTCGGCTGGCGCTGTAACGTCAGTCGCGATGGGCTGGCTGGCGCCAGCGCGGCGACTCGCGCCATTTTCGGCGCGATGCAGACTCGGGGTGAATTCGCTGCACAGTCAGCGCTCCGACCCGCGCGGACATTCCGCGGTGAGAGCGAGAGTGGCGAGCATGGCCGTCATCTTCGGACGGGCTCCAGCCGCCCCGCCCGTCCGGTGGTGACGCTCGCTGCTGCAGGCAACTGGCGGTGCACACACAGTCCTGCTGAGGTGCACACAATTCTGCTGAGGTGCACACAGTCCTGCTGAGGCGCACACAGTCCTGCTGAGGTGCACACAGTCCTGCTGAGGTGCACACAGTCCTGCTGAGGAACACACAGTCCTGCTGAGGTGCACACAGTCCTGCTGAGGTGCACACAGTCCTGCTGAGGTGCACACAGTCCTGCTGAGGTGCACACAGTCCTGCTGAGGAACACACAGTCCTGCTGAGGTGCACACAGTCCTGCTGAGGTGCACACAGTCCTGCTGAGGAACACACAGTCCTGCTGAGGTGCACACAATTCTGCTGAGGTGCACACAGTCCTGCTGAGGCGCACACAGTCCTGCTGAGGAACACACAGTCCTGCTGAGGTGCACACAGTCCTGCTGAGGAACACACAGTCCTGCTGAGGTGCACACAGTCCTGCTGAGGAACACACAGTCCTGCTGAGGAACACACAGTCCTGCTGAGGTGCACACAATTCTGCTGAGGTGCACACAGTCCTGCTGAGGCGCACACAGTCCTGCTGAGGAACACACAGTCCTGCTGAGGTGCACACAGTCCTGCGGGGCACAAAGTCCTGCTGATGAACACACAGTCCTGCTGAGGTGCACACAGTCCTGCTGAGGCGCACACAGTCCTGCTGAGGAACACATAGTCCTGCTGAGGTGCACACAGTCCTGCTGAGGCGCACACAGTCCTGCTGAGGAACACACAGTCCTGCTGAGGCGCACACAGTCCTGCTGAGGAACACACAGTCCTGCTGAGGAACACACAGTCC
This sequence comes from Imbricaverruca yamaguchii, assembly GCA_034440575.1. Lineage (NCBI taxonomy): Eukaryota > Metazoa > Arthropoda > Thecostraca > Neoverrucidae > Imbricaverruca > Imbricaverruca yamaguchii. The sequence continues at coordinate 965,127 of JAOTOL010001643.1, forward strand.
TGCTGAGGTGCACACAGTCCTGCTGAGGCGCACACAGTCCTGCTGAGGAACACACAGTCCTGCTGAGGCGCACACAGTCCTGCTGAGGAACACACAGTCCTGCTGAGGAACACACAGTCCTGCTGATGAACACACAGTCCTGCTGAGGTGCACACAGTCCTGCTGAGGCGCACACAGTCCTGCTGATGAACACACAGTCCTGCTGAGGAACACACAGTCCTGCTGAGGCGCACACAGTCCTGCTGAGGAACACACAGTCCTGCTGAGGAACACACAGTCCTGCTGATGAACACACAGTCCTGCTGAGGTGCACACAGTCCTGCTGAGGCGCACACAGTCCTGCTGAGGAACACATAGTCCTGCTGAGGAACACACAATCCTGCTGAGGAACACACAGTCCTGCTGAGGCGCACACACAGTCCTGCTGAGGAACACACAGTCCTGCTGAGGCGCACACACAGTCCTGCTGAGGTGCATACAGTCCTGCTGAGGAACACACAGTCCTGCTGAGGAACACGCAGTCCTGCTGCGATACACACAGTCTTGCTGTTGGCGGTGTCCCGTACACGTAATCCTAGTGTGAGGCGGTATTTTGTACACACAGTCCTGCTGTGGGCAGTATTTTGTACGCCTATTCCTAGTGTGCGCGGTATTCAGTGCACACAGTCCTAGTGTGGGCGGTATTCGGTACACATAATCCTGCTTTGAGCAGTATTCGGTGTACGGTGTCCTGCTGCGGGAGGGGGCATTATGTATACACAGTCTTGCTGTGGGGGTGGGGGCATTCTGTATACACAGTCTTGCCGTGGGCGGCATTCCGTAAACACAGCACGCCGCGGGTAGTCCACGGGGGCGCAGCGGTAGCACGCCATGCTCTAGTGTTTCCCCGACCGGGACAGGACGTCTGGATCAAAATTCTTTGTTCATTCATTGTGTTCTGCAAATCGTCTCGGATTATGCCCAAATGGCCTAAATGTCTGACTGCTGTGTTGGCATAATCTAAATATGTGACCCCATTTTCCGCAATACGGACTAATTGCAGCTAGAATGAGGTATTCACTTTCTGCGGTGTCCTCGCACTGCAGGAACGTAAGCTCGGCATATCATAAGCTGTCACTCATACAGCTAAGATAGCCGAGCGCTCATTTTTTCAGCCAGGACAGCACGGTATTGTCTAGAAACCGGACAGCTGAGGACAGTTTCCCGCCCCAGGACGAGACGGCTCTCCTTAGCGGACGGACAACTCACCACTGTCCCATTATTTCCCGTTGTGGTGCTGACGCTGCCGTTACCACTATTTCCCGTTGTGGTGCTGACGCTCCCGTTACCATTATTTCCCGCTGTGGTGCTGACGCTCCCGTTACCATTATTTCCCGCTGTGGTGCTGACGCTCCCGTTACCACTATTTCCCGCTGTGGTGCTGACGCTGCCGTTACCACTATTTCCCGCTGTGGCGCTGACGCTGCCGTTACCACTATTTCCCGCTGTGGTGCTGACGCTCCCGTTACCATTATTTCCCGCTGTGGCGCTGACGCTGCCGTTACCATTATTTCCCGCTGTGGTGCTGACGCTCCCGTTACCACTATTTCCCGCTGTGGTGCTGACGCTCCCGTTACCACTATTTCCCGCTGTGGTGCTGACGCTGCCGTTACCACTATTTCCCGCTGTGGCGCTGACGCTCCCGTTACCACTATTTCCCGCTGTGGTGCTGACGCTGCCGTTACCATTATTTCCCGCTGTGGTGCTGACGCTGCCGTTACCACTATTTCCCGCTGTGGTGCTGACGCTCCCGTTACCACTATTTCCCGCTGTGGTGCTGACGCTGCCGTTACCACTATTTCCCGCTGTGGTGGTGACGCTTCCGTTACCATTATTTCCCGCTGTGGTGCTGACGCTCCCGTTACCACTATTTCCCGCTGTGGTGTTGACGCTCCCGTTGCCACTATTTCCCGCTGTGGTGCTGACGCTCCCGTTACCACTATTTCCCGCTGTGGTGTTGACGCTCCCGTTGCCACTATTTCCCGCTGTGGCGCTGACGCTCCCGTTACCGCACGTGAGCCTGCTTATGTCAGTGAACGTAAACATCGTCGGCGTCGGCCCACCTTCGCTTGTTCACAGCGCGTCCCGGGCTCGGTTGCTCGGCCGGCGTGCCTCTCGCCAAACACGCCAGCAGCACGTTACGGGAGCACGGCAACGTCGTAGCACGTGGAGACGGGCTGACAACGGCCTGCCATTGCAGATATACCGTCACTGGCGGCTTACCATTGCACATGTCATGCTGTCAATGAAGGCTTACCATTGCACATGCCATGGCGACAGTGGCGGCTTACCATTACACATGTCATGTCAGTGACGGCTTACCATTACACACGTCATGTCATGTCAGTGACGGCTTACCATTACACACGTCATGTCATGTCAGTGACGGCTTACCATTGCACACGTCATGTCATGTCAGTGGGCACCATTCTATGTAGTAGTTTCCATTCATGTATGTAGTGACGGCACATGGTCATGCCTTCAGTGATGTCATGTCAGTGACGGCTGCGCACGTCATGTCATTCCACTGCAAATTACACGTCATGTCATGTCAGTGACGGCTTGATTAATATGTGTGACGGTGCGATGGCATGTTCATTGAGTCTGCGCACCTCATTCCACTCATTCCCGGAGGTGCGTACGGTAGTCATGTTCCTGCGTCAGCTATAATCCGCCAGGTTTGGCTTGACACACAATGGCGACAGGTGAATTTAGCTCGGGTCAAACTATGAGCGAATGAGCGGATCTTGCGCCGGGCTATGTCAGATGTCATGTCTGACGGCCGGTCCTGTCCGGTACGGGTCAGAGAGTGATGCCTCAGGGTCGGTACGGGTCAGACGTTGGCGGCTGACGGTCACACACACACACACACACACACACACACACACACACACACACACACACACACACACACACACACACACACACACACACACACACACACACACACACACACACACACAGGCCGACAGCAAACTACAGCCGCCCATGTATGCAAATGCCTCGACGAAGGCACAAAAACGACCCGCAATGGAGCCAGCAATTAAAACTTTCCCGGTTGCCGGGAGATGAAACCGACCGCGCCGCGCCGCGCCCTCCGACTCCGGTCACGTGACTTTGGCGGCGCCGCTCAACACTGGATCACGTGACAGAGGTGGCGGCCGGCGCCGAGGCCTGCCGGGTGTATGCAGAGCGCGCCGAAGTTTGACCCGCGCGTGATTTACATGCCGGCCGAGGTGGCGGGCATCTGTGCGCACGTGACGAGCCGCCGCTCCGTGCTGGCCGGCCGGACAGGTCACGTGACCTGGCTGTCGATGTGGGCCGGCCGGCCGGCTCAAGGCTACTCGTGGCCGCGGCCGGCCACCGGGGTGTGCACGACAACACCGACGGCCGAGACCGCCTGTGACCGCTGCTGGCCATCGGGGTGGGGTGTCCACGACAACACCGACGGCCGAGACCGTCTGACCGGTGCTGGCCATCGGGGTGGGGTGTCCACGACAACACCGACGGCCGAGACCGTCTGACCGGTGCTGGCCATCGGGGTGGGGTGTCCACGACAACACCGACGGCCGAGACAGTATGTGCCCGCTGCTGGCCACCGGGGTGGGGTGTCCACGACAACACCGACGGCCGAGACCGTCTGACCGGTGCTGGCCACCGGGGTGGGGTGTCCACGACAACACCGACGGCCGAGACCGTCTGACCGGTGCTGGCCACCGGGGTGGGGTGTCCACGACAACACCGACGGCCGAGACCGTCTGACCGGTGCTGGCCACCGGGGTGGGGTGTCCACGACAACACCGACGGCCGAGACAGTATGTGCCCGCTGCTGGCCACCGGGGTGGGGTGTCCACGACAACACCGACGGCCGAGACCGTCTGACCGGTGCTGGTCATCGGGGTGGGGTGTCCACAACACCGACGGCCGAGACAGTATGTGCCCGCTGCTGGCCACCGAGGTGGGGTGTCCATGTCAACACCGACGGCCGAGACCGTCTGTGGCCGCTGCTGGCCACCGGGTATACATCGACCGACCCATGCTGACCACGGTGGGCTGTTCTCGAGAGGGCCGCGCCTGTCGGTGTCACGACCTTGCAGCGTCGATGCGGCCTGCAGCGTGCGTGCGATACACCTGTCAATGGTCACACGATCCTGCAGCATTCGCCGCACCACCTGGGCCATCCACAACCGGTGGAGGTACGCAAAATTCCGCGTAATGTGCTGTAGTGTGAGGGTGTCGCAGTCACGCCGAGATGTTCCGTCCAGATTGTACTGGGCAACTGTCGGCACTTCTGCTGAATAAAGCCGACAATCATCTGCTCTTGGCTCTCGGCTCGGCCGAGAAGCCCCGCTGCCATTGAGCTATGTCGGCCCCGCCTGGTCAATAGCCGGCTACCGCCATTCTTATTTGCGCTGTCCTCGTGTCGGGTGAGAAGCCGCGCTGACAGGTTGCGTCATAGCACTGACATGGTCGGCCGACGGTGCCCCATTGTCGGTAGCAGCCGCACGGCTGCTTCACATCTGGAGAATGCGCAGAGGATTCAGTGCGTCCGCCGTGGCAGCTCGCGAGCTCTAAAGACAGCCGACTGTCGCCTGAGCTGGGCATGCGATTGAGCTGTGTGTGGAATGGCTGAGCTATGCCGAAGTTTGCCAAGCTACAGTTTCTGAGCCGTGCATCCCACTGAGTACGTGGACAACTAGCTGCTGCGTGGACTGCTAAACTGTGCGGAATGCACTCTTTTATGTGGACTGCTGATTGTGCTTTGCGAGCGACTGACTGCTGGGCGGGCTGTCCAGTGTTCGACGGGCGGCTGACGATGCTGGGCGGACTGTCCAGTGTTCGGCGGGTGGCTGACTATGCTGTGCGGGTGGCTGACTATGCTGTGCGGGCGACTGACTATGCTGTGCGGACGGCTGACGATGCTGTGAGGACGGCTGACGATGCTGTGCGGGCGGCTGACTATGCTGTGCGGACGGCTGACGATGCTGTGCGGATGGCTGACTATGCTGTGCGGGTGGCTGACTATGCTGTGCGGGCGGCTGACGATGCCGTGCGGACAGCTGTCTGCTGTGCCGGCGACTGAGAGTGGCAGACAGCCGCCCGACTGGACCGGCGACGGTGCCGGGGATGTCCGCCAGCGTCACGTGACCGCCGTCCGGGCGCCAGCGGCGTTCTGCCGATGGTGACGGCGCCAGCACGTGGCGCCAGCGGCGTTCTGGCGACGGTGACCAGCACGTGGCGCCAGCGGCGTTCTGGCGACGGTGACCAGCACGTGGCATCAGCGGCGTTCTGCCGATGGTGACGGCGCCAGCACGTGGCGCCAGCGGCGTTCTGCCGACGGTGACCAGCACGTGCCGTTCCATTCAGCTGGCGCGGCGGTGCCGATGGTCGGGTGCCGGTGCCGCCGTCTGCGGCCTTTCACGGCGACCCGCCAGCCAGCTGCGGGCCCGTGCGTGAACGCCATTCACTCGTCTCAATCACTGGCGCACGGGACCGAAATTGATACCCAATCAGAAACGCACACAATCTGGAGCGATGTGCAATAGAGTAAACAGTCGTGAAAAAAGCGCTGGTCGGATGTGAAAAACATCGAGAACTTTCTCTCGTGGGTAAATATCTAGATCGGTTGACACGGGAGTCTTGATATGCACTCGTCCAACAGCTGATGAAGGACGCAGAGGCAGACAAAGAAGCATCGTGAGCTGATTCTCGCTCTATGTCAGCTGTCACGTGATACCTAAATTATGAGTAATGACCCAGGTAGTCGCTGATTAGCAGACTAATTCTAGACCCTGTAACGGTTCCCTAGGTACCTGCTTACGCAAGCGAGTTGTTATGCCTCCATCGGATGGTGGGTTGTGTCTCATGGTCAAGCACGGGTCGGCTTTTGATTCCCGGACCTCGACTCTGTTGTCAGTCAGGTACTTCACCGTTGAAATTACCTCCACCTGTTGCGACAATGACTACGCGGTACTTTGCTCCTCCCAAGTGATATTCATGACTCCCTTTGTTTTGCTTTGGTGCTCTGACCAGCGCGAGGAGATTTCTTTGCTCTTCAGCCACTCCCATGGTAGTGGTTTGATTGTTATACTGTGCTGATATCCCCGCCCGCATCCAGAGCATCCGCCCGCTCCATTATCTGCGGCACTCTATCCTTGCGTGCTTCGGCTCACGTTCCGTCCCACCGGCGTGCCATCTCTGGCCCCCGTCTCGGACGATGCTCCACTCCCAGACGATGTTCCACCAATCCCTCCCTCTCCCGCTAGACCACTTCGGCAGACGTTCTGTCCCACCTGCGTGTCATCTTTGACCCCCGTCTCGGACGATGCTCCACCGCCTTGCCTCCTCCCTCCCGCCGGACTCCTGCACGGCTAATGAAGCAGAACAGCGCCGGCGGCCGGCGCCGTCATCAGCCAAGGTGACCAGCTAACTAGAGGCCGGGCGGCACCTGTTAACTCGGCACCGCTCACCCCTGCCGCGTCCTCGTGTGCCGGCGGTGTTTGCCGCCAGAGCATGCCTTCTCGGTACCGTCTGCGATTAGGCCCCATTTCGGAAATAGCCCACTTGTGATGTCGTACCCGTGGTAATCGTGACCATTGTTGGCCAGGTGAGAAGGGGCCGACACGGCCTCCCCGCCTCCGCTAGCTGCGTTTGAGTGTTCTCCAACCAGTAACTCCGGCAAGAGCGCTTGCAATTGGTCTTGGATTACTGGCGCCCGGCCCACCCTGGGGGCAAACGTCTGGCAATGTGATTATCGGATCAAGAAGAGCGACCTAGAGCGCACAGGCGGGACAACTTTGGATATTGCCCATCCGGAGTATTGGATACTGCAGGTCGATGGTCTCGGCTATTCTCGGATATTGCAAATCAGAAATATCAGCCACCACGTTCAATTAGGGCCTTTCATTAACAATCGCCTGCTATTTCCAGGAAGGATGAAATGCCGTTCCGTACGTGGGGCGTACTAGTGGACCACTCTGGCATTCTGCGTGCTTCCCGGCTTACTGCCGAGCTGTCCCGTGACATGCCGGGGTGTTGGCTGGGGTGGCCGGCGGCGAGTTATGTTGATGGGTGTTCCGGCCGCAACACAGCGCGACCCTTCCCGGCTCGCTGGCCCCTGGATGAGGGTGCCACTTGTGCCGCAAGACTGGGCCTCTCCTGACGACGTCCTCTAACAGCGGCTCCTCGCGCAGTTCAGTGGTGGTGGCTCCTCGACAGTGTCGGGCCGGTGGCTCCTCGCGCAGTTCAGTGGTGGTGACTGCTCGGGCCGTCCCATAATGGTGGCTCCTCGGGCCGTCCCGTGATGGTGGCTCCTCGGGCCGTCCCGTGATGGTGGCTCCTCGGGCCGTCCCGTTATGGTGGCTCCTCGGGCCGTCCCGTGATGGTGGCTCCTCGGGCAGTCCCGTGATGGTGGCTCCTCGGGCCGTCCCGTGATGGTGGCTCCTCGGGCAGTCCCGTGATGGTGGCTCCTCGGGCCGTCCGTGATGGTGGCTCCTCGGGCAGTCCGTGATGGTGGTCCTCGGGCCGTCCCGTGGTGGTGGCTCCTCGGGCCGTCCCGTGATGGTGGCTCCTCGGGCCGTCCCATAATGGTGGTCCTCGGGCCGTCCCGTGATGGTGGCTCCTCGGGCAGTCCCGTGGTGGTGGCTCCTCGGGCCGTCCCGTGATGGTGGCTCCTCGGGCCGTCCCATAATGGTGGCTCCTCGGGCCGTCCCGTGATGGTGGCTCCTCGGGCAGTCCCGTGGTGGTGGCTCCTCGGGCCGTCCCGTGATGGTGGCTCCTCGGGCAGTCCCGTGATGGTGGCTCCTCGGGCCGTCCCGTGGTGGTGGCTCCTCGGGCCGTCCCGTGATGGTGGCTCCTCGGGCCGTCCCGTGATGGTGGCTCCTCGGGCCGTCCCGTTATGGTGGCTCCTCGGGCCGTCCCGTGATGGTGGCTCCTCGGGCCGTCCCGTGACGGTGACTCCTCGGAATCATCCTTGATAACGGTTCTCCGAGCCATCCTCTGACCGTTTCCTGAGCGTCCTTTGACGAGGACTTCCTTGACCGTCCTCTGACGGTGGCTCCTCGGACCGTCCTCTGACGGTGGCTCCTCGGACCGTCCTCCGACCGCCGCTGCCCACCACACCGACGACTGAACAAGGGTCAGCTGCCTGCCAGCAGACTCAAGGATGATGCTCGTCCGATAGCGCACGCTCGAGCTGCCTCCGAGTCAGACGGAGAGGAAGTGATGGCGGCTGGGCGGCGTGCTCGCTGCGCCACCACATGCCTTGTTTATCACATTGTCTGGTAGGGCATTGGGGGTGCGATAGCTCACAGCTATTGATAATGACATCGAGTGGAACGATTGTTGCTTATTCTAATCATTTACAAAATAATTACTCATCAGATTTAAGATGTGATATCTTGTCGCTGAAGGTATTCCGCGCGAGCTATCGCATGAATTCAAATTACGATATTTGTCATCCCCATGCATGCGAATTTTATGTTGTGCTTGTATCTTGCGTATGCCTATGCGCATTCACACAATTGTTTTGTTTTAGTCGTCGGTGTTTACCTCACCATCCTGGGAATGTGATCCCGATCCTCATCTTAGCGACCATGCACCTGTGAATATTACCTTCAGCCAAATCCATACCACGGCCCAGCCATCTGGCAGATGGAACCTCAAAAACGCCACCGTGACCCATTCCTGAGAATCCCTAGCTTCCCAAACTGCTCATAACCAACACCTCACACCACAACAATTCGCAAACGTTATTCTCACTATAGCTCATCAACACACCACAAAAACCACACCAACACAAACCTCGCGCGGCTTCCTGGTGGAACGATGAGTGCCACCAGGAAGTATATCCCTAGCAGAACTCTTTGGCGGACAGGTCACGTGTGATCGCGTCATAGTCTGGTGTATCGTGGCCAGAGGTGTGTCAGGTGCAGACAGCGCGTGCCGAGGTGTATCGTGGCCAGAGGTGTACCGTGGCCGGAGGTGCCAGGTGCAGGCAGCACGTGCTGAGGTGTACCGTGGCCATAGGTGTGTCAGGTGCAGGCAGCACGTGCCGAGGTGTACCGTGGCCAGAGGTGTGTCAGATGCAGGCAGCGCGTGCCGAGGTGTACCGTGGCCATGGGTGTGTCAGGTGCAGGCAGCGCGTGCCGAGGTGTACCGTGGCCAGAGGTGTGTCAGATGCAGGCAGCGCGTGCCGAGGTGTACCGTGGCCAGGGGTGTGTCAGGTGCAGGCAGCGCGTGCTGAGGTGTACCGTGGCCATAGGTGTGTCAGGTGCAGGCAGCACGTGCCGAGGTGTATCGTGGCCATAGGTGTGCCAGGTGTAGGCAGCACGTGCCGAGGTGTGCCGTGGCCAGAGGTGTGTCAGGTGCAGGCAGCAGGTGTGGAGGTGTGTCAGGTGCAGGCAACACGCGCCAACGTGTGCCGACTGGCGCACGTCTCGGTTCCGCTCGATTCCTCCGCTAATGACGCGTGAATAAGTTCAGGTGCTGGCCGTGCAGGCGGCCGATGCGCCGCTCTTGACACACTGACTTTCTCCGTCCGAGGGTCAAGGCCGCCGTGGCATCGGCCGAACCGAGAGGTGGGCACTGAGCGTCGGTCGTCGCCGCCGGCGTCGACCGGGTGGGTCATCACCTGCGCGCCGGCGGATCCCTGTGGCGGACAGCGGGTCACGTGTGGCCGCGTCACGGTCCGGTCACGCCACCCTGCTGCCGCCGTGAGTCACGACAGCTCCCCGGCCGTGAGGGCGCCCGCCAGTCGGCCATATAAGTGCCGGCTGTCGCGTCCCGGGACTGGTCGATGGTGGGGCGCCGTACGGTCGGCGCCTCCATGAAAGGGACGACAGCGGAGGGCCTGGTTCCTCGCCCAATCGGCCGTGCCCATCTGCGGCGTTGCAGCTAACCGAGCGTGGAATATTTCCTGCAGCAGAGCTGATGGGTAGCCACGATAGTGCAACTCCACCAACCGTTTTTAGACAGCTCTGACAATTTTTTCTCAAAGATCTTTTTAATCGCCACAAAGATGACACGGTATCTCCAAAAACAGTAGCCGACATGCCGAGGTGGAGCTGTTGCCGTGCCTGGGCAGTGGCGTGCTGCCGCTAAGCCCGCACGCTGAGGCGGAGCTGCCGTTAAGCCGGCACGACGAGGTGGAGTTGCCGCCGTGCCTCGCCACATCCTGCAGCGGCCAGTCCTGCTCCGGTTACCGCCGGCGGCGTATTTGTGGACCGGGGTCGTGACCCGGCTGGGCTGGCGATGGCGGCGGCGTGCGGCCGTAATGGACGCGGCCGTCTGCGCAGCTGGCGGCGCCGCGCCGCCGCCGCCGGCCGCGACCCGCCGCTATCAATGGCTGACCCGTGCCGGCCCGACCGACGGCCGGACATTGTCGCGGCTTCCGGTCGCGGCGATAGCGCCGGCGGTGCCGCAGGCGGGTTCTGCCCGCGCCCGACGGGAACATGATACGTGTCAACGCACACGGGCGTCGACGTGCGGTCCGGTCACACGTGGCGGTACGTCGGCCGGGTGTACGCCGCTGAGCGCACGTGCACGTGCCGCTCAGGGGCGGAACCGTGACCCCGGCAGCGGGCCTAGAACCGAGCAGTGTGTGCACACCTCGCCGCCTTTGCAGACGCTCGATGTGGAATGTGGTTAGGCGCCGGGGCCGATCTAACGAACACAGTGAAAGATAACGCATTCGTCTGGTGTTATCGACCGACTCATCTTCGCTGGGTGGTATCAGATGTCTAAGAAACGGCCGCTTCCTGGATTGGCCGCCGTGCCGCCGGCTGACCGGCCCCGGAACTCTCCCTCCCCCACCCTCGGTGTCAGTGTCCCGAGCGGCCGACTGATTAGAGGAGAGGCCGACTACTCCAGCTGCCGACTGATTGGTCCCGTGGTGGGCTCCTCAGGTCTCATGATGGTCTCCGATGATGTCCGCACCCCTTCCGTGGATCATGGGATGGTCTTTGATGGTGCCAGCACCCCTCGGGAGTCTCGGGATGGCATCATTTGGTGCGGGAGCTCCTCAGATCCCGGGACGGTGTCCCTTGGTGTATGTACAATTTCTCAGGTCTCGGGATGATAGTGCGGACATCCCTCCTCAGGTCCCCAGACGGGCCCCGCCTCGCCTGTACGGACGTGTCTCAGGTCCCCAGACGGGCCCCGCCGCGCCTGTACAGACGCGTCTCAGGTCCCCAGACGGGCCCCGCCGCGCCTGTACAGACGTGTCTCAGGTCCCCAGACGGGCCCCGCCGCGCCGGTGCGGACGCGTCTCAGGTCCCCAGACGGGCCCCGCCGCGCCGGTGCGGACGCGTCTCAGGTCCCCAGACGGGCCCCGCCGCGCCGGTGCGAACGCGTCTCAGGTCCCCAGACGGGCCCCGCCGTGCCGGTGCGGACGCGTCTCCTCAGGGTCGGGCGTGACCACCGCCAGTTCCGGTCTCGCCGCCCTTGTGTCGGCCGGGTTGCGACAGTGAAGGCCGACGGCGGAGGATCGGGTGCCGTATCTGGGGGCCAATCTGACGGCGTCCACACGTGGCGCGGCTGGCCGTGCGATGAACTCGGCCTGCGCGCCGCGTGCGGCGGCGTCGTGCTGATCAGCTGCCCGGACAATGGGCGCCGGGCGTGCTGCGGACGTGCCCGCCCCGTACGGCCGCCGCGCTGCGGGCAGTCGCCGCTGCCACTGGTGCTGCGTAGCTCTGTAGTTGCGTCCCATGCAGCACGGCCACAGCTCGAGGCGTGCCGCGTGCCGAGCACTGTCAGCACAGCCACAGCTCGAGGTGTGCCGCGTCCCACAAACCAACAGCACGTCTACAGCCCGGGATGTCTCGCGTCCTACGGCACGGTCGCAGCTCAGGGTCTGTTGCGTCTCACAGACCGCCAGCACGGCCACAGCTCAGGGTCTGTCGCGCCCCACAGACCGCCAACACGGCCACGGCTCAGGGTCTGTCGCCCCACAGACTGCCAGCACGGCCACAGCTCAGGGTCTGTCGCGCCCCACAGACCGCCAGCACGGCCACAGCTCAGGGTCTGTCGCGCCCCACAGGCCGGCAGCACTGCCACAGCTCAGGGTCTGTCGCGCCCCACAGACCGCTAACACGGCCACAGCGCAGGGTCTGTCGCGCCCCACAGACCGCCAACACGGCCACGGCTCAGGGTCTGTCGCGCCCCACAGACCGCCAGCACGGCCACAGCTCAGGGTCTGTCGCGCCCCACAGGCCGGTAGCACGGTTACAGCTCGCGGCAGGCTGCCTCTGTGAATACTCACCACAGTCGTCTGTCATTGTATAGTGAATGGACGGGGTTATCAGAATGCAACAGAAAAACAAGCATGTCATCGCAATTATCATTACGGATGGAGTGCATCCGTGCACGTGGTGTCTTAGGCCGTTGGTGTGACAACTTCGCTGGCATGCTGGGGAATTCCGAGGGACTATGTCCATACTTTACGGTGCATGGACAGGGTTTTCTAATCCTGAAAGTGGATAAGAAAATTCTTGCAAATCCAAGTCGGAGAGGATAGTATTATTTCTATTTCTCGCAATAAGAAGCTAGTTTTGTTTTCCAGTCAGTTCCTGGTATGAAAGAGCAATAGGTTTGCGATCATTTTAAAACAACGCCATTCAATCTTGGCAAAAGAGGAGTGAATATTTTTGGGCCAGGAAAATGCTTTGGACGACAAACATCCGGAACAAGGCTGTGTCTCCAACCACCTATTGACTTCTCATATGATCACTAGCGACAATCGAGCGATCAAGACACCGTCGGGTTCCCGAACAAACCCAATTATTTAGCCCAAACAAGTTTACTCCGGTGCACATAGTAGAAAACGACACCTGAACAGCATGACCGTCACGCTTTTGAAACCTTTATACTTTGCTACAGCGTTTTGCGTTCCAATTTCTTCACTCACAGGCAGATCTGCCTCTGAGGGTAAAAAGCTGCTGCAGAGTATAATGCTTCTGAAAGTTTCCCGGAAGGAAAGATGCCTCCGCGAACTCCTTTCCTTGAACAACGATTGAGAGCACTTCATGAAGAACGTCGGTATGTAAATTTGGTGTGGTGTTTTGTCTGTTTGGTTATTTTACTAGAAAATGTGAAACAGTACATCTGTGTTTTTTAAATTAGTTTTTGTTGAACCAATTTATATTCCGATATTCTTCATGAAGTATTTTCAATCGTTGAAAGAGACAAATTCGCGGCGACATATTTGCTTCCGAACAACTTCAACAGCGTTTCACGTAATACCACATTTCAATTTATAATGTTCTCACTGGGAGCCAGGTCGGTTCTTTCAGTTTCAAATTTACCGGCTAACAGTAGGCTGTACAGTAAGCTGTACAGTAAGCTGTACAGTAGGCTGTACAGTAAGCTGTACGGCGGCATGCCCGCGCACCGACAGCTTACCATACCAATATTACCGCAGCCGGCACTCGTGCGTCCCAAATAGCAAATTGGTGTAGTTTCTGGCCTGTATCCCGAGGCCAATAATTCAGTCCCTGGCGGGGGACGGTGCTTTTCATTTCTGCTCCTAGTGATGCAATATGATGAATGTATCGCATCGGAACTCACTCGAGCTCTGCGCGCATGCTGGAAGATACGTGGTCATAAACAGTCAAGGCAATGCGCCTGCGGCCGATATGTACGGATGTATTAGACTGCACCCGCTTCCACTGTGACACCTGTCCTCGCACGTCAACCGATCCGGCAGGCGTCGCCAGATACTGGAAGAATGTACTGGGTGATGTAGTTACTTGGTTATTCACTCACCATCGTTTTGCTTGTATTAAGAAGAACTAAGTTGACTGTTGCAATGTAAAGAAGGCGATGTTGCAATTACGGTTGTTCTCTACGACGTCAAGGAAGTTATTTTGGGATGTTGTGGTAATTTTCGGTACTCATTGATGGTGAGTTGGCTATGTGAGTTATCTGCGACCGAAATTAGTTCAAGTCGGATCCTTATCGCTCGCTGAGAAATTCGTCCGATTTATATTTAACAAATAACTATTCAGTGATCAGGAGGGAGCGAATATTTAGGGACACATTACGTCATAAATGTATGATGTATAGTCTAATTATGGTAATTAACTGGCAGATGGATGGGGTCGCGTTATCCATAATTTGCGCATCCATGTCTCTTAGTGAGGACAGCAAAGTTTGCAGCATGTCAGAGTCGAATAAGGACATTGATTCACCAATAATATGCATTCCAGCCCTGATAACACCTAGTCAGATGTTTAACTTGTCTATCAAGTTGACGAATTCCACCATAGACCGTCTTTGGAATCTTTGGACAAATTCGATAGTCATTGTATTGCAATTGGAAACTGATGGACTGCACTTTGGACATCATCTGGGTGCTACCGCTCGATTCCCTGAGAAAACAAAAGTGACACACACAGGTACACACAGGCAGTTTCGCTGCAATGGACCCGACCATGACGATGCACACACACACACACGTACACACAGGTGGAGTCGCAGTGACGATCCAGTCTGTGACGATACACGTACACACATGCAGCGTCGCAATGATGCTCCCGTCTATGACGATGCACACACACACGTACACACAGGTAGAGTCGCAGTGATGATCCAGTCTGTGACGATACACGTACACACATGCAGTTCCGCAGTGATTATCCCGTCTATGACGATGCACATACACAGACGCGCACACAGGTAGTGCCGCAGTGATGATCCAGTTTGTGACGATACACGTACGCACATGCAGTGCCGCAGTGATTATCCCGTCTATGACGATGCACATACACAGACGCGCACACAGGTAGTGCCGCAGTGATGTTCCCGTCTGTGACGATTCCCTGGGCAGTGACATACCGATGGGGCGGGGCAAAGGGCACAATTCCCCCTCCCCCCGAAGGGGTGTGGGGCCAAAGAATGGCGCCGGGGTTTGGAAAAAAATGTACCAGGATCCCTACAAATTACGCTGGGAGACCCAAAGTCCCCCGGCGCCCCTGAAAATCACATTGGGGACGAAACGTGGTGCCGGGTCCATGAAAAACGCGTTGGGGGCCAACACGTTGCACCCCTAGCCCCTGGAAACAACGCTGGATGAGCAAAAAGTTTGTCCGGGATCCGTGAAAAATCACGCTGGGTCCCATAAAGTGACTGGGGTCCCTGGAAATTACGCTGCAGCCCAATAACTGGCTGTGGCTCTTGAAAATCGCACTGGAGCTTCCAAAAGTTGTGCTGGGCCCCTGTGAATCACACTAGGGTCCAAAAAGTTGCTCCGGGGCCGAGAAAATCACGATGGAGGTTCCGAAAGGTCTTGGCGGGACCCGAAAATCACGTTATGCCCCACAAAAGTCGCGTCAGGCTTACGAAAATCACTGGGGAAATGATAATTGAATGATAATATACCACTTTCTCGATATTTAATTGACATCCCTTCCGAAGAAATATCGACATCGTGCTCCTTGATGAAGTCCTTATGTTGAATACATAATGGTATCTCGTTGATAGGTAACATAATTATACTTACCATTGCGGATCGTGATACTCAAGCATCTCTTAAGACAGGCGCAGATAAGAGGATTAACTATGATGTGGTCTGGTGTGCAATCTCAGTTGATAAGTATAAACATTTTGCATCGTTGTTATTAAAAGAGTTATCCATAAATTATGTATTCCAAAATATACGAAAAAGGTGCACGTATGAGTACGCGGTTGGATCAACATTGGGTGTTAAGAACTCATAAGCTATATTAAGCGACGTCGTACCCTTCGATAATTTTGGCATCTTGCTGTATACTTTCCGACATCTCACACCAAGCGAGAAATCATTATTTCAACACTGCCCTGTCCCCCCACCCCCGACAAAAAGTCACCCGGGGCCCCACAATTAATGTACGGGCTCGAAAATGTCGGGCCACATGGCCTCTGCCAATCACGCTGGCCTCAAAAGGTCACACTGGGGCCCAAGAGTCACATCTGGCCCCGAAAAACAAATCCCGACCCGGGAAGTCTCTGCGGCCCTTGAAATTGAGTCAGAAGTTTCCCAAAAGGCATCGAACTCGGATGAAAATCCCCCACAAAAAAAAAGAGGAAAAAAGGAAAAACTTGCCGAAATCGGATGACTTTTTAATGGGGCTAGGGTGGGCACCCTTCATATCCGTTTGCCCCCCAACCCCTGACGCAAATCCCAGGTTCGCCACTGGCCCTGTGTGGTGCTGTGACGTGCGAGAACGTCCACCTGACCATGTCCGCCTCGTGTTGCAGGTTCGCGACCTCGTGGAGCGATGCTCGTGCCCCAGTCAGTTCCCGATGATACGCGTGTCCGAGGGCAAGTACAGGATCGGCGACACCAAGACTCTCATCTTCGTCAGGGTGAGTTGGTCCCGAGCAGCCAGTGGTCTTGACGGGATCGGACTGCGCGTGGTTCCAGTCGGCACACTGAACGGCACTACCCCGACCTCGAACGGCACCACACTGCACTGGCCTAGTGAACTTGTGCCGACCTGAAACATTTCCGGCAATTGGAACTGCATCGCCAAGCTGCAACGTGGCACTATGAGCAGGGGTGACGTTTTGCATACTTTTGAGGGGAAAGTGCCCCCTCAATGTTGGCTTTGCCCCCCCCCCCACAATAATTTCAACCTATAGCATGGGATCCTATGGAGTATGCCCACAAATCCATTTGGGCCTGCACATTGCCTTCATGTATTCCCATCCCCCTGAATAGTTTTCAAAAATCGACATTCGTGATTGGGAGTGATTTTTTTTCACGCCAAAAAGAAGATTTTTATCTTCCCGTGATTTGGCACCCTGTCCGAGTAATGGGTTTGAAATCCCAATCAACGCCTCATTTAGAATTGAGATTTGTTTCCTATTCCATCGCTGAAACGCGATCGGTCCCATTTGCCCAGGCCGCGCTAGTTGTTGTGCAGTATCGTGCGACATGAACATTATACCGAGTTTCTTGTACTATTGATCAGCTGCTGGTCCAAGTTTAGACTCAATACCACTCATGTCTGTCACAATTTAGCAGTTGGTGAACATTTGGCATTGTCCCAGCACAATGGCATTCCCGTGCTAACATTTCCTCCCGCCTACTCCAATGCACGTGTCAGTGCCCGCACACTGGCTGGAATATTCGAGGAACTACAATGTAATCCAGCGAACATCGCACAATCATTGGCGGAGCAGAAGCATATGCATGATATTAGCAGAGCACAGTAAAGCCACGTTCATAAAGACAAACTCCTGGACCTCATACTACTGTAGCTCAGCCGTAAAGATAACGAGATAATCCATCAACTTTTTTGTTCAGCGTACCAGAACCTATATTGAGCCTCCGCAGGTGCTGCCGGCCTAACGTGGGGAATCTGATTGTTCCCGATATACGGTCAATTAGATCCATGTAGATGGGAATCAGAGGCCGGTCCTGCTATCTGACCCGTGGCAGAAAAACTCGCCCGGTATCGGGGCCGCCACGGCCGTCATCATTGGAGAGGGAGGGGTGGACACAGGTAACAGCTGAGACACAGGCGACAGTGATCAGTGTCCCGACACCGGGACCGCCACGGTGTATGATAGAGGGAGGGGTGGACACAGGCAACACCTGAGACACAGGCGACAGTGATCAGTGTCCCGACACCGGGACCGCCACGGTGTAATGATAGAGGGAGGGGTGGACACAGGTAATACCTGAGACACAGGCGACAGTGATCAGTGTCCCGACACCGGGACCGCCACGGTGTATGATAGAGGGAGGGGTGGACACAGGTAACACCTGAGACACAGGCGACAGTTATCAGTGTCCCGACACCGGGACCGCCACGGTGTATGATAGAGGGAGGGGTGGACACAGGTAACAGCTGAGACACAGGCGACAGTGATCAGTGTCCCGACACCGGGACCGCCACGGTGTAGTGATAGAGGGAGGGGTGGACACAGGTAACAGCTGAGACACAGGCGACAGTGATCAGTGTCCCGACACCGGGACCGCCACGGTGTATGATAGAGGGAGCGGTGGACACAGGTAACAGCTGAGACACAGGCGACAGTGATCAGTGTCCCGACACCGGGACCGCCACGGTGTAGTGATAGAGGGAGGGGTGGACACAGGTAACAGCTGAGACACAGGCGACAGTGATCAGTGTCCCGACACCGGGACCGCCACGGTGTAGTGATAGAGGGAGGGGTGGACACGACACTGGCAGGGTTGGAAACATGGTCTCATCCTGGATGCTTGTCACCCAGAACATGGAGCGGGGTGGCCGAGTGGTCAAGGTGCTGGGCTCTGGGTACCAAGGGTCCCGGGTTCGACATTTGCACCGCTCCGAAGATTTCCTAATGCCGCGGCCCGCCGGCGAAACAGTGTGGGCAGCGCCATTAGCCGTGAATCTGCATAACGTGCGTCGTGAACCACCCAGTAAACAAACAACGAACATCCAGAACATAATGTTCTCCGGAAGAGCATCCGCTCCTTTTTGACCAAAATATTGAATGGGGCTGTTTGAAAACGATTGCAAACCCATGCCGTTTAATAACCCAAGCTGACTGGGAAGCGCACAAGGGAACTGACTGGGAAGTGCAAATTATCTGACGTGACAACTCCATGTCAGAAGCGGAAACAAAAATTATCATCTGCAAATTCGTTTTCACAAGATTTTCATTTTCACATCCAGGATTTGGAGGCACAATTTCAACCCTTGGACACGGGAGACGGTGAACAGTATCCTGTCCTGTCTGGCGTCTAGACACAGCCACTGTCCTGTCCGGTCTGGGGTCTGGACACTCAGCCACTGTCCTGTCCGGTCTGGCGTCTGGAAACTGTCCGATGTGGCATTTGGACACTGAGCCACTGTCCTGTCACAACACCTGGCACACGCCCTGTCCGGGGTGGTGGCGGCGCGGTAGCGGGCCACATTGTGCGGCTGACCCGTGCCGCCAGCGGCTATAGAGCCGCTCTGCTCTTGTCACCAGGACATTGCCACGGCTGTTGCCAGTTGGCCAACCGGTGCGGTTTTGCGTACATTCACCGGGACGCGCACGACCAGTGGCGCAACGGCGCCGCCGCACCCGCGTCACACCGCTGCACAAATTGGTCAGACGCGTTAGCCGGCCGGCCGTCATGATGCCATGCAGCCGGCCGTTTCACAAGCCGGCCAGCGGAGCAAGCGCGGCGCGAATTACGCTATCGTATCGGCCATTGGGCGGCCGTCTCTGTAACGGTGGGAGGCGGCGGCCACCGACGACGGCGCGCCCGTGGCCACTGCTGCGCCGGCCCGCCGTTGCGACAGCTCGTGATGGTGGTGCCCCACCGGGCGTGCGCTGCTCACACGGACGCCGGCTCACACACCCCCAGCAGGAGCCGGCTGACTCGAACGGTGTCCACACGGCCGCCGGAACATGCGCAACAATGAAATAAACAATGCCAATGCAAATAGAGGCGGCCTGTGCTGGCCGGAGACTTGCTGCCGTGGGAACGGTCTCGTGCGGCTGCCCATGTCTACACTTTCCATTGTGTGCGACCGGCGGGCGGGTGGGGTGGGGAGGTTCCTCCAACTGTCGGTCAGACTCCAGCGGCGGTCGCAACCAGTTGCCTCACGCCAGCCGCTTGGAGTCCGTCCTGGAGCTGCTTTGCATAACCGGGGCCGCGTCACATTGCCCAGGAGTCGCGTCACGCTGTTCTGAAGCGGCTTCACCTTGTGCTGGAGTTGTCGTACGTCACTCTGGAGCAGCTTTCACTGTCGAGCCGCTTTTCGTGTCCGGCACTGCTCTGGATCGCCCTGGAGCCGCCTCATACCACGCCGAAGCGTCTCGTGGACCAGTATCATGGATACCATCCATATACGGAGATATGAAACACTCTCCGTTCACTCCGCAATTGCCCCACTATTCGAGCTTTCGCTGATAATTTCTCGTCACTTAATTCCACAACTAACAGATTTGTGTTCCGCGACCCTGAGCAATTTAAAATATCGGACTCGCACAGACATCTCCTTAACCGTATTGCAGCGGCTCTCATTCCTCTAATGGTGAATGTTGACGGAGATGGTTGAAGGAAATGGCACACCTGTACAGACTAGTCTTCGGCATGGAGGCGAATATCTGGGTACGACACAGTCTTGGGCATGTATGCGAATATACACACAGCCCTGGACATGAAGACTAATATATGGGTACCACATAGTCATGGGCATTGAGGTCAATGTCTGGGCACCACACAGCCCTGGACGTGGAGGTCAATATCTGGGTACCACGCAGTTCTGGGTATGGAGGCCAATATCTGGGTACCACACAGTCTTGAACGTGGAGGCCTGCCACCAGCTATGGTTTTGAGCCTCACTATTCGGACATCATGCAGGCTCCACACCAGGAACCCCCTGGCTCGGATGTGCTGCACGCCCTTAGAATTAGCCCGGCTTCGGTTGTCACGCGGGTTTGTGTCGGCCCGTGGACATTCACCGGAGTACGTTGGCGACTGACGTCATTCTCTGACGTATCTGGCCGACGGTCAGTGCGACACATCACGTACTGGACGCTGGTCAATGGTCATCGCCGTGATATGGACCAAGTCTCGGCGGAACGGCAGAGCGAAGCTGTGGACAATGAAGGCTCCACGTATCAAGGCATGCATTTCCCTCCACATATTGCTAATACCAAGCTACCAAACAACATTCGAGCGGCTGGTTTATACCAGGCCTCCATACGACTTCGGAATGAATGGTCTGTACCACACCTCCATACACCAGCATGGACGGTATATGCCAAGCATCCACACAACATTGGATCGGGTGCGGTATAGCAGGCATCCGCACAACATTGAAGCAGGCGGTCTATGCCGGGAAACACACGACATGCTGGACATTTGTGCGGCATGTCTGTGAGTGGTCACAGCCTCAGGGCGAGGCGACGGAGACAGGGCCGTGATCTCGGCCGGTCGATTGGCCATTCCTCGAGTGTTGCTGGGGGGCTGCGTGGGTGCCCGTTGGTGTCCCGCCGCGACTAGGCCCGCCCAGCAGCTGCCGAAAACCGATGCAATGAGGCGTTTACATCCGATGCCGACAGACGCCGTACGGACAGCTCGTCGCCCAACAAGCTGGCGACGCAGAAACGGCGCCCCGACCGCGATGACGTCGCATTCGGTATAGTCTGACCCCGCTAAATGATCTATGCTGGCCGATCTGCCCAAAAACCTCAACCAGGACCGCCGAGGGGATGAGTAGTCTAGGGGTAGGTTCCCGTCTCACAATCGAAAGGTTGTGGGTTCGAGTCCTACCTGTCGCTACTCTTCGCCCGCGGCCAATCGGCACGAGAGATTGACGACGCCACATGACTCAACGGTCGTTGTTTCGTGAAACCAATAACCAACCAGCCAGGACCGCCGACCCATATCGACTCGTGATGAGCATGGCCAGGCGGCAGTTGCCGGGGTTGTACCGGAAGTGTTGCGCACCACCGCCGGCGGCCGCTTCCGCACCGTGCACGGTGACGCCGCCCAGCTAAGTGACGCCGTCACTCTCCGACCCGGCCGCACGCGTTGGCGCCGGGCGCGCGAGATAGCTGGCCAGGTGGCCGCGCCGCACTTCTCCGAGCAGTCGGTCCGCGCGCCTCCAATTTGTCAGCCAGCGATCAAGCCCTCTGGCACTGCGGCGTCAGCTGAGGCGCGTTCCATCCCACCGGAATCTGAGGCCACGGCTGACTGCCGTCAGACGAGTGGTGTGGTCTGTGACCTGTGGCCTGTGGCCTGTGACCTGTGGCCTGTGGTCTGTGACCTGTGGCCTGTGACCTGTGGCCTGTGGCCCGTGATATTTGGCATGTGGCCTGTGGAGCTGGGCCAGTAGCCTCTCGGTTCTGTCGCGTGGGGTCGGAGTCAGTCAGAGCCGTCATTTGGTCCAAATCAGTCTTTCAATCAGCCTCCGATATCAGTCAATTCAGGCCTGCCCTCTTCTCCTCAGAATCAGGTTAGACCAGTTCGCGATCTCATAGTTAACGAGTTCAGAATTCGCCTGGTCAGGCAGGTGGGACCATTTTCATCACAATTCGGTTTGACCTATCATCTTCGACCACCTCAGTTGGCTCTGACCCGTCTACGCCGACTCCGATTTCACAGCGAATCGTGACCCCTCTCTGGCTACTGCAGACGTCTTGGTGTCAGCCCAGATCCGCAGCTCGAATCTGACTGACTGACATTTCACGCGGAAATGGAATAAATTTACCTGGGAGGCTCTGTGTCAAATGCCATGCAATTGTTTCGCTTCGCACACATTTGCCACGAAGCTTGATATTGAGCCCTCTGGACATCCTGGGGATAATTTTTATCTCCCGAATTTTTGGGCATTTTTGACGAAATTACACGTATGCCACTGTTCCTATCTACCGGAAAGTTTATCATCACGAAACCCACGGACACGTTGGATTGGGGCGCTCCCCGCTGAGTTCAGAATCGGGTCACACGAAGGTGTCTGATGTCAGAGCCAACTGAAAGCCATCTCCCCGGGTGTCAGGACCCGCTGACGGCCTCCCAGCGTGCTGCTATCAGGCGACGGTGCGACTCGGGCCGTCCGGATACGCCCGCCCTTATCCTATCGAGTCGTGACGCCGCCATTAAGCACGGTGTGCGGCGCGGTTTGGGGCCCGGTCACGGCGTCGTGCTCATCACAGCCGCGCCGCCCTGTCGGCACGTGACCGTTCCGAGACGGGCGTCGGCGTGCGGCGTGACGTGCGCCGTGTGACGGGTGTCGGCCGTCGGCGGAGTCGTGACGACCGGCCGGGGTCGTCCGTCACGACTGGCGACAGCCGACACGGCGGCGGCCGGTGCGACCGGGCGTTCGCGCATTTAATTACCTGGGAAATGCGGCAACCGGTTGGCGGAAGAGACGGCCAACCAGTCTCGGTAGGCGTGTCTGTAGAATTGAGTGACTCGTCGACGCTCTGTCGCCGACCGCCGTTAATGTTTCCCGAGAGAGCTTAGTTGCGGATCAAACACCAACAGAAAGCTGAGCAGCAACTCAGCGGGGCGATGTGCTAGAGCTCAGTGGCTGGCTTGTGTGTGGAGGTAGCGGAATTCCCGGTAACCTGAAGCCGATTGGCGTTGCAAATGCATACGCAAATGAACTGGGTTTAGGACATATGAGATGCCATATGCCTTGTCACTCATGAGCATGCGTCGACAGCGCGCACACATATATGGTGCAATGTGATGGTTGCATCGGCTGCACGCAATTTCCACAAAGCCGGGGGAGGGGTGCACTAATCCGACGTTTGTGGCGGTTACGGACATCTCCCGCACCTCTACTGTGTGATCCGAACAATGAGCATGTGGCCCGCTTTCATTCATTGGGCACGCCCTTTCCACGTACACAGGACATAACGGGGACGCACTGTTTGGTACCGTTGCCGTGAAGGTACGATGGTGGACGCAGATGGCTGAATGCAGCGTGGTCCCCGCCCACCACTGAATGTTGCAAAACAAAAAATACATCTCTAGCCTCCGGGAAGCCAGGGAGGGACATTGGTCTCCTATACAATTGCCCTCCCTCTTGCGTGTTCCTTTCAAACTTCCGCTATATTCGGATTGGTGCTACTTCGAGAAAATGCCTGATCTGTGTATAATCTTTCCTTGCAGGTTTCCTCACTAATGTTATCAGTGTGCTTACCTGCTCTGATACCTGCCTGGCTCGCTGGAGGACTATTGCTATGCATGCCACTATTGCGCGTACCCTAGCCGACACTCCCCAGTTGCTCCTCCCACGCTCCGCTCCCGACATTCTCTTGGTGTGACACGTTCACACTCGTCGTCTTCTCTTGTTCGCTAGTATTCCGTTGTAACTCACAGCTCTCAGAGACATCGGTGTCCTGATAGACAGTGTGCCATAATACAGTTGAAGCTGGTGCTTGACAGGCAGGAGTGTCGTTTTGTGTACTTTTTTGGATGGTTCAAGCCACCCCAACTCTCGTTTCAGCGACCCCAATGAGGATGTCAGCCATCCCGAGGGATTTGAAGAAGAAAATAAGAGCCATGGGAGCAAAAGTGCACATTGTGAGCATGTCCAGAGACGATTAACGGTCACTGGGGAGAAGTAGTCTAGGGATAAGTTGCCCGTCTCTTAATCGAAAGGTTGTTGGTTCGAGTCTCACCTGTCGCTACTTTTCGCCCGCGGCCAATCGGCGTGAGTAGCGTGAGTTAATTGGTTATTGGCTTTACGACACACGACTCAACGGTCGATGTGTCGTGAAGCCAATAACCGATTAACAGTCACTATTGTCTTCCTTACGTGCTCCCGTACATGTACAAGTACTCTTTATTAACCCTTCAGCTGCTGTGTTTTGTTATGATTACTGAGTTGGTACCCCCTCTAACATTACCACGAGATTGTCAATGGCAGTTACACCGGATCCCAAAACATAATTGTTGGACTGCCTCTGACAAACGACAGTCAGACATAAACACCTAGCATATCTGATGATATAATTACGTGATGCAAAAAAGTTAACGATTCTGCAGAACAATGTGGACGATTTTGCTTGCGTGTTTATTTCGCAAGTAATATATTTCGACCAAAATAATTGGAACCTACCATTGCGTGATATTCAAAGTCCGGAAATCCTGTTCACCCGCAGTGGTGCAGTTAAGCTGTATTTGTGAATGTAAAACACGACTATATGGACCGTTTATACTTTTTAGCCGAACTTGCACACGTACATTTAGTTATATCGCTAGCTATAGCGATTACAATTATGGAGTGTCACGAAACACTTTGTTCGCGTTACGTATCGCAATCGGTTTGTTCATTGGGTGGTTCACGACGCACTTTGTGCACATTCACGGCTAATGGCGCCGCCCACACTGTTTCGCCGGTGGGTTGCGGGATTGGGAAATGCCCCAGTGATGCGGGTATTGAAGCCGGGACCTTTGGTACCCAGAGCTAAACCAACACCTCAACCACTCGGTCATCCCCGCCCCTATCGCAATTGGAAAATGTGTAACACATCATCCACATGTTGTATCTGTCTTGCATCTGCCTGCGCAAGACAGGGGAGTGTGGCCCAGGACCATAGACGTGCGGTGCAAGACTAGAGAGTGCTGTGCAAGACTAGGGAGTGCGGCGCAGGACCAGGGAGTATGACGCAGGACCAGAGAGTGCGGCGCAGGACCAGGGAGTATGACGCAGGACCAGAGAGTGCGGCGCAGGACCAGGGAGTATGACGCAGGACCAGAGAGTGCGGCGCAGGACCAGGGAGTATGACGCAGGACCAGGGAGTATGACGCAGGACCAGAGAGTGCGGCGCAGGACGAGGGAGTTTGGCGCAGGACCAGAGAGTGCGGCGAAGGACCAGGGAGTATGACGCAGGACTAGAGAGTGCGGCGAAGGACCAGGGAGTATGACGCAGGACCAGAGAGTGCGGCGCAGGACCAGAGAGTGCGGCGCAGGGCCAGGGACGTGCGCCACAGGACCAGGGACACGCAGGACCAGAGAGTGCGGCGCAGGGCCAGGGACGCGCGGTGCAAGACTAGGGAGTGCGGCGCAGGGCCAGGGAGTATGACGCAGGACCAGAGAGTGCGGCGCAGGACCAGAGAGTGCGGCGCAGGACCAGAGAGTGTGGCGCAGGGCCAGAGATGTGCGGCGCAGGACCAGGGATGTTCGGCGCCCAAGGACGTCCTCCGTACCTCGTGCTCGCGTACCTTCCAGTCGGAGCACGACGGCGGCGTGGGACCGCGCACCGGTCTCCCACAGATTGCGATGTGTACGTGACGTTGGCGCTGTGTCGGCAGATTTTGCGTAACCACGTGATGGTCCGCGTCGGAGGCGGCTGGGACACGCTGGAACACTACCTGGACAAGCACGACCCGTGTCGGTGCAAATCAGGTGAGTCGTGGCGCAACTGGTGCATACGGAGCGTGTCGGTCCGTCCGTCTGGCTGTAGCGTCTCGAGGCTCTCCGGTATGCTGAGCCGTGTGTGTGTGTGTGTTCGGCTATATATCCGATAGTACTAGCGCAGCTGGGACCTTGTTCAGGTGGACAAGTGCAAAGCAGGCAGACTCCTTATGCACGAACAAAATTTAATGGGAATTCGTGAATCCAGATTTACACCGATCTCACATAAACTTTCTTCCTTGAAAAGCTTCCTTCTTTCTCCCATTCATAAAGCATGTTTACAAATCGATACACACAAAACAGGATTCCGACAGCATGTGCCTGGTCCGGGCGTGCCTAACCACACACTGTGGTGCCGTCGGCCACCTGGTAAGCCGTGACGTATGGAGGCCGATCTCGACGGTCGGTACACCCGCCTCGTGCCGACCGGCGGTGGGGTACCAGCGGCTCGCGTTCGAAAGGATCGTCCGTGGGAACCGCACTGCGGTGAAAACTCGGCGTGGACAAAGGCCGTCGGCCGGCACTGGGTTAATACGGTAATGGAGGCCGGTCCGGCGGCGGCGCGAGAGCGACGCCCTTTTCATTAGGCTGATTTCGTGAACGACGCGCCGACGGACCTCTGTGTCGGCTGACACGCGAGGCCCGTCAGTGGAGCCGCGTCGCGTCGACGGGGTCGTCAGCCGCGCCGGCCGCGTAATTAGCGCCGCCGTGTCACGCCCGCCGCATGACGCGTCGATGTCACTCGCCTGCCACGCGTCGTGTCGAGGACAGCGTGCTCCATTTGTGTGCGGCCTCGCCCCCGCGTTGACTGCAGGGCCACACTATCCGGGAGGTGGACCGGGCACCGCACGCCGGCCACTCCCCTCCCCG
This sequence comes from Imbricaverruca yamaguchii, assembly GCA_034440575.1. Taxonomy (NCBI): domain Eukaryota; kingdom Metazoa; phylum Arthropoda; class Thecostraca; family Neoverrucidae; genus Imbricaverruca; species Imbricaverruca yamaguchii. The sequence continues at coordinate 991,877 of JAOTOL010001643.1, forward strand.
AGCCCCAGTTCATTGCAGGGCTACACTATCTGGGAGGAAGGCCGGGCACCGCACGCCGGCCGCACAACTGTTCCCGGGAGATGCAGCCAGCCTCCCGCCTCTTCGGCGGCGCTTACTCCCTATAATATTCTGCGCCCTAACGTTAGGCTTGTTCAGAGATGCTTGTTAAAGGAATGGAGTGGGAGAGACTTTCCCCATCCAGATGATTAGGCTCACGCTAAGTTAACACATTTGTCATTTAGCAGCCAGCACCGTTTCCCCAGGGGGAAGATGGTGTTTGCTGCTTCAGAGGGAGAGTGCATCGAGAGGGCTCTCAAGCTTTCTCGGGGAGCTTTCCTGTGGTATGCTATGGACTGAAGTACATCCGATGAAATCAAGTTTTGAGCGAGAGCTTAGCTGCTGGGCTTACCAAGGACTTTGCAAAGCCCTGTCCCTGCGTGACGCGCGCCGGGCCCGATGGCCTGGTCAGTAAGCTTCTTAGAATGTCATTTTCGGGATCGCAGAGGACGACGAGAAAGGCCTCGGCGCGTCTGGACGCTCCCTGTGGTGTAGTACCGGTGTCGGCCACTGGGTGGCACCGTCCCACCTCGGGATGCGGGTGCTCGCCCACTCACTAGGGATCTGTCGACCACATGATAGACAGTACGACCAGCCGTGCTTGGCATGATAGACGGTACGACCAGCCGTGCTTGGAGATGAGTTGGACATGTTGTAGCTGTATGCTGGCCGGAAGGAACTGGAGTCCTCAGAACAGTCATTTGGTGACTGGTGGTGTATGCTTAATGTCAAATCATCACAGTTCCCTTTTAAGTACAGTTATAAGTAACTCAGAAGTATGATGAATTGATTATATAAGCCGCTAGGCAGGTAGGAGACGACCGACCATCTGTGTTGGTATTGGGAGGCATTTTTTCGAAATAGCGCGATAAGCATGTTAGACCAGTCATCTGAAAAAAATGCAATGCATGTACAGTATTGTCTGCTGTCATTAATGGCTAATACACCATGTATGAAATGAAAAACTTGGTGTCCACGGGACCAGCATCTTTCCAGAATCCGGTTTCTTCCGTGAATTCACTATTCTGACCCCACCAGGCCCGCTACTATGACTGCACCCCTGGCCCACTACTGCGACCTCACCCATTCTCCCACTGTCCGCTACCCTGACTCCACCCCTGGCCCACTACTGCGATCTCACCCATTCTCCCACTGTCCGCTACCCTGACTCCACCCCTGGCCCACTACTGCGATCTCACCCATTCTCCCACGGCCCGCTACCCTGACTCCACCCCTGGTCCACTACTGCGATCCCACCCATTCTCCCACTGTCCGCTACCCTGACCCACTACTGCGATCCCACCCATTCTCCCACTGTCCGCTACCCTGACTCCGCCCATGGCCCACTACTGCGATCTCACCCATTCTCCCACAGCCCACTATCCTGACTCCACCCCTGGCCCACTACTGCGATCTCACCCATTCTCCCACGGCCCGCTACTCTGACTGCACCCATGGCCCACTACTGCGATCTCACCCATTCTCCCACAGCCCACTATCCTGACTCCACCCCTGGCCCACTACTGCGATCTCACCCATTCTCCCACTGTCCGCTACCCTGACTCCGCCCATGGCCCACTACTGCTATCTCACCCATTTTCCCACGGCCCGCTACCCTGACTCCACTCCTGGCCCACTACTGCGATTCTCCCACTGTCCGCCAGCTCGCCCGGTAGCACATTCGACTCTCGATCGTAGGTTCGCCGGTTTGGAACCCACAACGGGCGAGATTACCGTGTCTACCTGCGACCAGTCGAAGCGGTTGGCGATGCCATTTGGCCTGGCCGTCGAACGCTTCAGAAACAAGTCCAAAGCCCCAACTTGACACGGTCCGCTACTCTAACCTCATGCATCCTCTCACGCAGTTCTGAATCGGTGTCTGCTTTAACTACCGCTTCGCTCGTCACTAAAAATACCGCTGTTTTACCGTTCCGTAGAGTGGTTATAGACTAGAGCCTCTCTGGTTAGTCCCTGTAGACTCATTCACGGGAACAAAAAAAAAAGTAAGTCCGTCGACCAAACCCGACCACTCAGAAGAAGTACAATTACGAGCGAACGGTCGCACGAGGTGTTATACTGTAGCATACTAAGACCTACATAATAAAACGTTACCCCATTCAAACAACCGAACTGATTTTCATCGCGAAGGAAGGTGGTCGTGCATGCCGCTCGAGCGTTCCTGACGTCAACAGAAAAGGAACATCGAGCCTCTCATAACGCGCCCGACCCTGTATGCCGGAGTTCATTTCAAGCATACATTTCGGGAACGATGGAACCTCTAGGACACTCCGATACTCATGACTGCCATATTGAATACTTAATGGTGTTGGTACTTAATTTGATACCACGGTGGTCCTCACACATTTATAACCTCAGTCAGAGCTATGGTTTTGTAATATCTACCTCGTGAGATATTTCTCACACCGCCCGACCAGGTGGTGTTTGAGCAATGCGGCCTGCTGGTCAACGTCAGTGACTGGTATCCAGGTCCGGGCCAGTGGTGTCTGCTGTGTCCCGGGTCACGGACAGATGTGTGTGTGGGCGTGGCCTGTCTTTGTGGACGCCACAGGATCCATAATAATGCTTGGTCGCCGGCAGTGATCAACTGTGAGCTTGACCGTTGTCCACGCACATTGCATGGACTGTTGTAAAGCCTGCCCTAGCACCCACTGTTTTTTTTATATATATAAACGAACGACGCCTCACTGAGGGGTGTAGTATCCCGGCCGGCCAGCCGGGACACCGGTGACGTGCCCGTCTGACTCTGCCGATCCGCTGCAGGGCACCGCACCGCCTTAGCGTCCAGGCTGTTCATGAAGAGCGCGCACGACGGGGAGCGACAGCTGACCGGCGTCAAGTACGAACGGTGAGTGCCACCACTGACGACGGGGAGCGACAGCTGACCGGCGTCAAGTACGAACGGTGAGTGCCACCACTGACGATGGGGAGCGACAGCTGACCGGCGTCAAGAACGAGTGGCGGGTACCGTCACGGACACGGCTCCAAAATATCGGCGCGTTCCAACCACTCACGGAATGTTGAGATGACGACTACCGTTACCGCGATAAGAACATGTATCCTGCGTCTACGATTGTGTCCACTTCAGTGGAGAATTTCTGATCGCCGACGAGGTGCTATAGATAATGAGCACTTGTTTTCTGGATGATTGGGGCGTCGTCAACCTCATCGAGTTGTGCTCATTTGTGACTGAATTCCAAGCAGGTCGTGGTATTATTTTAACCAAATGATCCTAGTTGCATGCAGGCCGATAGCTTACATGGGATTGTTTACACGTACCATTTGTCGTTGCTTTTTAGTTGACTTCCTCGAAAAAAAATAAATAATGCAATGCACGGCGTGTTGCAGTTGCAGTCACTGAAGCTGCAGGCCTCGCTGCAATGCACAGAGCTGTTAAGTACCATATGTGTCCCCACTTCTGGGGTCCCTGGGATCCAAACCTGCCTGGATTCTTTCGTCGCCGTCTTAGTCTAACTATAAAATTGTTTCGGCGTCCCGGGTGACGCGAATCGTGTGTGGAGGGAACTGACGGGGGCGACTGCGACCACGACTCCGTGTCGCGCCTGGCTGGGTCGTGACGCGACCCGAGATTCACCCCGAGTCAAGTGCGACCAGTCGGGTCGTGCAGTGGGTGTTCGTAACTCGTTCTCCGGACCAGCAAATTGCCATTCGCCGGCGACAAGTGGCGCTGGCGTCAGCCGGGACGGCGCGGCTCGTCAGCGGTCATTATTCGGCCGGCACGGGCTCCGGCGGAGAGGCGCTGTGACCGCCGGTGTAGTTCAGAGTGCCTCGCGCCGCCAGCAGCGCGCCAAGTCGGTCCCCTGGGACGGCACCGCCCCATCGCGTCGTCCAGAGAGCGTAGCCGGGCGGCGGCGGAGGCCGAGCCGACACGGCGAATGTTTCGTGGCGACGCCCGGCTTGCGTCCCCCCCTCCCCCCGGCCAACCATTTTTAGCCCACTGACACCCTCTCTCGCGACAGGCTCAACGACGGCGTCGGCGACGGCGAAGGCTGCAGCCCGGCGCTGCGGGCGCCCGTCGGCGTCCGCGCATCGCCGGCGACGAAACGGCGCTCCGTCACCACCGCACCCGAGAAGCGACCCTACGAGGAGGCGTCCGGCGACTCGAGCTCAGAGGTCTCCGACGAGGGCTACCGCTCGCAGGGCCACTGGAAGTTCAACAACAGCCTTAAAGAATCGGAGCACATGGGTACGTGGTCTGCGCTCCATCTCGTCTCATCTGACATCTCAACATCTTTCCTGGCGAGTGATTTGATGCCATAAAAGACACCTTTGCGTGCAGTTAAAATACACTGGAAAAAATGCCACCCAATATATAGTACCTTATAACTTGTAGTAAAGCTTTTAGTACAATAGTTGAATACTACCATCTCGTCGTCTGTGAACTAAAGTTATTTGCAGTTCATGAAGGTCATCAGGCTTCTCGGACAGGAAGAGAAAAACATTTCGGATACTGTATTAAAATGCGTACGTTTCTACAAATTAAACTTCGGTATCTTGTTTCCCCTCCCTTTCCTCCGTTTGGGAGCCGACTTGCCGGACCTGCGACGTTTGTCACCGCCGGAGGGCAGACGACCGTCCAGCGCCGACAGGTCGGCGGATCGGGTCAGCTCCTCTCCGAGCGACCAGTCGGTGGTGAGCTCGCTGTGCCGCTTCTTCTGCTGCTTCGTCTCGGGAAGGCGCACCATGAAGTCCTCCTCGTACTTGGTGCGCTCGGCCTCCTCGCGGGTGCTGCGGCGCCGGTAGGTGTCGCTCAGGTCGTGCACCTCGTCGGGCGTGTCCAGATACTGGCTGCCCAGCTCCTGCATCACGGAGCTGCTGAGCGCGCGCCGCCGCGCCGCCGCCAGCTGCCTCTCGCGCCGCGTCTCGGCCGTGTCGTCGCCGTCGTAGCGCACCGACGTGATCCTGGGCGGCACGTACACGCCGGCGGAGCTCTTGGCGGCGCCCGTCGCCGGCGCGCCGTCACTGTCGCTGTCGGCGGGGCTGTCCAGCCGGCTGGCCAGGTTGCCCGGCTGCGGCTTGAAGCGGAGCGGGTCCGACTCGCCGAGCTGCCCGGTGGTGGCGATGCGCACCAGCTTGTCCACCTGGTATCGCAGCTTCTGGTCGATGGGCCGGATGCGCTCCAGCACAGTGCGTGTCTCCACCAGCCGGTGAATTGCGGCGTCGCCGGCGATGGAGCGGCCCGCCAGCTTCAGCGTCATCACCTGTGTCACGTCGACCAGGTACATGAGAAGAAGACTGTTCTTCATCTCCAGGAAGCTAATGCCATCGGCCGTGTCGAGCTGGCCGTCGCGGATCTTGCCGGTCAGCGCCGTCACCATCGAGCTCGCTTTGGCAGTGTTCTCACAGAATTCGTCCAGCATGGTCTTGGCACGCGCCAGATCTGCGCTCGACGGCTGGAAGTCAGCCATGTCTGCAATATTAGGCAGCGAGTTAAACGGGACAACACAACAAGCACGATCTATCTGATAAAGCGATATATCCCTTGATATATTTCCTCGCGCACGATCAGTATCTGCGAAGTGTTTGGAGGATTTTTATTTTCTTTTGGTGCATACAAAATACCGTTTTTCACTGGTTCGAGTTTGAAGTGGAGTAAAGTGTGATCAGTGTAGCAAGCGTTCAGTGCTAGATTGTTGCATCTCTTTGTAAACTGTAAGATGGCACGCTACCAAAGTCGGGTGAACAGCTGTGTTCTTTTCACACATAAATGTGAAATTAAGAGCGTTCACAGTTGAGCATTGACGCGTTAAATATTGTGGTTGGTTGGTTATTGGTTTTACGACACATCCACCTTTGTGTCATGTAGCGTCGCCAATCTCTCACGCCGATTGGTCGCGGGCGAAGAGTAGCGACAGGTAAGACTCGAACTCACAGCCTTTCGATTGTGAGACGAGCAACTTACCCCTAGGCTACTCGTCCCCGCGTTAAATATTGTGGGTATGGGAGCTCGAAATTGGCATGGTATTTTTAGCTGGTTGGTTTAAGAAGTGTCCCAACATGTTTGTGTAAAAAGTGCCACATATAATGGTGAACACGGCCGAACGATAAAAATACCGTAAAACGAAATCACCTGGCTTCCGGCTTATCGTAAGTTTGCATGACGCAGGAACAGAGCAGAATTGGCAATGATAGCTTGATTCGGACCTTCATCATTCAGTTTCACTTAATCGACACTGGCGATAGTATATGATTGGCGTCTGTCATATGCAAGCTGTGTACAATTTTCGCTGACAGTCCTGTCCTTTTTCAGACCGACCCGAGTCGAGCCTAACACATTCGTCTACCGAGTCCGGGGAGACAAACTCTGACCAGCCGACGTCACCAACCGCCGGCGCAACGCCGGCGGCTGCCGGCTGGTCCGCCACAGACAAACAGCCCAAGCAGAGACGCTCCTTCATCGACTCGGCCATGCGCAGCCTTAAGAGCCTGCGGCCACCCAAGGCGAACACGCCACCGGTGCCGGCGCCGCCGCTGCCGGCCAGCCGGCGTCTGTCCGCCGACGCCGGCCGCCAGCGCGGCATCCAGCGCAGCCTGTCCGGCGGCAGCGAGGCGGGACTGCGCGGCTCGTTCCGGACCAACCGCGCCAGCGAGGCGCGGCTCGCCCGCTCCGGCAAGAACACGTGGAGCAGCGGAGGCCGACAGGTGCGCGAGCGGCCCGCGCTCGGCACTGACACGTTCAGGCCGCCAGTGGCGGCGCACGAGGGTGCGCACAGCCGCGCCACGTCCGCATCGCCGGGACCCCGCCACCGCCCGAGCCATCACAGCTCGCCCGCCAGTCCGGAGCCGCAGCGCAAAACCAGCAGCATCCTGGCCGACCTCATGGACGACGCCAGCCTCGACGACGACGACAAGGTGCTGCTCAAGATGGAGCAGCTGGTGCAGCAGTATAAGCCGTATCTGGCGCAGCGCCGCCTGGAGGCGGAGAGTTTTGCTGTCGCGACCGTGGCGCCACCTAAACGCGTCACGCCACGCAAGGAGAGTGGCGGCAAGTCGCGCATCCCTGCTCCCATCTTCTTCCAGGCGCGCGCCTCACCCACGGAGACGTGCCTGTGAGCTGGCGGAGCTGTCCTGTTCCCATGCAGATGTGATACAGTGTGCCTGAATCTCGTGCAACTAAGCGAGCCCGCCATGGCGGTGCTGTGGCCAAACGGTAACCCGGACTCGGTTGGGACTGTCGGGCATAATTATAACTACCATGGAAGCGAGCGACATGCAAAATAGCGTGGAAACGCTACGTGCAATGAATATGTGCTTTTATTAGACACGCGGTCCAAGTCTGACCGTTGGTGGCAAAGAAGGCTAACCCGTAACTTGTTTTTGTTATTTCAGTGTGCTATGCATCCCATATTTTGTATCTGAATGAGTTTTATGACATGAAGGGAACCCGTTGTTGTAGGACACAACTTAATGGCCCAATAGCCCAGCTTTACTTTGAAAGCATTGGAAGTAAAAGTTGGTGGTGCCTGGTTACAGGTTGTATTTTCTCCAAAAGGCAGCAATGACGAGAGGGGCACGGAGAGCAACGTGTGGTCCCTGCATATCCATCAACTGCATACTATTCGCATGAAAAACTAAACAACCATAGATTGAACCAGATGGTCGCGCCACGACGTGGACAATGGCCAATGCACTGTTAGATTGATGCAATAACATGATCTAGGTGGTGCCGACAGTCTCCAGCACTTCTGACGCATGCAACTTTCCATATGGTGTAGTGTTGCAACTCTGGGCATGTTGTGACTCAGTAGGGCAAATAATTGTCGGCGTTGTACAGCGTGCGTCAAAACATTGATCATAATGCGGGTAGAAGCGATACGCAATGCTGGTTTCACCTTCAAGTGGCGGGTGATGAAGCCAACGAACGTCTCCATGGCAACGAAGCATACGTCAAGCAATGGTGCTCATCGTCTGTGATTGGACACGTTGCTGCTACGCGGTGCCGGACAATGACTGATTGGCAGACAATGTTGACGTTTCGCGTCAATGGTGTTTATCGGACTTCAAGAGTAACAGCCGATTGCAATAGCATTAGGACGGAGCGTTATCCAAGTAAACAGCTGTCTCCCTTCGCCATCCGACGGCATGTGAATATCTGATTACGATGTGAGGCAGTATAATCTTTCTCCTGTGTGTGCATGGAAATAATAAACGTGACTGCACAGCTATAGTGTAAAGCCGTTTAATCATTGCATTTCGCAATTAAAGACGTATGTGTCATCATGTTGGTTGGTTATTTGGGCTTTCGGGCGCATCGACTGCGTATGCGTCATCATGGGTATAGCAGGATTGCTTCCATTTCGCCAGACGCGCCTGAGCAACTCCTTAGCAACTAATTCGTTTTGTCATTTTTTTCAGTTTTAGCCGGTCACCGGCCGTGACTGGTTAAAACCAGCTGCATCCACTGGTATAAAAACTACCATTTTGCTTTGTCCCAAACTGTATGGAAATATGAGAAAGAAATGAATACATAAAATGGTCAGAATTCTTGCTCGAGTGGCTTTATGAACCAGGGTTCTATTGCTAAGCAGAGTTTCTTGCATGGACCACAGTTCCACCACCCAATCAATGAATTCCAGTTATACGGCAGAATGTTGGCTGCGAGTTTAGTGTGCCATCAATGTACCGACACGGCCGCTCGGTAGCTCGTCCCCGGCCTTATCGGACCAGTTGCTAACTGACCCTGACAGCGCGGGACTAAATGCGAGCACGCGAAACGACTCGAACCCTGCATTGCTAGGAGAGAGGAAGCCAGTGCAGGCCGGCGCTCTAACGAACTGAGCTGACTGGGCGCATATACGACGGGCGGGTGTGCACGGCGTAGGTACAGAAAAGCGGCATTGCAAGTGCAGAGAAGGATACTAAGAGGATTATACTTACAATTATACTACTGGCGCGTTGCTAGTAAGTTGTCAAGTTGTTTCCATATTGGTGTCACATCTCGATGGTGATGAGACAATGCCCTCCACCCCATGTGTCAGATCTCAGTGAAGACATACGGTGGTTGGTTGGTTATTGGCTTTACGACGCATCGACCATGTTGATCATATAGCACCCATAAGTCAAGGTGTATGCCAATTGAATATCAGCAAATGTTCAATCAAATGGTTGTTCAACAATGTAATGGGCTGCATGGTGATGAGATGAAGACTCCCTCATGGGATGTATTTAAAAGCAGGGTGCACACATTTTTATGTCAAATAATTGTATTTTTAATCCTAAGATAAACAGTGGGCAGATTGGAAATTTGGTGGACAACGTGGGATTGACAGTTAAAGCTCTGACAATGAAAAACTTCACCACCTCTTCAGACAACTCATCCAACAATTTACTACTCCTTAGCTTAATGGTAGATATTGAGTTGGTTGTGGGGTGCACATACAGCTAAAGTACATTGGACATAACCGATTTTGCTCATATTTACACCCTGGCAGTGGCTCAATCCAGGTGTACCCCAAGTTGAAAACCACTTCACATAGTGGAAAAATGGACAGAAAAGTGTGGACAATTGTGGATATAGATGAGGAAGGCTTGCCCCCTTCAATTGACTTATAACAGCATGTTGACCTGTGCTGAATGGTCAGCTCAAGCATGATAAAATGTATACACCATTTCATCACATATATTCTTTACAACCAGGCTTCAGCAATGGCTATCTGTCATTCTTGTTTCTTGCTGCTGTTTGCAGTTAATAATGTCCATGGTTATTGATGTACAATGTACCTATCCAACCAGAAATTATGGATCAACTTCAACCTCATAGTTAGATCTTACTGAGTGCATTCAGTAAGACGTAAGCAATTAGATTCAGCCCCAGGCTTTTGGTATGTAATGCTGAAGAGATTGGTCATGATAAAATGTGCCGGGTAGTTTCTTCTGAATTCCACATATAGCACTAATTAGAGCTTCATATTATTTGTTCTTATATATCCATTATCATCCCTGCATTGGCTTGGTCTAGATTGGTTCTTGGGGTTCTTATTAAGCATTGAAACAGGGTTGGAAAATATGCTATTCCTGGAGTTGTGGTATTATTGCACCTTAAGATGGGGGTGCAATAGCAATTGTGCATGTTGGTGTCAATAATGCAGCAAGGGTAAAACTAAGGAAACAATGCAAAAATACAGGGCTTTGATTCTTGTGTTAGCAGAAAGTCAGAAGCGAGGAGTGGTAGCATCCATTCTCGTCAGGGTAAGCACAAGCATGGACTGTTATTCTTGGGCCATTGGACTATACTATACTATACTAGACTATGAATTGCAGGGGGATCGAAATTATAGGGTCATAGGGTGGTTGATCAATGTAATAGGCTTGGCACTGATGGTGTGGGGTTTCCCTCAATGAATGCATTTAAAAATAGGCTGGACAATTTTCTTATAGGTTGGATAATCTTATTTTAATTATAATTGGTGATGAACTCCGTGATATTTATCCTAATAGATGTGCACTGTGGATGCTTAAGCAAACATAAATGGAGTTGAAAATAATTGAAGGGATGTGGATTGCAGGAATGTGCTCAAGCTAATACTACTAGACAAATTTGGGTAGAAGTACTTCAAAACAGTATCCTGGTATTGATCGAGTTATGTCTCACTTTGTGCAGATGTGTTGCAAGATGGAATGAATAGGGGTAGACATAGTGAGCTAGATAGATAAACATTGGTACATGGTTTGGATGCTAGTAGATAGTTGCCTTATATTTTTGGATATATGATTTGTTGGGATGTTGAGCATCACTTTGTGCAAAATTTTAGCATCCTCCACTTACATGCCCAGGCAACCCAGGTAAGCCCCTATGGCTCTTATTAAATATGAACACTTTAGGACTTGATGACTTAACATGTGCATGGAAAGGCATCTGACATAATGTGCACTGGAAGGGGTGCAGATTTGACCTACCCTAAGATCTTGGAAGTGACTGAAGCTAGAAACACATAATTTGGATGCCACATTGTGGCTGTAGTTAACTCAGGTTGGTATGAACTTCGTGACCCTATGGCAATGCCTTCAGGGTTAAATGAGGTGAGACCAGTCTATATACATCTGGGCCATGCCGTTGTGCTAACAAAGCCTTTATGATCCTGAACACTTGTCAGCCTAGCAACTGACCTGCTACGGGCCAGTTGGGAGACTGTGTCCCCACATTTCTTATACTTATAAGCATAAGAACCCATAATTATGCCCATATTTTTTCTCTCATATACATGGTTATGACAATGTGTTTGGTTGCTACCTTTTTCATTTAACATTATTTTCATGCCCTTTCCTGAATTAATGCCTGCTTTTTGTTATTTTTCATGCCAGCTGAAAGGGAAGCATGTATAGAGGAAACAAGTGGTCACATCATGTTCACCACCTTCATAAACATTGCATTTGAAGTAGAAAAGAAAACAAAATAATACATTCAAGCACAAATTTACAAGAATTTTGTATCCAGGACATCATGGGTTCAAGTCTCACCTGATACTACCCTTCATCCAATGCCAATTGGAATGAGATTGGTGACCCTATATGACTCAAGGGTTGAAGTGTTGAAAAAGCCAACAACCAACCAGCATCCTCTTCACAAAATTATCCCAACATTTTTCTCACTTGGGATGTTGACTGCCAGTGTTGTTTGGCAATGAACTGCTCTGTAACAAAGTGCTCAAGATTCACTGGAAGGTGCAAACTAAGATTCTGATGTTGCATGTGGTGGTGGTTGTTGGTTCATGTTGGCCATTGCATCATGTAGCATAGCCAATCTCTCACTGTGATTAGTTGTGGGCAAAGAGTAGCAACAGGTGTTGCAGCTGAGCAACTGGTATTGTGGGCATCCTCTTCATATTAAATTAGCCAAACATTTTCCTCCATGCCCAGACACATGATGCATGAATTTAATCCTGGCCACAAACCATTGTCTCTAATCCCAGATTGAAAATATAGAAAACTTGCACTTGAGTGCATTTTTGGAATTCATGAAATTCCTCTTTTCTAATGCATTGTTTATGAATGTGATTGAATGTTGTCACTGCTCACTTCACCTACAAGTGCATGCCTCCAGTTTGCAGACAAAATAACATAAAAATTGGCTTTGAGTTGAGCAATATAACATAAAAGTGCTGATAGGAAATAAAATGTAGAATAAAGTAGCCTAATCTAGTGTTCCACACAAATGGAAAATATTTTTGAATATACAAATTTCAAATAACCTTTGTCCCAAATAATTTCAAATTCTTGAAACCTAATGTGACAAAATAAAACCCAGTGCGACCCAGCATTTGATAAAAATATAACATTTTTGCTTTAAAATTCAAATTTGTGCTTCAAAATGTTTCCAACTTAAAATAAAAGCATAACCTAGCCAAATGTGTCACCATGGCTTGCTTCATGGAGGAAAACTGCATGCAAAACTTATTTTGATAGGGAAGTACCTCAAAATGCATTAATGCCAAAAATGTTAGTATGTTTCCAAGGTTCTAGAGCTGGAATAGTCACTGCTACTTGTAATAGTGATTGGATATGATGTTATCTAAAACAGCTTGAAACAAATTAGCCTTAAAAGCCATCACAAAGAAAAAATTCAGTTTAAGATAATTTAGCGTAGAATTTCCTTTTTTCCTTGGTAGTGAGCACAATTTTTTTTTGCTGCAGTACAAAAACATAGCTATGTACTTGCTGACAATTAATCTTGTTTTAGTGGGGCTGAAACCAATGTTCTTACCTGTTTCTTACCCTGGCAGAGATGGTGGGCACTGCAAAGAATTGAAACCCTGTACCCCTGAAAACTGCATATGCAAGGCACAACACCACTAGTGTGCAGTTATATTTCAAGGTGCATGATTTATATTTGCACACATTTGCATGAGTCATTCATAAGTTCACAAATGTCACTGGTTTCTTGGTGTCATTGCTTTGGAGAACTTGCTTGCTCCCAAGCCACTTTGAGGAAATTTAAAGTTACTTTTTTGCATTGAATGGGCTCAGTGCCTAAAAAGTTTTCTCCTTAACAAAATGACCTTTGATTGCACACTGCGGGCACCTTAATGGCCAAAAGAGGATTGAAGTATTTACTGTGGTGATACCAAGTACCCCCAGATTTCCAAACTAAGGATTTCTGGTAGTTCTTTGTGAGCACTGCAGCACAAATATATAATAATATATATAATATATAAGAATAAATATTGATCAATACTGAATCAATATTGAATAAATATTGAATTAATTATTGACTATATTGACACAAATAGAGCATCTTCTCACAAAACGTCACATGCCACCATTTTTAGGTGTGCAGACATTCTTAGCACATCAATGGTGCTAAAAACTGACAAACAACACAGACACCAACAGATCTGAATGTCATCTAGTTGTATTGTGGCTGTTAATGGGTCAGCGGTTTTGGACTGCCAAAAACTGCTAGTTGTTTTCAGGTATGGACTTTGAGTGGTAGCACTCAACCAAACAATATTGTTTTTCCTTTTCCCTTCCAGAGTATAAAATATTCAATTTAGTCTGGTCACAATCCTGGAGTACAAAATGTATTGGTATCGATGACACCAACGAACCCTGAACATGTGACCACTCATTTCTGTACATGCATACTTTCAGTTGGGAGGCAAAATATCACAAAAAAGGGCTGGCATTTGGTACACAAAATATCACCACAAACAGGTATGTATGGTTTGACAAAGACTTTATGGTCATTCCTGACCAAATGGTGGCAAGCACATGAAAGGCATCAGAGAAATAATTTCATGATGATGAGCAATCCAAACGAAATTATAAAGGAGACCAAATATCTGATGACTGAAATTATAGACTGGATCACAATCATAAAGCATTATGAACACTTACCTCGAAGAGTATTCTCACAATCGTAAACTCTGATCAAAATACAAACTGGTATACCTATTATGTTAACGTCTCCATGAACAAGTTACTCGACCCCGCATCAGATCCACCCCCCGGCAAGCACGCAGAACGTCACGTGGTACTGGGCGCTGCCATCGCTCCTTTGTCGAGGCTCCAAAAGTGCGCATGCTCAGAACGGGCCGAAAACGGACAGCGCCGCTCGGCAGTAGGTGTTGGTGCGCGCGGGGTGGTGGCGATATTGGTGCTTGTGTGATGTTGGTGCGTGATGGCTTTACAGGTGGTGTTCGAGATAGGCTAGAGCGCCTAGTTAAGTGTGAGAGGCCAGGGATGCTTCAAGTTCCTACAATTTACCAAGGATAATGTAAAAGGGTGTATAGTCGACATATGAGGAATTGTGATCTCCGCCTACCGAGCCACTCTTCGCCCTCGTCTCTGCTCATCGGGGTGAATGGAAACGAAGCAATTTATTTGCTATCCAAGTTAACTGCAGAAGTGATCAGCAAGGCTCCAGAGTTTCCTGATAGTGGTTTCAAGGTATGGATGCCATTCGCTAATTGTGATACACGGTTCCTTACGGGAAGAAGAACAAAAAAGGCTGCGCTGCGAGGCCCATATGTCGAGCGGCCATTGTGGTGTTCTCTCCTGGATGTGCAGGGAACGCAGCCATTTTGCAGGAGAATGTCACAGACCGGATGTGCCAATATATGTCGATGCTGGTGAGGTATTTCAGGTAAGGTTACTGGACCTCTGCATCGAAGTGTGAGGGCCATATTCTGAACAGACTGCCGATCAGTTATTTCGCGATCGATCTTCGCTAGCTCGTCAGCTCTGGCCAAGAAGGGCGGCGCGTCAAGGGCAGGGCTGCTTGGCCTTATATTTGGGAGATGGTGATGTAGGAACAATCTCATACGGGAACGTCGTTTGTGTTCTTTGCAGAGAACGTTTTCCCCCTCAATGATGATCCGTCCTATGTCTGCAAGATCCGGCTGGGCCCTATGGAGTTCCTCCCACACCACTCCATGTATGCGAATATCAGCTGGTAGTATTGGCCGTCCGATTAACGTCGGAATATGGCCCAATATGAAAGTAGCTGGGTGCAGTCCCAATCAAGTATTTCAAGCAATATATTTCGTGCAATGCCAAATAGTTTCGTATTATTATTAAGTTCGTAGCCAGGGTCGTTGTAGCTCAGTAGGGGAGGGCGCGTTCTAGTCTTGATCCCAAGATCTTTGGTTCGAAGGGAGGGTCGAAAAATACCATAACACCATCTCGCATACACCGTTCCACGGATAACATCTCGCAGACATGGGCGATCTCGGCAACCGCTGGGTCAATCTTAATGAAACCTTCACTTTTGTGACCTTGGGTCATGTAAAAAAGTCAGCAAATCATCACAAAAAAGCACTGGCTCACATATATTGCCGATCTTGGCAACCGCTTGCTCGACCTTAACGAAACTCGCCAAACGATCGGCCCTGTGCTGGAGGCGTGCGGTTTGGGCTTTGGTGACCTTGAGTCAGGTCAAAGGTCATCAAAAGTTCAAACTGTACAGCTCTAGCATACTGCCAATGGTTTAGTGAGGGTTTCATTAACCCACACCGTCTCGGGGGGTTATCCTCCCACCCCTAAGGTTTTCTGCGGACATTGAAAAAAAGGCGAGCGGTAGCGCGCCTAAATTTTGCATACCTTTTCCGACATCAATTTCGCATGTGCCAAAATGTTGAGGTCGGGTAATCTAGGGTCAACGAGTTATTCAAAGTCAAGTGAGGTCACCATACAAGTCCAACCAGTCATTACGCTTTAACGGATGAAGATATTTTAATGAAACTGGTAGCGTTTACTTATCTTTAGAAACGAAACAAAGCACGTTGGGATATTTCCACGTTTTTGATCACTTATTAGTTTTCCATATTTGCCCATTAGAGCTGAAATCGAACATTCTGGGTACAGTAACCGTTTGTATGGGTGCAAGTTGAGTTCGATCTTTTTTCGGTCCGCTCTACCCATAAGAAAAAGAAAAATGGAAGAAAATTGAAGTTATAATTTTGAGAAAAAAAAGATATAATGTTGATTTTTGGGTGGGAAAAATGTATGACCATGGCCGATTTCGCCTTCCTTTTCTGATTCCAAATGATTTTTCTTCTTCAAATCTCCCCAAACTGAATTCCCGGAGCAAAAAAAAAATTATGTAAGTCGTGAATATCTAGGCCCCCTAGTGACGTCACTTTTGGAGGTAAAAATGTTGGGGGTGGTGTCTGGCCATACTCGTCGAGCGCTTTCCGACGACATCACTTTCGTTTTCGTAATACGCTTAGTTGGGAGATTAGAGGGAGGGACTCCTATCAACCCCCCCCCATCCGCACCTCAGAGACGGGATGTGAGGATATGACCGTAAAGACGAGGAGGGTTAAGACCGAGCCAGCGGTTGCCGAGATAGACCATGTCTATGAGCCAAATTTTTTTCCCGTGATTTGGTGACCTTTCACCTGACCCAAGGTAGCAAAAGTCAAAACCGCACGCCTCTGGCATACAGTCGATCGTTTGGTGAAGGTTTCATTAAGATCGAGCCAGAGGTTGTCTAGATCTGCCATGTATGGTACAAAAAAAATGTTTTTTTTTCGCGATTTGGTGGCCACTGACTTGACCCAAGGTCACGAAAGTTCGAGCCGCATGCCTCTGGCATACGGCCAATCATTTGATGAAGGTCTCGTTTTGATCGAGCCAGCGGTTGCCGAGATCGCCCACGTCTGTGAGCCCAAAATTTGTTTTTCGACTATTTGGTGACCTTTGATCTGACCCGAGGTCACGAAAGTCCGAACCGCACGCCTCTGGCATACGGCCGATCGTTTGGTGGAGGTTTCATTCAGACCGATCCGGCGGTTGCCGAGATCGGCCATGACTAAGCACGAATTTTGTTTTCCCGGCGATTTGGTGGCCTTTGGTGTGACCTAAGGTCACACAACTTCAAACCACGTGCCTCTGGTATGCGGTTTTAGCGGTTGCTGAGATCGACGTGTCTCTAGGCCTTTAAAAATCTGCGATTTAGTGACCTTTGACCTGACCCAAGGTCACCAAAGCCAAACCACACTCCTTTAGCACACGGTCGATCGTTTGGTGTAAGTTTCATGAAGATCGAGCCAGCGGTTGCCTACAACGGCCATGTCTGCGAGATGGTGTCTGTCGAACGGTGTATGTGAGATGGTGTGTGTTTTCGACCCTCCCGGTTCGAACCCTACAACGGCGTGATCATTGAGTCCATCCGCGACCAACCGGGGTGATAGGTTGTCGACGGTACAAGACCTATCGCATGAATGCGTCACAAAAGAACTACATTTGTTCGTGGTTCTTCTTGAAGTTGGTGACCACCATACCGCACAGCAACGTATTTTTGATGAGGGTTGGGATGCTGAAAGGAGGTTGGGAGAGAGTTTGTTTGGATCCGTTTAATTTCCATGTAACGCCATGGGTCTAGTGAAAAGTTTTGCGAAGTTATGACACGTCAATCCCCTTTGTCAACGCCAACGCCCCATGGCTGCAACCAATGTCGTTCCTGGGGTTGTTTCGTTTACTCCCAAATATCCCGGCAATGTATACGCTGTTCACGATTTCGTCATGGAATAGTATAAAGTATGATATGTACTTCTTCCCTGTGTCTGTCCCAAAAATTCCAATCGAGGCGCCGACAATTTCACGTCGGGGTCCTAACTAAGTACAACGAGGCCCCGAACATTCACACCGGGGCCCGAAAATCGTGCCGCGTGCTTCAGAAGTCATGATGAGAACCCAAAAGTTTCCACCTGGGCACAAAGAAAAAATTGCGTCAACTACTTATAGCGGTACCCCGAAAACTCGCCAGGGCCCGATAAGTTGTCACTCAATACGGGTTCGGAAAACCGTCCATAGACACCACACATCGCATCATAGGTGCCAAAAACTCGCGTAGGGCTTCGAAGAAATCGTGCGGTGTCTCCAGAAATCACGGATTAAAAAATATGTTCGGTAACCTAAAATATCGCGCTGGGGGCTAGAGTCAGTTAATTATTTGGGGTTTAAGGCGCTTCGACCAGTCCGATGATTCGTGCCCGGCCGGAAAAAAAAACTGCCCAGAAATCTGCCGTTGGGCCCAAATGTTTGCACCGGGGACCATTAACATAGCACTGGTGGAACTTATCGCACCCCCCGCAAAATAAAATATTTAGTGGGGCCCGAGAAACAAGACCACCCTTCTTCACCCATAAAAAAACGGTCAAACCACGAAATTTGTCTTGGGAGAAGAGGTTACTTTACATAGCCACAGTTCGTTTCTTTGGAAATCGTTCCCGGCTGGCAATTTGGCCTAAGCGTTCGCTGGATCCTGGATGAAAGGTTCCCCGACGACATGCTCTGCGCTTTTTTCGAAGCAAAGGAAAGATTCACAAGGATAGAAAGTTTGCTTAAAGTTTTCATGTATAATCTCACCGAAGAGAGCTTGGGGATCGGGGGATCGTCACAGTGTTAAATTATTCGCAAAATAGGGTGGAATTTACCACTTTTTGAACACTCATTTGACATCCTGCTCCAATAAGCATGGACATCCTGCTTCTTGATGTGTGCTTATGAAGTGTCCTTTCTAACATTACGTTGTTTGTTAAGTAGCATGATCATGCTCTTGATAAAGGGTCGTCGTACATGAATATTCTGCAAGGCAATTTCAAGTAAATGGATGCAATTTACGCGATATGGTATACATCACTAGTGTAAATATATTTGTAAAATCTCGCTATCCCAAATACAGCTCTTCCTAACATTTGAATATCAAAACAAATGATGAATGTACAAACATTGGCTGAAATTTAAGTCTGAAAAACATCAAAGGCACTTTGAATGATACTAATTTCATGACAAATTTCGACATCCTACTGTGCTCGTTTTGACATCTCACACCTAATGAAAAACGAATATTTTAACACTGGATCGTCATCTCCCGACCGACACCTATTTCGTGTTGTGAAATTTACAGGACAATTTTTGTTAAAAGCAAAAACAGATACAGGGGTGATCTAAAGCAATTTCCTTTTTGTCAGGATCGAGGTGGGCGTTGCTCGGGAAAGTAGCACCACCTAGGATTTTTAAGGAAAAAATCCGCCTCTTAAGTTGACTAGCCGACCGACTTTTTTTATAACATATTGGCTACGAACAATGAGCTAGCTGCAAGGTGTCGTGCGCCGGTCTCCATGTAGCTACGATATTTCGTTGTTGTCCCCAGGGCGATGATGATTCCTATTTTCCTAACATGCAGAGGCATGCGGACCCTCATATTGGGTTTGATAGGTTTTCTTCGAGCCATTTCAAGTTTGTATGACGATGAAGTTTGCGTCATTAAAAATATAATTATTGAATGTTCATGGTCCAGCATATTTATGGTCCTCGCACTTCGCACTTTATGGTCCTCGCACTATGCATTTCGTACCAACTTGGCAAGCAAATCAACCTTTAGCTCGCCCCGCCTCTCCGGCCAGATCCCCACACCTCGTATTGTGGAGGAGGTTATTACTGTTTAAAAAAAAACTCCCTCTAACTTCCAAACTAAGCTGTGCACGAACGCGAATCGGATATCAATGGATCCCTCGATTAATTTTCGGATCCGAAAATGGCTCCGAGTATATATTTTTTTTTAATCCAGAATGCGTTCTTTCCGAAAAATGACGTCTCAAGAACATTTATTATCTTCATTCCTGATGAAGGTGGAGTTAACGAGTTAGATTTTACGTCACACGCCATTCTATAGCAAATTACACCGCATGCTACAAAAAAAAATATGCTCACTGGTCCATGATGGGCTGAAATTGACAGTGACCTCACATCAGTGGCCTGCCCTGAAACACACCCAGCGGGGTCGCATAAACCTGGCGCCTATCGTAGGTGCCTGAGAGACGCGGAAATTCGTCTAAGACCCAAAAAAGGGCGCAGAAAAGACCGTAGCTTTCAAGCATGCCATCCTATAAAGTATTTTGTAAACAACTGCGAAAAAAAACAGTGGAGTAATTCCTGACAGTTTTGAATGCAGTTTTGAATGGAGAGGGGGAAAGGTACACCTGGGGAAAACCATGCCTTCGTCACGGACTCGGCCACACCAAATTTGCAAACGATTCTCCACTCATGTCCATGCTCGCATTCACTTCTTAGGTGATGATAGTTTGTGTTTGTGTTCCAGCCGTCGTTTTTGCCGTACTCTCAACAATCAGGATACTTCCAAGATGAGTGATGTTCAAGGTAGGTGATCAGTGTTGTATGTACCGCGTTGTGTGTCATTTGCTCCTGAAGACCGTGAATCACATTGGGTGACGTTTGATGTGCGCTGTTTCAATGTATGGATGCTGCTATGCGTTCCATTCAGGATTGCGACACATGATTGGGTACGCCTGGCAGTGTCATCGCCTAATTTGGTGCCTAGGGGCTTAAGGCAGTTATTCAATCGTTTAATGCAGTAGCACTGTTCGTTCGAAGCCGCCCGGACGACCAAGAGGTTCACGGGACGTAGTCACGTATGTTTTTCTCCGAACGGAGACAATGTGCATGTGTGTGCATACCATTTGAGACCAACACCGACGCTCTTGATAATTGTGAAGTGCTGCTTAGGGGCCGCGGTAGCTCGATTGGTAGAGCGTCGGACTCTTGATCTCAAGATTGTGGGTTCGAATCTCACAGCCGGCGGTGTTACTGAGTCCACCCTCGACCAGTCGGCGTGAGAGGTTGGTGACGCTTATGACCTAGCGGTTGAATATGTCGTAAAACCAGACCAAGTGCTTCGAAGCAGAATCGCCGCCCAGTGTTAGCTACATGGGGAAAACGGAATTGTACCTGCGCTATCTGGGTATGTTGTGAAAGCATGATTGACGAGGATAGGATAATTGAAAGTCGCTTTCACTAATATTTGAAAAAAATGTGGTAACTGTGCAATGTTTACCTCAAGCAGAAGGGTAGTGGTGTCCGAAATATCATGCTCCTCTATTTAAGCACTATGCAACCAAAGAGTGAAAGCTGTATTGCCTTCATATATTGGTTGATCTTGGTTTTGTTGCGAAGCTGTGATTCCTTGGAATGTGTGGGTAAGAATGTCTCGAACATGCTTTAAATCGTCATTTGAAGTTGTAATCGTTGGTATTTGCGTGTGTTTCGTGTGGTGGATCTTTGGGGGTTAATTACTTTGATGTTTTGTCCAGTAGGTACCCCAAAGCCAAAACAATGCTGCTACTTCTTACAACTTACTCGAGAATTGGGTTATTTTCAGGAACGTATATATATTATCGAAACCTAATTAACATTGCTGTTCAAGGTGGTAGCCAGCTGTACGAGAAGAAGCTGGAGAAGCTGCAGCAGTACGTTCCGTTCCTCCGAAAGATGATCACGAAGCTGGAACGATCCAATAACCCAGAGAGGGCTTCGCAGCTACATAAGATGAAGCATCTTCACGGCATCTTAACTGACAGCTCCCGGAAGTTAGTCAAACTAATATGTACTGCTATTTATTATGTGTATGTATATTATATATATATATATATATATATATATATATATATATATATATATATATATATATATATGCGCTTCAATATGGATCTGACGATTGCCGTATGGTATACTCTGCAGCTTGTATTGGTCTGGATTGTCTTTTGTTGTCCGAAGTTGGTGGTCCAGTTGAATCAACTAATATGCTGTGAACTCCGCCGTCTCCACGTTGTATTTTATAGATAATATGGGAAGGTGTTTTAGTCGTATGAATTTACGTGATGGTGTCAGATGCTTAAACGCATTTTTGCATTGCAGACTGAAGTACGAGCTGCTTGTGAAGTGTGAGGATGTCTTGCAAAAGCTTCATGAGAAGATTGAAGGGGTAAGACAATGCGCCGAAGATAAATATTTCCGTGGCCAGGCTGTGACTAGTAAGGAGGCCATCCTTTTCAGGAAAGAAGCTGATGTTGAAGGAGGTGGGAAACCTGGGAAAGCAGACGCCTTGCAATACGAAACAAAATAACAAATACGAGGGCTATGGTAATGGAGTGGGGCTACCCCTTTGGCTCCCCCGTGGCTGCGTTACTCCTCTCAACTTAAAAAACGTGCTTGGAAGGGGCAGGTTCATTGTTGTTCAACATGGCTCCATTTATTCAGTGTCTGAAATATATTGTTCGTCTATTTACCAGAACGTTCTTTTGGCGGATGTTCAACGTGACAATGTATGATCCAGTAGTCGGATGGGTTGTGTAAGAACCCAAGTACCTACCGACAGATATGCAACCTTATAAGTATAAATTCCTTGGGACCCTTGAACGTTATCTATGCATGGAGAGAATCCCCCCAGTAGCCTACCAAGGATTTATTTTAGTTTGTGTGTGGGAGCCTTCAACGTATTTGGAGGGAGCGCAACTATTCCATTTGAATAAGGGCCCAGGGTTTCGACCACATTTTTCAATGAGGCCCATTTTATATATTTTGTTTATTAGAATAATGACCAATTCAATTGTCTTATGAAGGGTGTGCAATCCATCGTTTCTAACACCAATATCCACCATCGTTTCTAACACCGGCTTTCAATTTTAATTCTCCCATTCTGTTCGAAGGTTTTTCTTTTCATATTCCTTGATAAGTCACACACTGCTGAAATTATGCCTATCCAAATGAAGTAAAAATGCACGATATTCTAATTTCATGCATTCCAGTTAATAACGTCGGTATCCAAAACACCAACGTCCGTGTATATTTGAGGTGTCGAATGCTCAGTGTCCTAAAATTACTTCGCCATTAACTGTGTGGATGAAGAAAGAAGTTGCTTGGGAATAGTGGAAGATTGGAAGAAAATAAAGGATCGCTACTTAAGGATTGAAAAAGCGGAATGCCTTTCGCTTCAGTCACATGCATTTTACATTTTTTAACAGTCGTGTGTATAATGACTGCCCACACATGTAGCAAAATGGTAAAAACCTAAGACAAGGATGAAATAGCACAATTCCATTAACTGTGAATTTCCAGGCCACATGGTCAGTTATTTTACACTGCGAATGCTTCGTGTAAGGGTTCGCTGGGTAAATTTGATTAATTCAATTCGTTGACTAGTTCTCTTCCCAGATTTTCTGGTGGTTAATAAATCCGGATTTGGGTTTTTATGGATCCGGAGCGGTATTTCTGGCCCTCAATGTGATGTGCATGGGTCTTGGTGTTATTTGGGGGCCACAATGTTATTTGAAGTGGCTCCTGCATGCCCACCAATCTTATTTTTCGTTACCCGGTATCTTTGTTGCGAGCCAAAGTGTGATTTTTAGAGAACCTGACGCATTTTTCTGAACTCGGTGCGATTCTTGGGCGCTCCACAACCTCTTATTGGGTAAGGTGGCAATTGCCCCCAATCCTCTTCGTTACGCCCTTGGTCGAAACCCCGTGAAATGCGGTAGTTTGGAATAATTATTTTAATATATACAAGTTGACACACTTGCAAACATACTTCGACAAGCGTATGCTTTTCCGCCCAACATATTAAAATATTAGGCACATCTTGATGAAGGTACACTGAATCTTAATGTAATGAGATGTCCGTCTCGAAATTGTGGTAGTTCTGACCTACATGCAATGTACATTTTTGTATCGTGGAAAGGATGAGGGGTATGCGTTACGATGCAATTCCCTGTTGCATTCTTTAGTGTGACTAGTTTCGAATCTTTGTATCATCAAAATTCGAAAATTTCCGAAGATTACAACTCGTGAGTCAATGCTTCGGTCGCGTGGAAAGTGTGTCCCTCGAATTCAAAATGGCACTGAAGCTTAAAGGTTGGGCGAAGATGATTGGTGTTTGGATGCTGTGCTGTCCGGGGGAATCTCCCAGTTTCATACAAAATCTTGTGTGTCTTATGTGTGAAGCGAATAGTTCAGCTTCATACATAACCATTGGGATGTGTATCCTATGTACCGTATTTAAATCACTAGTTCAGTTTTGATGGCCACACAATTACCGACATATTCGCTGCGTCCTAACCCCACAGTCAATCATTTAGCGTTGGTTTGACCTCCGGACTCACGTTGCGGCAGGAGGTTGATGATGACGTGATGGAGCTGCCGATGCCGGCACGGCCGGCGGCTGCTGCACGACCTCAGCTGTACCCCGAATCTGAGTGGGAGCGACCGTCGCCACCGCGGGAGACCCAATCGTCGCAGGCATCGACGTCAAGCTCGTCCAGCATAAGGTTTTGCAAACTGTGCCGGTGCTGTCGATGGCCGATGATGTGTGAACGAAGGGATAATGGAACGCGACGGGCAATATTGCCAACCCTGTCAACGACCCCCTCCCACTCCCTCGTCTGAGGTTGTTCCGCGATAGCTGAAAACGGCGGCGCCCAGCGCGGCAAGATATTCATTGTCTTTTCCTTGATCGTTCTGGCGTCTCAAGTGAATGTCAATCCCGGGTTATGTAAGGTCATTGACCTAGTTTGAGTTGACGTGGAGCATCTCCAAGGATGTTTGAGGAGCGATAGCTCACAAGCATGAAGATATTTTGAGATGAAGCACCATTGGGTACAATTTGGAAGTGTCTCCAAAACATATCGAATTTGTGTTTGAGGTTAGGGTAGCGACCTGAGGTCACAACCAATTTGACACATTTTGGGACCATTTCCACATTTTTGTAATGTGATGTTGTTTGTAATGTGCTATTGATCCTAAATGTGTAATGTGCATGCTCTTCTAACATCGTTTTACCTTGCTACGCATATTGAAGTATCAGAAGTTTCTTGTGCAAGTTGTTTGGCCCCCGTCAAGTGGCTTGAAGTAAGGTCACGATACATTACGCAATATGTTTTAAGCCTATTTAGACACCGTCATTTTATGGTTTATTTCGTGTTTTCATGGCCTATGTAGTTTAAGGTTGCATTGCATGACCTAAATTACCCTCATATTCATATATAATACTATAAAAAATGGATGTTTTAAACCGTATTGTGGTTTCCAAAAGTATCGACAACAAAAAATACTGCTCTTGCACTGTGATTAAAAAAGATTAACTAACTCGCAAAAAAAAATCGGCCGATTTTCATTTTTCTTACCTTAAGCAATGCGCCGGTCATTTCTAAGCAGGTACGCAAAAAATGGCGTACATCGGCCTGTACAATATGGAGTCATGTACGAAAAATCGGAGAAATTGGCGGATTTCGCCCTCCTCCTACAGGGAGTGTGTTAGCCTCTCATGACCTTGACCTGACCTGACCTCGGTAACTTGACATGACTTCGAAGCAATGTAGCATAACAATGTATATAAAAAAGTGGCTAGTGTTGCCAAGAACATCTCCTTTTTGCCAATATACGGGAAGGGCATCAGCGCCGGCATTTGTCTGGCGCTGATACATTTTTTTACTTTAACGATCCCTAACTCGAAAAATTTTCGGTCGATTTTCATTTTACTTGCTTGAAATAACGCGCCGGTCATTTATAAGCAGGTACACAAACAATGGCGTAAATCGGCCGGTAAAATCTGCAGTTATCTACGAAAAACCGGAGGGCTGGCCAGATTTCGCCCCAGGCCCCTCCAGGGCGCGTGGTAAAGAATTGCTAATGTTTGCATAATTGCTTCAGTATTAAAATCATGGGTTTTCGTTGGGTGTGAGACAATTTATATAATTGTCCACCAATGGTATATAATTGTATCCCAAATTATGTAGCAATTTGGCATAATTGTGTCTCGTTTATAACCATTAGACATAAAGACATGAAGACAAACAAGATTAGTGCAACTATGAGCCACAAGGGCCCTTCTTGGCTGGACCCTGTACACTCAACCAGTTGCCCACCATTAAGTATCAACTCAGTGGATTTTGCATGGATATAATCGACCCCAAAACGTCTGACATCCTGCAGAAGAGGATAGGTCATGATCGAGCGTATGTTTGGTTTTCGGCTGGCCCAAATTGCATGCAAGTAATTTTCGATACGCTGTGCTGCGTTGATGATGGAATATGGAATTATTCAGTTTGACATTCTAATCGAATTATTCAGTTTCTCTTTGGTACCGAACGTGTTCGAAATCCTCCTCCCCCCGTGACTGCCAGTCGTGATGAAGATGAAGTATACCATCTTACTTTACATGGTGGTTGAGTGCATTTTTCTCCTCTTTCAGCAGACCTATGGACGACGTGCCGACACACAGTCCTCCACTCAGCACGTTTGTGGAACGGATCAGGATGTCATCTCCGTCAAACCACAATGACATGGATCAGCCGCGGAGCCCGAGTCCCGAAGTGGTCGCTCAGATTCCAGGCGCCTTTGCCGGAGCCGATCGGTCGGATAAGAAGTTTGAGAGAGGCCGGGAAATCCTTCGAAAACTCATGGTTGGCATGTCCAAGACTCTGGATCAGCCAGGCGTCGAAAGTCCCCCAGAACTAGACATCCCTTCAACGGGACCAAAAATAATTCCATTGGAGCGGACTAGCGAACATAGGACACCAGATTCGGAACCTGCTGCAATTGACCATGTAGATGACTGTTTTCAAGATGCGGTAGTACGCAGTCATGCCCCTCGCAGTTCTGTGGTATCGGAGATGTCGGGACATTCAGATGCATATAATCCAGAGGACGAGTGGAGCAGTACAAAGTTAAAATCCAGGCTGAGGCCTCACTTTATGGCGAAGCCACCATTATCAGAAGCAGATTTGGAGGAGTTGAACAGAGATCTGGGCACCGGAAGTAGTCATTCTATGCCAGCTTCAGATAAACGAAGAGTTAGCAAAGGTAACGAACGACCTCGTCAACGGTCTGATAGTAAAGCGGTCGGTGAACATCGCGACAAGATCGACATGGGAAGTGAACTACGTGCTTCTTCCAGTAAAAGCAAGTTGGCGGTAAAAGAGGGCGAAACTCTTGCTGATGCGCAACGTCGCCAGTTCGAGGAATGGAAGAAAGCTGAAGTTGAGAAGTACCGAGAAAGAAGAAAGAAACAGAAGGCTGAGCTGAAGCACTCTAGTCATGGGAGAAGTCATCAAGAATCAAGATCATCCAGCCATGCACACAGGAATCATTCTGGAGATCATGCGTCGTCGCACAAGTCCGGCACCGACACCTTGTTGGGAAGTCTACCGAGTTCGCAAGACAATCACCGAAGGAATATGCCAGCACGGGTGGATTCTTCGCGTGGTGAAAAGTCTGCAAGTACTTCAAAAGATCCAAAAGCCAACTCATCCGTCCCCAAAGACAAGGGAAAAGTGGTTGATCCAGCGCTAAAGAAAGTCAGTGAGCAGCTACGAAAGTATTCAGTGCAAGACCTGATAAAAACTGTCCAGCAAGGCATGAGTCCAATACCGAAAAAACACCAGCCTGACGATGATCTCATTGATACGTATAAGTGTCTGCTCCTCCGGAACGTTCCTCAAAGTGCACTGCGGCAGGATATCTTTCGATTCTTCCAAGGATTCGGTATGGTAGAGCTTGTTTTGGAGGTGGATTTCTCCTTTGCTTGCACTGGCATTGCTTATGCACAGCTAGTCGATCACGCGGAGGCCCAGCGTGCCAAGCAGGAGCTCGATGACAAAGCAATCCAGGGAAAACATGTCAAGATTTCACCCTGTGGAGAGGGGATCTTCAAGGAGGCCAAGCGAACCTATGCGCAAGCTATGAACGCTCGTGAAGAGCAGTATGCGAAACGCCAAGTTGGCAAGCCCCACCCTACAACAAGCCCTATTGTTCAGTACCCCCATCAACCACAGCCTCTTTTGGGTTATCAACCACAGTATCCTGACCACGGGCATGCAGTTGGGGTTCGGCCGTCTCGCCCTTCAGACATGGGGTTCGGACAAAGGCCAATGAGTCAAGCACCTGGGGTGCTTGGATATGCTCCAAGATATCCATGTACACCCATGCAAGCCCAAATCCCAAAGTTTCAACAGCACGGGATGGTCCCAAGACCCCAAGCGCCAATAAGACCGTCCGTCAGCAAGCAAAGCTTTTACAATCCTTACGATGTTCAACCTGGGAAGAATGTGTCAACCAACCAGGATCCACGGTTAAGCAATTATGATCCAAGGTCGAGCAATACCGATCCCAGAATTCAGAAGAGTGATCCGAGACTTGCCAAAAGTGATGCCAGACCGGCCGGTAGTGACCGTAGGCAAAACAGAGGCGATCCAAGGCTCAGCAGGACCGATCCTAAGCTAGGTCAGAGCGATCCAAGACAATACAAGGACCCCGTGGTAAGCAAAATTGACCCGAGACTTGCTGCGAAGGCGTCTTTTGATGAACAACAAAGGCACAAACGCGAAAAGGAGCTCGATATTCTACGAAAGCGCAAGGAGGAACGAGAAAAAATGAAGAAAAGGGAAGAAGCCTTGCGGAAGGCTAACTTGTCCCCTCGTGAGAAGCCTGTATCTAGTACTCTACATAAAGCTGCCTCGTTCGGAAGTTTCAAGATCCCAAAGTTAAAACGCCAAGAATCTGTTGAAGAGTCGACGAAAAAAGATGAAGATTCAGAGGTAGGAAAGCCAATGCAAAGCCAAGAAGACAAAGGATCAATTTCCTGCCATCAGGAAGACATCGTGTCTTCGACGGTGGACAACGAAGAACTTCTGTGCAAAAAGAAGCGAAAGCGGACAAGGATTTTTGTTATATCAGACAGTGAATCTGATTGCGAGTCGAGCAAACCCGCGGTGACGATAAGCGACGAGGATTCTTTCCATGCGCCCATGCCAGAAAATATTGCCGATTGTGTTAAGGAAACGTCGACTGCAATGGCCCATGGGCGAAGTTCAAGACATGGGAAAGAGGGGCTCATCCAGCCTCCCAAAAAGACGCCAGATAAAAAGAGTGCCAAGGACAGCGATTCTGACGAATATCGAAATAAAGCCATTGGTTCGGAATCTAAAATAGCTTGTGCAAAGCGCGGCACAACCCATGAAGAAAAAACCCAAGAAGAGACTCTGCTGTCAACGAAAAAGAAACCATGTATTGTTCTAACCAGAGCCACTGCCGATGAAGTTACCCACGCTGAGCAAGTTGAGCCGATTCCTCGGGATCTTACGGAGTCCTCACACGTATCAAGCAAGGATGCAGAAGTAACGTCGTTGATGAACCCTGCCTCTTCCGACACAGAAGCATCGCCAATTGAAGCAACTCCCAGTACATCGATCGAGGTTGTGGCGACAGATCCCGCACCCACAGACACGCGAAGCGGTCAGTCACCGACCCAAGAAGCAGCTGTTATCACGACAGATCCCGAGTCGAGTGAGGTGGCTCCTAGTCCATCAGCGAGTCCAGTATCAAAGAAACCAGAAAAAGAGCCTCGAGTCGAGCCAGGAGAGTGCGAGTACTGTCCGTATAATGGCAAGAAGATAATATTTCACTATGTAGTTTCTCATCCAGGAAATCCGATATCGGTCAAATTAAATGGAGATGCGTTTGAGGCGGTTCTGAATGAAGAACTTGGACCGGGAGACGATTCTGCAAAAGTGCCACTGAGCCAAGAGTTGGAGAACAAGTTGGTGAATGATGACTTGAGCTGGATTCCGCCCTCTCTGATGTTTGACTACACCGTTGCTTGCCAGTACTGTAAGTTCCTCGCCTTGAACAAGCGACACATGCTGCAGCACATCGCAGACCACCTCCAGACGGGCACCTCGGCGCCGGACCAGTACTCCATGAAGTGTAGGTTCTGCAAGGTCAAAAGCAGCAACAGCCATGATATGGTTGATCACATTAGCTCGCACACTGGAGAGTACAGGTATTCTTGTCGTCACTGTGGATATCGTGTTTTTCGCATGTACTTCCTTAAGAACCACATGGGGAGTATGCACAAGGGATTGCCAGCAGACCACATAGCGATAGAAGAAGCAGACATAAGCAATGGCTGGGTGTATGGGTTTGCTTGCAAATTGTGTGGCTACATTCAAATCCACGAGAGAAATGTGAAGAAGCACATGAACGATTGCCACGAAGGTAGCTCTGAGTACGTAAAAATAAACATGTCGGTTCGAGGACCTGCGGTAGACATCAGCCGAAAGGTGTCTGACGCGTTGAAGCGCCGGAAAGTCCAGGAAAAGAAGAGATTGGCTTCTTTGCCGCGACCCATCGAGGACATCACCGTGTTTTCTCCGGGAGATGAGTGGCTGAAGGAAGAGTCTGCTGTGATGCTTGCACGCAGGGCGAGTATGGAGGCACTGCGGGTGCGATACGCTGATAAGCTTAAGAAAAGTATCAGCGAGGTGTGTAGTGGGTTTATCAACAAGGTGAAGGACTGTGAGGAGACGCCGCTGCAGTATCTGGAGGCGATGAGACAGAGTATCGATGCAGAACAGCAGGAAAAGCTGTCGGAAGACGAACCCGTCTCCCAGGAGGTGGATCACGAAGACGACGGAAAGAAGACTGATGACGAGTCGGATGAGGCCGTCTCTGAACCTCCTGACGAGGATTTCGACGATGCGAGTACCGGAGACGGAGACCAGCCCTCGCTGCCTTCGCTTCTGGCTGAGCTTATGGCTGTCAGACGGGACGACCCGGCCGAGTTCGGCTACCAGGTCACGGTAAAGCTGGCTGGAACGCTGAGGTCGCGGTCTGGGATGGGGGAGCCGGAAAGGGAGCTGGAGCCGGAGCCGTCTGATGTGCAGGGCATCGCGGTGAAGCAGGAGCCGGTGGACGAGTTCAGCGCCGAGTCCGACGCCAGAGCCGCCGCCGGGCTCAGCTCGATGACGGCCGATCTGGAGTCCCTGATGCAGGACTTCGACCAGTTTGAGAAGGAACACCAGAGTCGGCCAAAGCTGAGAATTCGGAAAATGAGCGGGGACATGCTCTCTGCGGACGATCCGGTGGTAAGTACACCTTCGCACAAGTGCATACTTTGTCCTTGCTGACGAAATTGAAACTGGATGTCATGTCCACACATGTTTGGTTAGATCACCACGTATGGTATTCAGCGCAATGATTGAAGTTGCGGGCGCAATTGATACTCCCTGAAAGTGGTTTTAGCGAGGCATTTCTGTGGTATATTTAGCCTTTTGCCCAATATAGCGTAGCCAACAATTGTAATGTTGATGACCATCTGTCTCAGTTAAACCCAAACCCTTGTCGATGTTAAAACTTTTTGTGTTAGTTTGCCTCCTGTTTCTTTTTCTCTCCACCTAGTCGATATCCGTGACGGCCGGTATTCTGTCTGATATTGACTGGTCCGTCACTCCGTGGCAATATGTCGCCGCACTTTCTTGCCGAGACCTTTTTCACTTTTAACTCTTCCCTTGCCAGCAATACTTCATGAATTTGTGATGATGTGCCAGGAGCAGTGGGCGGAAAGAGATGCTAATCCTGGAAAAAAATCGTCTATGTTTAGCTGGGGTCGATCAACAGAAAAACAGTCGTTCACTTTAATCTTGTAATACGTATTGGTCTTTTTTTCTCTACCATCCGACGCAATACAAATGTGGTTGCACGTGTAAACCCAAGTAGGTAATGACATTATTCCCGTATCTTTCGCCGTTGTGGTGCGTCGCCTTGTTGTGTTTCATATGAACTGGCTGTTGGCTATTGCCTGATGTGAAATGTTGTGTTGCTGCAGAGCTCCGACACGGGCCTGATAATCTCGAGCGTGATGAGTCTGACCAGCAGTGATGAGCCGGCCTCCGGTCAGCCAGGTAGGACTTCAACTCCGACTCAGCACCTTTGTCACATCCGTCGTCACCGAGGAACCGCCACCGCATCATTTCATGTTCTGGCCACTGTGATGTCCGAGTCCACCAAGTAAATGTGACTTCACCTCCCCCTTAGTTGTACTGGATTTTGTCGTGCACAGCAGAAATCGTAAAAATTGGCCATCCTGACACTTGATTCGCCTACAAGCTCATATGTACGTTTTGCCTATTGGGTGCTAGTAGTTACTTGACTGTTTTTGTTAATATTGTACTCCGATTTGACCTATTTTTATAATGTTGCTATTGATTTGATCTTGGACTTAAAGGCACGGTAGTTCAGTGCGGAGTTTGGCTATTACTTTTGCAGCCACAAAACAAAGTGTTATTTCTTCTCCAAATGAAGCGTGTGCTCCAAGGATTTCATTCAGCAATGAGAAGTGGACCCCGACATGATAGGTTTAACATTCCGGCCAGGGAGGATTTTATTCGAATATTTGTCACCGTGTGCATGACAAATCTTCGCGTGTGAAGGTTAATTCCGGCCTCTGGTTATGCTGCCGGGGTTGCGAACGAACTAACGGACCTGTTGTGTTTGTCAGCTGCGGACGCCAGGAAGCCGGACGACGGCCTGTTCTCGTTCCCTCCGGAGGGTGCTCGCCGACCATGGAAGTACTTCCTGACATTGAAGGATCAGACCAAAGTGATGCGGCTCATGTTCCACATGCACCACAAGTCGGCCTACAAGTGCAACGCCGTGCACTGCAGTCTCACCACCAACAACGGCACCCTCTTCAAACTGCACTTGCGCAACCACGAGAAGTGCGACATCTGCTCGCCACAGGAGACGGGCTACACGTGCATGAACACCCGGCTTGTGTGCGTCTACTGCGGCTACCAGGGTGCAGACTTGGCCGAGCACGTGTACCGGCGACACGCCGTCTCGCAGTTTCAGTGCGGCTACTGCTTCTACCGCACCCGCCAGAACGCCTACATGCACGAGCATCAGGCGAGTGGCGACGGAGCTGCGCCCGCTCTGGAGCTGGGTCGGTGAACGGAAAACGGTGGCCCGACGCCTCAGCAGCCCAGTTGCTCAGGTGTCCGTAGGGAGGCCACGCCCATTGGCGGATCTAGCGAATTGATTTCGCTAGATCGTGGAGGTGGAATTAAATGGTTAAATTGGCCCAATTTGAACTGAAATTTCGTTTTTCCTTCACTTTCAACGTTAAAGAAAAATAGTGGGAAATGTCCACATGCCCCGCTGGATTCCCAGCTGTGCCCCGCGGTAGCAGCCACCGTGCAGCCGTATAACCTTGACCTCGTCACACGCAGGGTCGCTGGCACGCAGACATGCCCACCTACTTTCTGCAGTCGGACCCTGCCAACCCGCCGCCGGGTCTGAACTCGTCCCACCTGCAGGAGACGGAAATGGTCGGCGAGTCCAGCCTGACGCCGTACATCTGTGCCCAGGGTACGTTTCGTGTGAAACTTCCGTACAGCAGCACACGTTACCGAGTGACGGACTCGTGACTGCGTCTTGCGCGAGACATCGTACAGTGTCGTATCGTTCTCGCGCTACTGTGGCGTGCACAGTTCTGCCGTGATTGGTCTGCATTCACGCACGTGATCCGGTAGTGTGTTGGCTGTGCCTGTGTACCTTCTCGCAGTGTGGGTGGCTTGCCACCGATGTCGAGAGAGTGCTGTGCAGACGGATGGCTCCTTTCAGACTCGTGCGACCGGCCGTTCATCAAGGCGGCCGTGCTGGAGCAGCACTATCGAGACGCGCATCCGGACGTCGCCTCGTTCCCCTGCCACATTTGCGGCTTCAGGGCGGGCGCCTTCAGGTCGCTGATCGGGGTAGGTCAACCGACGGCGCGGTAGGTGTTAGGGGTGCACTCGCCGACCTCTCTCCTGACTGTGTCGGGTGTCAGTCATCAGCCACTTCCCTTCCTTCTGCGAGGGCCATATCGGGTGTCAACCATCAGCTACTCTCCTCCCTTCTGCCCGGGCCATGTCGGGTGTTAGTTATCAGCTACTCCCCTCCCTTTACACTGGCATGTCTGGTGTCAGTTATCAGCTACTCCCTTCCCTCTACACTGACATGTCGGGTGTCAGTCATCAGCTACTCTCCTTCCTTCTGCCCGGGCCATGTCGCGTGTCAGTCATCAGCCAGTTGGCATCAGCTACTCTCCTTCCCTCTGCCTTGGTCATGATGGGCGTCAGTCATCAGCCAGAACCCATATTCCAATCTTTGGGAATTACAGTAGCACCAAGGTGGCGCATTCTGTTTCAGTGATACGAGCGATGGACCTCCATACCATCGATGGGCGCCTTCGAAATGCGGAGCGTGGTGTGTAAAATTCGCGTGGCTCATAATGCCGGTGTCGTTTTTGAACGCTTAAAAAAAGTATCATGCACATGCTAGCTTATTGATATAGAAAACTGAATCAACAGCAAGCATGCATTTTTTTCTGGTGCTCCAACTCAATGAGTAAATGAGTAATGGCCCTTGCCAGGCCCTTACATCGCGCCGTGTTGCAATGCTGCAGCGAACTTAGCCTCTATCAATCGTTTTAGCATGAAATTGGCTGACCAAGTCATGGCTGCATATGTTGGAGTTTGTCAGCTACTGTCTCGCCGCATCGTTGTAGCTGGTACGGCGCGCTAAGTTGTTGAGCCGGCGTCCATGTGCCGATGGCCAGCCGCAGCTCCTCGTGACCTGCGCCGGGTGTGGTGGGCTATGTGGTACGGCCGCCGGTCAGTGAGGTGCCGAGCCCCCAGCCTTCAGGAGTCGTCGATGAGAGTGGACTGCTGTCACGCTGAGCCAAGCCGCTGAGTTTGCGTTGGCGGTCGTATACGCGCCCAACTGACGCCCGCTGCCGGGTGCTAAATTCAACCTTCTTGCCGGAGTCTTTTGAAAGCCCACCTCCCCATCTCAGGGTTTACCGCAATAGCGGCCGAATGAGTACATCCAGTCACCAAATTTACGGTACCTTAAACATCTGCTGTGCATGTTCTGTGAAAATGTCACGTCCAAGTCGTCAAAAGGTCATTGACCTGGAACGGGTCAGACGTAGTGATGTTTCAAAGTATTCAGGTGCTGCCAATCAGAGTAGTTACAACTTATAAGCACCAAACACAGCATGCTGTCTTTTTTTCAAGACACTCAGACTCCTATCTATAAATGTCAAATAAGGTCCAGGCTGCTGACCAGATCAGGTCAATTTCCGCGAATTTTTACCGTATTTAGTGTGGAAAATTTAATTTGTGGGTAATTTGTCGTACTGAAGTTGGTAAAGAGCATGAAATAAGCATTCTGGGTTTATTGGTGTCAAGGGTGTGTGACAAGGCTAGATAGCTGATGCATATTCTACACGATGCTATTTTATGCAGAATGTGATATCACTCCTTGCCAGTGATATCGGAATTCATTTTCCGCGTTGCCAAAGTTGTGCGACATGACGTTGACTGATAATCGAACGACCTGAGGTGGTCTGACCTAATGGAAGCTGACCTAAGTTAGCCTGATTTGTCCTCTCGTTGGAATTACTCACTAAGCATTGGACACTTATGCGAAGGCTGAAGAGATCTGTTTATCAATTTGTGCATTGTCCTGGTGTGATCTGAGGTCAGGTCATGAGGTCAGAAGTCGGATAGTTTGCAAAGATGTTTCGGCATCATATTATTTATTTTTGAAACGCAATTGTAGGCTTCAAAAGTGATGTTCCAGACGTACTCGAGCTTGAACCCACCTGACCTGACCATACAGTGTGGCCTGACCTGACCTTATAATTTTCGGTTGTCAATCAGATACAAATATTTTGCTTCATGGTTCTGTTGGAAGAACCCGAAACATATATTGATATTTTTCATTTACCAAAGTAAACGTCATGTCATGGGGTTGACCTGTAATAACCTTTAGCGACCTCAACATTGCCATAAATGTAAATAAAGTGTGATATGAACTCCAGGCAATATTGGTTTGCAAGTGACATTTTTTCTGTGCCTCTAGCATGCATAGTTGTAGAGCCTTATTCTGACCTGACCTGACTTATCCTGTCGTGACCCTTTTTCATTATGCTCAATACGAATGCATTCATCTATGTTCATTATTGAAGAAGAAAAAAACAATATCGAAAAAGCACATGTACTGCTTGGTTTAAATCATTTCCATAGACTTATGCCGATGTCCTTATATTGTCCAAATGTGACCTGATTACCTCATCAGTCAAAGTATAAATTTTAGGTATGCTTCGGACTCTGCATGGCTCCCTAGAGTTGTCAAATTTGGTTCTGCATTTCATCGTAGCATGCGTAGATCAGAAGTTAGAGAGGGTCTTTCAATAGCCGCCGCCCCCACCCCCCGGTGAGAGAGGGCCCGGTGAAGGTGGGTTTGCCGGCCAGTCCGGTGAGGGTTAATATAAAGCAATTAGCAATAGTTCTTCCGAACCAAGTATTCGCGATCAGGGAGAGGATTCCGTTGACATCACAAGCCAGAGAAGATTGATGCTTCCAATTGTAGCAAACTTCTCTGTAATGCCGTATCGTCAAACTAGGGCGACGTGATCCTTGTGGCCGCCACTAGAGAGATGGCCTTGGCCGTGTGTCACGTCGGTCAGCTGATGGTGCGTCCGTGGTCTGACAGCACTATGTCGGACACGGCTACGTGGCGTACCACTGCGCCTACTGCAGCTTCGCCAACCAGAACCAGAACGTCGTCAAGAAGCACCTGATAGACTTCCATCCGGACGACCCTCCCAAGTGTTACGCGCGCATCCCCAAGGTGAGTGAGCGGCGACGTGACGGCGGCTGCCCGGCCGACGGTCGCCCGTGGCGGTTGGTCCCGGGTCGGCTGAGCTGCGCTGGTGGGATGCTGGTGCTCCCATCCGCCTGGCTGACGAGCGTTACATACCCGACGGTGCAGCGTGGCACAGAACGTGATGGCAGTTGGTTTTCACTTGAACTGTTGGCTTTGATGCTGCAATATAGAATGTCAATGATTAACACGAACCAGACTGGGGCGTCAGATTATGCCCCCCTCCCGTTGGCGAAAATGTTCGATACCGGAAAATGGCACCAGTCGAGATTTGGAGTTCCTGTTTATGCATCAATATCATCAATTATGCATGTATGTCAATAGTTTGTTGTCAGGTAGTCAAAGTTGCCGAGCTTTAATAATTGAATTCAGCTAGCTTCCAGATCGATTCTTCAACTTGAAGGGACCGCTGTACATGGCTAACGGAAGGCGTCAGCATAAGATTTGCAGTCTGCAAAAGAAACAACAAAGTCGCTATCTCGGATTTTTCTGGATGCCTCCATTTTCATAGTGAAATGGCCTATTAGAATTGCAGTACCAAATCAGAACGACCCCGTGCACCTTTCATTGGCAAAGTGAACTTATTTTGTTGTTTCTAAGTGTGATGCATCTACTTGAAAGCAAATTTATTAACAGTTCTTAGAAGTTTTTTTTTTCGGGAAATTTGTGTTTCGGAATTTTCAGAAGTTAGCGTTGGATCTTGGAGCTTCCAAAGAGATGCATCGGTTCTCCGTGATTAAACAAATTTTCAGATTTGGAATAAGCCCCTAGCTCGTAAGCCCAAAGCCAGTTTTATGTTCGAAGTCCAAATCCTGATAGCTGCTCCTCGGATATGGATCTGAGAGAAACATGCTTGAAATGTTTTTTGCTGAGCTCATTGTGATATTTCCAACGATGTTTTCATTTCATTTTCCACTAGCTGAAATTGCTGTCGAGTTGCCCAGGAGACATTTTCCCCCTCCACAGTCAATGACGTTTGGTCAGGAGCACAGTCGTAGGCGGATTAAAGCACGAAATCTGGTCGTGATGTATGCTACGACCCCCCCCTAAGCCCCAATAAACAACCCCTAACCCCCCCCCACCCTGTTTGCTACGACCGGTCTTCCCTACACCGGGAAACGAGAGCGTAAATTGATAGGTTTTTCAGTCAGGAGCAGACTACGTGGCATTATATTGGCAAAAGTTGTTCGTGAGACAAAACCTATACTATGTCCGTACCTCCTGATGGTGAAGTCCTAAATGACTCAGGATAACACATCGGTTAGGGTTATGACCGGGGTTGGATTTGTGCTTCGTAATACTAAATGCGGAGTGGAGAATGTTTGGGTGATCGAATGCGGATAGCGTATGTGTGGTGCTGTTGCCAGCCGTCTGCTGCGTGACTGCCGCCAGAGGTGGCAGCGTGGTACCGGCACACCGTGGTCTGGCCGGTACCGCTCGACTGCGGCGACATGTCGCGGTCACCGGTGTCACTGACGTCACGAGTCTGCAGACGCGTCACCGCATCAGCTGTACAGTATTGCTCAACTGGTGAATTGACCAAGTCGTTTTGGTGTTGCACCCACTGGAAGTGCCGGTGCTCACTAACGTTTCCATCTGTGTTGCACCCACCGATGTGTTTCACCCACACACGGCCTGTGTGTGTTGCAGGCGATGGGTCTGGACTTACTGAGCGCTGTGCCACGTCCGTCATCGTCGGTGGCGGCGCCAAGTCCCGTCAAGCACGAGCCGAGCTGGGGGCCGGCGTCGCCGACGTCAGCCAGCGAAGCGGCAGCGGGCACATGTGTCAAGCAGGAGCTGGAGCGGCCGCCGTCGGATCCGCCAGCTGTCGAAATGGAGGAGGCGGGGGAGTCGGCTGCGGAGTCGGCGCCGCCGCAGACAACGGCGCCCGCAGCCACCACAGCGACCAAGCCGGCGACCGAGGACGAGTCGGCCGAGCAGCTGCTGCTCGGCGAGGACCTGTATCGGTGCGGTAATCCGCGCTGCAATGTGCGCTGCGCGACGCTGGCCACCTTCAAGGAGCACGTGCTGACGTGTCCGCTGACGGAGGCGGGCGTGCTGCTCTGCTACCACTGTCCCAAGCAGGTGAAGCACGTCAGCACCGCGCTGGAGCACATCCGGCTGCACGGTCCCAAGCGCTACTCGTGCTCGCTGTGCGACTTCAGCGCGCCCGTGCCCAGTTACGTGACCAAGCACCTGAAGCAGCAGCACCGCATGTCCGGCTGCAGCACGCTGCCGCTGCAGCCGGACCGCGTGGACCCGGAGCGCGACCAGTTCGTGGTGTACCCTCGCCAGCTGGTGCCGCGCGCCGAGCAGCCGCCGGCCGCCAGCGGCACCACCAGCTACGGCTTCGGTGTGGACGACGTGGACCAGCTGCCGCACCGGCCCGTCCTCTTCCGACCGCTGCACTGCAAGCTGTGCTCCTTCAGCAGCAAGGTGACGCGCAACCTGCTTAAGCACCTCATGTGCCACCGGCGGCGCGACGCCGCCCTCGTGCCCAGCGTGTGTCCCACCAACCCGCGGCCGTGCGACCACCGCGGCGAAAAGATGTTCGACCAGATGGCCAACCTGGCCAGCAGCTCGGGCGAAGTGGGCACGCCGCGCAAGAAGGCCGACCTGAACCCGACTGACGTCGAGCGGTTGCCTAAGGAGGTGTCCGAGGACAAGCGCTACATCTGCAGCCTGCCCAACTGCAACTATCTCACGCTCAACGACACCATGCTCAAGTACCACATCCAGGCGCTGCACGGCCAGATGATCACGTACCCGTGTCCCCACTGCAAAGACCTCTACATGATCCCCGACAAGCTCAGCACCCACCTGCGCCTGCACGGGCCGCGGCTGTACAAGTGCAAGTACTGCATTTACAACCACTACCAGCGTAGTCTGGTGACGCGCCATGTGCGCGACAAGCACCCGATGCTGCCCCTGGTGGACGTGGTGGTGCGCGAGCCGGAAGACGACCAGACGACTGCCAAGCCGACTTTCAAGTCGTGGCGGTGTGGCCTCTGCAAGTACCAGTCGGTGACGCAGCCCGAGGTGGTGGACCACGCGGCGGCCGTGCACGATCTGCGCAGCCAGTACAAGTGCGGCCTGTGTAGCGTGCGCAGCTCGGTGCGGTCCGCGTTCGACCTGCACTTCGCCGCCAAGCATCCCGACGAGTCGGTCAAGGTGTTCGCCATCTACTACCGACTGGACCCGGCCGACGCCGAGGCCACCGCCAAGGTGGAGCACTGTCGGCCCATCTGGCAGCGCAACAACCCTCGCCGCATACGCCACGTGCGCGGTATTCTCATCGAGGAAGTGAAGGTGTCGCGCGTCTCGCCGAGCAAGCGCGCGCGTGTGGCCGGCTCGCGTCGCTCCGCGGTCGGCGGGGCCGGCTTGCGCGTCAAGCGTTCGCTCAAGAAGGAGCTGATCAAGGCGGGGAAGGAGCCGGCCAAAGGGAAGGCGCCGGCCCACCAGGCGCGCCGACGCGCCCTCAAGCGAGCGCTGCGCCAGCCGCCTCGACGGCTGCGGGCGCGGCCCGACCGGCGGCTCCGGCCGGCCGCCTCCACCAAGCCGGAGACGGCCGACGAGTCGCCGGAGTCGCCGGAGGAGTCGCCGGAGTCGCCGGAGGAGTCGCCGGAGTCGCCGGAGGAGTCGCCGGAGTCGCCGGAGGAGTCACCGGAGCCAGCCAAGGGGTCACCGAAGCCAGCCGAGGAGTCACCGGAGCCAGCCGAGGAGTCGCAGAAGCCGGCCGCCAAATCCAATCGTGTCAAGGTTGAGTCGGCAGCGCGGCCGATGGTGACCCACGACGAGTTCCTGTCGCTGTACGAGACCAGGTCGCGCGAGCTAGGGCCGCTTGGTGACGCCGCAGAGGGCATGTTCGTCTGTCCGAAGTGCAACAAATACAAGTCGAAGCGAAAGGTGCACTTCTCAAAACACCTGTATAAGGAGCTTGGATACAATCGGTAGGTATTTGTTGTTAATTGGCTCGTTCGTGCTACTCAGATCATGCCGCGTTCAGGTGGCTCGTGAGAGAGATTAATGAACAGGAAAGCAATATGCATTTCAGGATTAACCGCAGGCCAGCTCATC
The DNA here is from genome assembly GCA_034440575.1 of Imbricaverruca yamaguchii. Classification (NCBI taxonomy): domain Eukaryota; kingdom Metazoa; phylum Arthropoda; class Thecostraca; family Neoverrucidae; genus Imbricaverruca; species Imbricaverruca yamaguchii. The sequence goes on from JAOTOL010001643.1 coordinate 1,032,332, forward strand.
TTCAACTTCGTTTGTTTGTTTGTTTGCTTGGTGGTGTTCGACGCACTATGCACGATAACGGCTCATGGCGCCGCCCACACTGTTTCGCCGGCAGGCCCCGGGATTGGAAGATATTCCGCGTGGTGCGAGTGTCGAACCCGGGTTGGTACCGAGAGTTTAGCACCTTGACTACTCGACCATCCCCGCCCCAAGCTTTGACTTCAAGGAGAATAAAATATTAGTAACCGCATCAACATCAACAAGGATGATGCCTGCCTGCCACAAATTCCCCCCCCGCAAAAATGTATGGAGCATTGAGGTTTGTACGTCGGACACGTCTTCCTTCCCTCACTGTTCACCCCCTCAAAGTCGATATAGAAGGAACAGGATGTGAAATGAATTCAAATGTTCAAAATATGTGCCTCTTTTTTATTTTTGCTTTCCATCGTGTGCATTTCTAATTCTTGTGATGAGGTCCCAAATTATAGTTTTGCATGTTCGTAAATTTTAGTTACAACTTCACATCGATTGAAAAGAACAACTCATGCGAGCTGTTTCAAATCTGTACTCTGACCTTCATATATATTTTGGAATCCTGGGCTGCGTATGGCTGCGGTGGCTCAGTCTGTAGGGAGTTTGGCTCTGTTCGTAAGGTCGTTGGTTCGAGTTCCGCAACCGGCGGCATTACTGGGTCCACCCGCGCCAAACGGTACGGGAGGTTAGCGACGCTATACGGCTCGGCAGTCGGACTCGTAATAAAACTAACCGAAGTACTGCTGGATTGGAAGTGAAAAATTCTTAGGCCATGCAATTTAGAGGACAAGTGTATTGCTGTTCGTGATATCAAAAATCTTCCTTTTTTACTTCCCAGTCAGTTTATCAAGGAGCAATAAGTCGGTCGTTGTCAAACAACATTTTTCAACTTTCCAGTAAGAGTGGAGACCATAATTTTCCGGGTTGAATAAGTTACCGTTTTTGAAAGGGGAATTATGCGAGTGCATTGATCTGCTCATTACTAGTGAATGCCGTAGGACTCCGAGTTTGTTAGTCTACCTCTGTTTCCGTCCACCGGCATTTCAGTCATCTTAGGATGAACACGCAGTACTTGTGTTTGTGTTTCAGCTGTCATGACTTGTGTTTGTGATCGGTTTGCCGCTCGCGTCCGCAAACAACATGTCATCCGGATTTCGGTACGCTCATGCACTACTTGTGGTCCAGATTTGTGTGCGGCAACTGCGGCCACATGAACACGACGATGGTCAACATGAGGCGGCACCACGATATGGCTCACAAGCAGGCTCGCGTGCCCGAGGCCATCGTACCGCTGACACCAGACAGGGAGCTGGAGCAGTGGGTGAGTGGCGAGGTCGTCCAGCAGACGGACGGCCACACGCTTCAGCGGCTCTGTTTGCATATGTTTAGCGTAGGCTGCGAGGTTTCTAGATGAGATTATTTGCCCGCTAGTCATATTCCCCTGTTGGAATGTTCAGCATGGGCAGTGAGGTTTCCGGATGAGATCCTTTGCCCGCCAGTCAGATTCCTCTATTGAAAGGTTTTGCATGGGCAGCGAGGTTTCCGGATGAGGGCCCGCGCTAGCTCAGTTGGTAGAGCGTCGGACTCTTGATCGCAAGATTGTGGGTTCGAACCTCACAACCGACTGCATTACCGAGTCCACCCGAGACCAATCGGTGTGAGAGGTCGGCGACGCTATATGCCCTAGCGGTTGAATGCGTCGTGGAAGAACCCAAGAGGTTTCCGGATGAGACCCTTTACCCGATAGTCGGATTCCTCTGGTGGGCACGAATGATACCTGTCCAAGTGGATTATTAAGAATTATTTCGGCTTAGGCTATTATGTAATTTGACTGAGAGGGGAGTATCTTCCTGACTGATCGGAATGTCCCAGGATGTATTATACCTGCTTATTTCATTGAAGACTTGCTTAATTGCAGTTTAAGTAAATGATGATCTAGTAAATGATCTTTGTTTACACCGTACTGACTATGGTACGATGAAATTACGGAAGACATCTCCTAGTTCAAGTTTACAAGTTGTGCACATTCCGAAGTTGCAGTGTGCACTGAATGCAATATGTTGCCATGTTGAAGTCATCTATGTCCTGGCGCCGCTGTATTTACCTGATGATCCGTACAGCAGGCTCTGCATGGCCTTTGCAGTCGATGCGCCCGTAAGTTAAAGCTACTCGTTGATTATTTGTGCAATGGGCCCTGAAGACGTCGGAAGCCCAATGGTTAAGCTGAGCGCCGTAGTCGTTGCGCCTGTAAGCACCAAATGTTCACGAAAGATTTATGCAGCGTTACGGTTCATGAACACACGTTAAACACATGTTGACACATGAAAGCACGTTAATCGTTGTGTAATCATCCACAAGTAACTCGTATTTGTAGTTTCCGCTTGTCATGTTCCATGTATGGTCATGGTACCTGGCGCTCCATCGAACTCAGATACCTTATCAACTGTTGTGCCGCGAGGAATAATCTCCAAATCGTAAAACCGAATAGCCAGGCGTTCGTCCAGAAGTTGCACTGATGATGTCATCAGTCTGGAATGCGGGAAGCTGTTCAGATACACACTACGAGCATGATACGCGCGGTAAATCTCTATCTGTTACGCGGTGTTCCGAAAAACGAAAAGTCCCGATGCAAGCCAGGCAAGTACCATGTAAGTCTTCCTTAATGTGTCGATAGGATAACGGGATTGGTGAATAAATGGGATTAATGTACGGTTCATCGAAAAGTACACATCCTACCTGCATAGGGAGCGGGTGTGACCTGGAGCTCACTTTCGGCTGACACGTTGGCAGATACAATCGGTGCTGGACCACCAGGAGCACCAGATTACGGGCACCGCACCGACGTCAAAACAGCAGACGGTCGACACAAAACCGGACCTCAAGTGTGAGCCGAAACAGGAGCTGCCAGCACAGCAGCCCACCGACCAGTCGCCTGTCACACCGGAGACATCTGCGCCGTCGGCAGCGCCGGCAGAGGTCCCCTCGCCCTCAGGCGACTCTAAGGCCGATCTGGTGTACAAGTGCTGCTACTGTGAGGAACGCGACATCTTGCCGATGCTGCGAGTGCACTGGCGAGCTCAGCACGTCAACATGCGTTTCAAGGTGGTGCTGAAGCAGGCTCGCCGGTTCGCCTGTCACCATTGCTCGTTCTCCACGTCAAAGCTGATGTCGATGCGCGGCCACCTGGCCGATGAGCACCCGGACCGGTCGGCCACCGACTTCCAGACCCACACGCTGGAGCGCGAGACGCGCTTCAAGTGTGGCTGGTGCAAGGAGCGGTTCAAGTTGCGCGATAAGGCCGTCGCCCACCAGCGCGTGTTCCACTCGCACCTCGACGAGAAAATCGAGGTGTACACGGCGCGTGCGCCCATGAAGATCCCGGTCGTCTCTAAGCCGGCTGCGAACGCTGAGGAGAGCTCGGACACACAGTGTTCTACTGTTGCGAGCTCACGCCCTGTGGTCAAGTGTCCGCTGTGTTCGCACACAACGCGCCTCCTCAAGTACATGGACATTCACCTGCTCATCCATTACAAGCGCTTCAAGTGTGAGCTGTGCGGCTTCACCGACGGGTCGCGCCGGCCGGTGGTGGTGCACCACTCGCGCAAGCACTGCGCGGAGCCCGAGCAGATCGTGCTGCTGGCGCACCTCGACCAGGAGTACCAGAAGATGAAGCGGATGCTGCGCAACAGAGAGGGTCGGCGCGCCGCGTCTCCGACGCCGTCCGACGCGACCACAAGCAGTCACGGCAGCAAGCGGCCGTCGGACGTGGCCGCACACGAGGCGCCCGCCAAACGGGCGGCTCCCTCTTCGGGCGGCGTGGCGCGCAAGTCGACGGCGCGCGCGCGGGCGTCGCGCGCCACGCGCGCCGTCGCCGTCAAGTCGACGGGCGGCGCCCGGCGCGGCCCGGCGGCGCCGTTCTCCTACTACGGCTGTCGGCCGCCGTCGATCGACAACTACACGGAGGTGACGACACAGCTGACGCTCGGCGGAGCCGCGGCCATGCGCGTGAACGTGCCCACGCTGGCGCAGATCGTCAAGCTGTACCCGCGCTGCCTGTGTGTCGACTTGCGCGCCAACCCGCTGCACCTGTGAGTGGCCGCGCGTGTTGATGAGCCCGGGGGTGTCCAGGCCGGGGGAGTGTGGTAGTGCCATCCGGGAGATCGATGTATGTGTTTTCTCGCCATTGTGTCTGCAGGCGTAGGTCTCCATTTTGAGGTGTGTAGCAGACGGGTCGATAGGTCTGCAGCCAGTTGTGCGCCACCGGGCCGTCATCTAGTCTTCGCCAAGAAGGCTCATGTGCCAGTGTCGCTTATGATGGCATCACAAAGTTTTAACCGGCTGTGAGCAGTCTGATCATCGTGGATTGAATACATCGTTTTTGTAAGAATACGGCGGCGTTTCATCGTTTGCAGCAGTTTCCTAGGTTTAATGGCATGTTCTGAGATGCGGCAACTTAATGCGTAGTAGGTAGCTGACTGTAAAGAATCGTCTATTTTGACTTGAAATTTACAGTGGTTTGAGAGGTTTGGTCAATGGAAACCAAAACCAGACAGAACAGGAGCCGTCTCGTTTTCTCCTGCTTTCACCAGAACACTCTGTGGTAAAACAAAGCAAGCATGGAGTGTTCCTTTCATTAATCGATTGTTTTCTGGCTATTTTCGGACTTCACTGTATTATAGAGGTAGATGTTCCGAAAGGTCTGTAATTCGGATTGTCTTACCCAGCCTTCAACGAGCCAACATTGCGAGTGCAGCAGTGACATCACAATCTTGGTTCATTGAAGGCTTGACAAGACAAGCAGAAGCATATTCTTTTGGGAACATCTATCTTTATAACCCGTTGAAGTCAGAGAATTGTCAGAAAAAAATCAAAAATTCCCTTTATAGAATAACTATTAGGAACCTTACAGACCGGATGAATTATATTTGGGCAGAGTATATCATTGCTAACCAAAAGTGGTCTTATTGGTCGTACTAGAATTTACCGCTGAATTTGGCGTATTCCTGCCGTTTTGATCCATGAAGTGCTAAAATGAATGCACTATGATAAGATCAATATCAAAGTAGAGCTGATCATATGCCATGCGCCCAATAAATGGTGTCCATGAAGCTATGAGCTTTCCTTACTGCCTTCATGTGTCTGCGTTGCCAGGGGCGAGTCCAAACATTGACATGGGGGAACACTTGCCAGGAGGACTCATTTCTTCTTAGACGCGTCTATTACTCTTCGAGTGGTGCCCTCTGGCCAACAAATATACGTTGAGCAGGGACACTATCCTTCCCGGTGGGCGCCTTTTCCAGGTTGGTAGAGTGCCACCTTTCATGGAGGAGGAAGGTCATTTGCGCCCAGTGCCCTGTCCGCTACATCCGCCCATGTGCATTGAAGGTGGGCCACACTGTACGCGCTAATGGGCTATTCGTCCCCTCATTGATTTGCCATCCCTCTGCAAACTTACCGCTCATTCGTAGCATGCAGAAACTTGCTGAAACAGCAAAAGCAGGCGGTTTCTCACGTCACAAGGTGAAAGAAGCCGCCATCTTCAGATTCGTTGGTTTATGCCTTTTTTTCTCCACATGTAAAATCACAAAGCAAATCCGCATGTGGGCTGCACGCAGCCCGCCGCAGTAGAAGCATGTGAGCTTCGCATGCTGCAACAGCTGGCGATCACCACTGGCCTCAGCTGCCATTTGGACGGATCGCCGAGGTAGAGGAGACCGGGTCTAGTTTACTCCAAGAGTATGAAGCCAATAGTAGCACGTGGCTACCGCATGTGTTGCTACTGGCACCCTCTTCTCGCGGCAAAAGAAAGCGTCAGCCCTTTGTGCCGCTCGGCTGCGGAATGGTGATGACGTGACACATTTTTTTGTATGGAAAGTAAAGTTTCCATGTCCGCTTCGCCCTTAGTTTAAATTTATATTCGCCCTCATAAATTTATTAAATTTATATAGTTTAAATTTATCGTCCACTTGCTGGCTTTTTACGTGTAGGTTATCATTACCATGCTCTCTTGCCTTTTTAACGGTGAAATGCAATCTTTGTTATAGCATTTCACAATATTGTGAGGCATTTCACGATATACATCGATGGTCGTTTGCTGCTACAATATACTTGCAATGTTACATAACACGCTGCAGCTCGCACCAGAAAGCATGCGGTTTAAATTGACACAGCCTGCATCAATTTAATCAGCATGTGTGAACATTAATCCGTATCAATGTTTTGTTGGTTGGTGATGAAATATGCTCATAATTGCCTATTTATATTAAGGTGTTTGCTAAAGATGTTTCAAGATGGTTTGACTCAGTATTTCTACCGACATTTTTCACCAGACGTAAAATATGAAATGAAGGAAAAGATGAAACTACGCAGGGATGCGGAGCCGGAGCCGGAACATATTGCCCGGAGCCGGAGCCGCCGGGACATTTTACTCGGAGCCGGAGTCGGAGCCGGAGCCGGAGCCGTGAAAAGCAGGGCGGCTCCGACTCCGAAAGAGGTGTAGATTAAACAAAATTAGCAAACGTGAAATTAACACATTATACCTAGTATGGTATGGTATGGCATGAAAACGCATTTTTAAAAGCAAAAATGTTTAAATACGAGTAACATGTAGAAATATCATCAGATAATGGTAGAATAACCAATAACCATATTCTAGCCTCAGTAATCAATGCAATAGTTCCATGTTTAGTTTAGTTAAGTTCATTGTTTCCATCATCAACGGGTTGTTGTACCTTATTAGAGATGAGGTCAAACATTGCAATTTACAACAATGGTGTTCCTTGGACCGTTCACGAGATGAGGAGTGTTGTTGATTCGAGTCTCCCCTCTTCTGATTTCCCCAATACGGCACTTTGTTTTGGGTGGGGGGACAAAAACTAAAGTCATGGTCGATTTCGCTGTCTTTTTCTCATTCCAAATATAAATATTTTCATATATCCCTAAAAAATGAACTCCCCAAAGCCAAAAACATAAGGTAAGTCATGAAAAGTCGTGAAAATATAGCTGCCTGGTGACGTCGCTTTTGGGGGGAAATTGTTTTGGGGGTGGACCTAGATCCTACTCGTCGAGCGCTTTCCGATGGCACCTCTTTCGTTTTCGTGCGATGCTTAGTTTGGATTTTACAGGGGTTTACTAATCCCCCCCCGAGACGGGGTGTGAGAATCTGACCGGAAAGACGGAGCGGGTTAATGGATCGATCACGTTTGGGATGGACGGAGCCGGCGCCGGAGCCTGAGCCGCCGGAGCCGGTACATTTTGCCCGGAGCCGGAGCCCTGAGCCGGCACATTTTGCCAGAGCCGGAGCCGGAGCCGCCGGGACATTTTACTCGGAGCCGGAGCCGAGCCGAGATGCTTCCCCGGAGCCGGAGTCGGAGCCGAAGCCGTCCAAAATTTTCCCGGCTCCCCAATCCCTGAAACTACGGAATGAACGTTTGCGCCTTTAATAAATGACATAAGTCGGCGAGCACTCAAGCCAGTATTATTATTGTAAGACTGAAATTTGGACCTTCAAGATGGCGTATTCTGAAACCACTTACCAATCAACATATCCCATCATCAGTTACAACCTACCCTTATAGCAGTGTAAGCGGACCAGTAGTTGCGCAATGTTTTGCTCTCTAGTGGAAGGCCGAGAGGATGTGGCGAAAAGATAATTATGGGAATAGTACTAAAAGGTTTAGACTTGGCGTAGATGTAACTATCTCTTCGCTACCCATCATGCATACCCTTTCAAGTAGGGCACTGGTACTAGCAATGGGATTGAGGTTACAGGGATGTAATTTTGATCGGTTACAGAGGTATTGTATTGCCACACATATGCATTGTTACATCTTGGCCTCGCAGTCTGGCTGTTGGTGAGAGACCGCGGCAGATCGAAAAAGACGGTGTCGTTCGTAAATACTTTCGAATTGTGTGCTACGCGCCCTCAGATTATTAAAGGGTTGTATTATTTCCTTCATCAGGGAATTTTGCAACAGCCATCATACCTTCATAATTTTCATAATAATTTACTTCAATGTGATGGTCAGAAAGGGTCTGATTTAATTTGGATTGCCAGATGTAGCCATACTTAGCACGCATTCGTCCACAGACGTTTCCCAGGCAGCGTTCACCTTACGAGTTTCCACCGACCTCATACAGAGTGAGCGAGCATTCTCAGCGATCGCAGTGAAGCAAATGCTTAAACCCGCTTGGTCTTGCTTGCTTGGATTTTGAGGATATTTTGAACTCGGCATTTTTCAGGTGATATTGGCATGAGATGAACTGACGTGAAGACGGTGCTTAATGCATATTTAACTGGCAACGCATTTGATAAGGATTAAACATTGGCGTTTTTGTCACCATTAAGATAGAACACAAATTCGACATCAAATCGATTGAGAAGGGACATATAAGAACTCTGCATTTCATATTGAAGGTTTGAACGCAGTCCTCTTCACTGTCTATGTCTGTGTAATGCAAGTTGGTATGAACGGAGCCATTTTCCGACCTATGTGTGTTTCTGGGTATCTTGCCCACAAATATTATTATTATTAATATATTAATAGCTCGCCATTACGCTTGTGTCTGGGTGGGCACGCAGTTGTTCGTTGATATACTAGGCATGGAGGAAACGTGACTGGGGAACTCCTGCACACCGAGGGGCGGGGATGGCCGAGTGGTTAAGGTGTCGGGCTATGGGTACCAGAGGTCTCGGGTTAGACTCTAGCGCCACTCAGGACATTTCCCAATCCCGCGGCCCACCGGCGAAACAGTGCGGGCGGCGCCATTAGCCGTGAATGTGCATAAAGTGTGTCGTGAACCAACCAATAAACAAACAAACAAACTCTTGCACACTGACAGAACGGAAAGTTTCGATGATTTTATTCGCTTTTCTTTCGTCGGGCTTTCAATTGAGTCTGACAAGTGTATATCCCTTAAGTGATAACCTGGTCCTCTAGATGTGTAACTGTGCTTTATCTTTATTATGAGCATCGCATCAATTGCAAATATTTCTTCTCAGCATGAGAAGTGGCCTAAATCTAGCATACGAACATGATTGTGGACAGGGTCCATTAACACGAACGCCGGAGAGCCCCTCACATAACACGCATATGAGAGGGGTGGGGGGAGACTCTCCTCTGTCACCAATATTTCGTAAACTATTGAATCTATCTGCACACAATTTTGAGGGTAGATTACGAATGTAGTTAACTACAAATTGCATGACACTAGGCTTTTAAGGTCAAATGGGGTGGCCGGCTGCCTCGTCGCACTGCCGCTCCACCGCACCGACGAAGCCTTTGTGACCTTAAACGTTCGCGGCCGCAGCCAGATCGATCGATTTCGCACCCCGCAATTCCTATATTTACTGACGGGTTTGTATTTTGTGCTGCATATGATACTCTTATCGATTTTCACAAAGTCACACGATTGCATTGCATCATCGCCGTCCATTTACGGAAGTTGCACGAGTTTGTTTACGAGATGATGCAAACAAATAGAAGTGGGTTGATAACGCCCAACGCCCCCCCCCCCCCTCTCCTTCGGTACGCGTGTGAAACAGCCATATCGTATACCTTTCATCAATCCCGTAGCACTTTTCCTCCCCTCCCCTCCAAATAATTTTCATAAAACAACACATGGTTGTCATGCTTCGAGTGGCGTCTGCGGACCGCGCGCTGACATTTTTACTGCCCAGGGATATCGTGGCCGTGATAGATTGGAAAATCCATGGAGACTTTCCCTGTTCCATGAGTAACCGAGTACTCCCGACCGTTACTGTGGGCGTTTAATCGACAGCGCAAGGCGTTTCACTGGCAATATTTAGCTATCCGATCAGCGCTGCACGGCGTGGCCTCTGGGCGTTACGTTGAGTTACAGAGACGCATGTCTGGAAAATCAGCCTTGTGAGTTCATTGGCAGGTGAGAGGCATCTCTGCAGGATATCTAAATTGTATTTTGTGTGCCTACTATAGCAGCTAGAGCCGAGCTGAACATTCGTACCCGGTGAAGGGCCCATCCACCCTGATTGGTCGTATCGCGGCGATTTACCCGTTTCACTCCAATCCTCTTTGGCGAACGGTATCGATGGACGGAATACGCCCAGGCAATGCAATGCAGTGCTGGACTAATAGGGTTTGGCGGCCAGTGCTCAATCCCAGTGGCGCAGTCATGACTTGGTCCAGGGGGGATAAGATGTGAAGAGGGTTCCCTACCTACTTAGCCCTCCCCGCAGTTTTTCGAAACTTCTTTCATTTCGGTCACCATATGTGAAGTATATATATGTATACATATATATACATATACATATATATATATATATATATATATATATATATATATATATATATATATATATATATATATATATATATATATATACTGGACCTTCGTCGGTAAATGGGCTCGGAAGGGTCCCTGAAAGTGGCCGCCTGGAGGGTACCCTGAGACCCTGAAGGGTGGCGGCTGCCCCTTCATCCTCCCCCTCCTTGGCTACGCCACTGTCCTCAAGGCTGTCGCCTGGGGTGCCCGCCCCAACCCCCCCAAGAGGTGGGAGAAGGGGAATGGCTGCCCCCTTCGCCCACCCTTGGCTACGCCACTGGTCCACCCACAATTCAGAACGTTAAACTACAACTCTTAGTGTTATAGAAAATGAATCGCGTCGCCGTCACGTGCTGAATGCGTGTACATGGGTATACTTTCTTAAACGTGTTTGCGGCTCTTGTAGCGAGCGGTTCAATGACATTGGCCATTGTCGGTCATGCAATGGCTGCGATGGTATTCTGATGTAAAAGGCCAGACTGCTCCTGCCCACGGCACCTTAATAATGTTGTGTGCCTTCTCGCTTTTGTTTCGTGGTTGCGTGTTTTGAAGCATCGAATGGAATGTGCCTAGCATATTTGCTGTGCTGTTTTTTTTTAAATAACAGGGTCAACCTTGTCCAAAACTTGTCACGAACGCGACGCTGTGCTGAAGTGGAGTACATTTGGAGCGGGCCTTTGTGACAGTTTTCCTGCTCACCGAACTGTCTGCCCCTTTATGGACTCGGCAAGTTTTATAGCATGAATGACAAGTTTTTTGGCAGGAAACATTTTCATGTGTGGCTTTAGATTAACAATGGGAGTACCCGTGGCTAAAACCGTTCTGCGAAATAGTCGTCATTCCAACTCAGTTGTAAAGGGTTGCGGCCAGTTTTTCTTCTTGGCAGCTGGGCGTCTGGAACAGTACTCTGTGCTGCGTCCAACTGACTGGAACAGTACTCCGTGCTGCGCCCCGTTGACTGGAGCAATACTCCGTGTTGTGTCCTGTTGACTGGAAGAGTACTCCTTGTTGCGTCCTGTTGACTGGAGCAGTATTCCGTGTTGCTCCCTGTTGACTGGAACAGTATCCCGTGTTGCGCCTCGTTGCCTGGAACAGTACTCCGTGTCGCACCCTGTCGACTGGAACAGTAACTCGCACTGCGTCTCGGAAACCCGAGCAAGATCTGGTATCGCTCTGACAGACATGGAGCTCTCGTGCTGAGCCCCACCACCTGGAGCGGCATCCCGCGCTGTGTTCGCCTAGCGTCACCCTGTCGCCGTGGTAAGACCTGCCGCTGGGAGACGTGACGTCCAAGGGCGGTCCCTCCCAGCGAACAGCCATGTGCGATGCCAACATGTGGGTGGCGGTCGTTCTCTCCTGGCTGGTGGCTGAGTCCGCCGGACACCTGGTGCGGCCTGGTCTCTGCAGTCCGGGCAGTCGGGTCGGCCTCTGTCTCCAGTACTACCGCTGTCCGCAGGCCCCGGTCAGATGGCTGCTGCTTACCATCTATCCAAGCATCTGCCACCGCAGAAGACTGTGCTGTTGGCCGGGCAGATACCGCGAGGCGGGCAGCAGAAGCGTCTGGCGAGCGACGGGTCAGCCGTCTGGTGAAACTGGCTTCGGCGTACCGTCCAGTGTAAAGCGGGGTCACCGCACAGTTTCAGCCTCGCACACCAGCCCCGCCACTTACTGGCGACCCGCTGCCGCGACACGTCACGACGGCGGCGACCGAGCTCTGGGGCGGCGCGGAGAGGACGTGTCGGCCGTGCGGCGCCCTCTGCCGGCCGACTGCGGCAGGCCCGGCGACGGCGGCGCCCCTGGCGGCCGCTCCCGGCGCAACGTCAGCGGCGGCCACGACGCCGAGCGCTCGCGCTGGCCGTGGATGCTGCTGCTCGGCTGGCGGGCAGACGACGAGGACGACGAGGCGCCCGGCGCACCTGACGGCGACGGGCCGGACGGCGAGCCGCGCTGGATCTGCGGCGCCGTGCTCGTGACGCGCCGGTTCGCGCTGACGGCGGCGCACTGCGTGAGCGGCCGGCCCGCCGCCAGCCTGGTGGTGCGCGTCGGCGAGTACGACCTGTCGACGACCGCCGACGGGCCGGCGTCGGACGTGTCCGTGGCGGCGGTGACGGTGCACCCGGCGCACCGGCGGCGCCGCTACGACGCGGCGCTGCTGCGGCTGAGCCGGCTCGTGGCGGTGGGCGGCCGAGCGCGGCCGGTCTGCCTGCCGCCGCCGCCGCTGGGGCCGCCCAGCGCCGCCGGCCCGCTCTGGGTGGCCGGCTGGGGGCGGCTCACCTTCTCGGGCGCTGCCGCCGCCGTGCTGCAGGAGGCCGCCCTGACGACCGTGCCGCAGACGGTCTGCGAGGACATGTACCGGCCGGTGGCCGGCTTCAGCAGGTCGTTCCCGGACGGCTTCGGCGGCGACACGCTGTGCGCCGCCGACCCGGCCGCCGCCGGCGCCGACGCCTGTCTGGGCGACTCGGGCGGCCCGCTGACCACGTGCCGCGCCGACGGGCGCCACACTCTCGTCGGCCTCGTCTCGCTCGGCGCCGGCTGCGGAAGTCCCGGGCTGCCCGGCGTCTACTCGAGGGTGGAAAGCTACGTCGACTGGGTGGTCGATGTCATAGCCGACGTAGACGACGATCAGGAGCAGGGCATCTGACGTCGTGGTTCTTGAACATACGATGCCAATTTGCTGGCCCAGTTACGCCGCAGACGTGTCCGAATTGTCATGAGCAGCCACATCAAGCAGAACCTGTACAGCTGTCGACTTGATAGTACACGTGATTCAGTCAGGACTGCACTATCGTGGCTGTAGCACGACCATGCAATCGTTCCACATCTCTGATAAACCAACCGGGGAGTTATAACTCAGCCGCGCGGCCAGAGTTCCTGCGCTCGAACATGTCCCTGCAGACATATGCCGGTTTGAAAGCTCTTTCCCACCCAAACATTAGGCGACTCCAAAGGGCAGTATGTTAATACCGGGGAGCGTTGTCGGTGTGCCAGCTATTCGTGGTAGTGTGTGGTCTGCTGTCCGAGAGCATGCCCGACCATCGATTAGCAATACCAAGACGGGCACTGATTGTTCAGCTGCGAGAAGCAGGGCACGGTCAGCGGCACCGCAGCGCGATGCAGCGATGGCGGCGATGATGCTGCCCGGACCAATTCCGCCCACCAACGTGCGGACGCTGCTCGAAGATAGGAATGTCGCGGCGACAGTTGCGTGAACTCGCACGTTATGCACCCACGATTACCATGGCGATTGGGTGGTTTGTATTCGGCTTTGCGATATGAGTGCTTTCTGCAACGCTTCTATAGGAAGCGCGGAGGAAAAAAGGATGAGAGTGTACGCCCGTCAGGCGCCATAAAGTTATATTCGGAATCGCCGGAGACTTTACATGAAAGAATAAAGAATGCCGCACAACGGTGCACAGAAAAATCGAACTGTGTGGGCAGTCTCTCAACAGAAACAAGTTATCTGCGGATTTAACCTGTTTATATTGACATTCAATACCACAAATATGACGGCGAATTCAACACAGAATCACAATATCGATTGATTTGTCGCGTAATAAGCAATAGCCGAAGACTTCGGAGAACATAATTCATAGTACACAGCACGCAGACCTCCCAGATTTCAACAACTGGCAAATGTATCGGTCCCAAAACACAATTGATGTGTGACTAGGACTCGAATGCCAGTGACCAATGACCTGCGTTCCGCACATGATACCCGAACACTTTTACCGCATTCACCCGGATGAGAATGCGGCGATTAAAACACACACAATGAAAGACTAGAGGTCGACGACCACTGATGGTGGCGGGGCGGCTGCGCGGACGCCCGGAGAGCACTGGAACATGCCGCCCTCAGCTTCCCACCGGAGACCAGGGCCACCTCAGCACAACTGCACCCTCACTGACACTGGCCACAACTGCGCACACGGCGGCCTCTCGGTGCCGACCCACCGGCGCCAGCGCCGTCTGTCGGGACTTGAGCACACACCGCAACACTCGAGGCCTGGACGACTTGCATCCGGTCCAGTTTCAAACACGACCACGCTGCTTCACCGGAGATCGGTCCGCGACACAGGCGCACTGGGAGCCCGCCACTCGGCGGACACACTCGGAGATTCACAGGTCGGTGGAGACGCGCCCACAACTAAAACAGCGCCACACCAGGGACTCCCACCACCCCGCGAAGATACGCTCGGAACCCAGCCACCAGCTGAGACATGCGGAGCTATACAACTCTGCGGAGATACACTCGAAACTCCGTCAAGGACACACACTCGGAACTCCGTCAAGGACATCTTGCTGGCCGGACGCCGGGCCGCCGGGCCACCTCGCCGTCGATGTAGAGAAGGCCTCGTCGGAAGCGTCAGTCTGTGGTGGAATGGCCAGCGGTGCCGCGGCGCACGACTGACCTGTCGGCCGTCAAGCGACATCTGCACTGACCTTGACCCACATGATTACCGGTATCCTGTGGGGGATCAGTCCCCTATCGCCGCAGACAAGTTCACCGATCTGCCAGAGGGACACCGAATCACAATCAAGCCGCCTAGTACCTAATCCGGTAGACCGGCTAGGACGACGTTCGACCATCGTCGGCCTTCCCCAGCCAGGTCAGCTTCAAGGACAACTGACCTCGGCGTGTGGCATCAGAGACGCCGGTACTCATTCCTGGTCAGATGTCTGCCAATGGGCATCTGACCAGGCCGACTTGCCAATGCCAATGTCGTCACGTGCGGCCCTGACCTGGCCGACGTGGCGTCACGTGCGGCCCTGACCTGGCCGGCGTGGCGTCACGCGCGGCCCTGACCTGGCCGACGTGGCGTCACGTGCGGCCCTGACCTGGCTGGCGTGGCGTCACGTGCGGTCCTGACCTGGCTGGTGTGACCTCACGTGCGGCCCTGACCTGGCCGGCGTGGCGTCACGAGCACGTGACCTTGGTCATGTCAGCAGGTAGTAGTGGTCAGCGAGTCACCACGTCGGTCCAACAGTGACAGCTCAGTTCAGGTAACCGCGGCACTGGGCCGTGCCACACAGACACGGGATCTTGTCCTCCTCGTACGGGAACTTGTAGTCGTACGTGATCTCCTCGTTGACGCAGATGGGCTCCTTGGAGTAGATGACGATCTTCTTGTGGCCCTCGACCGAGACGATCTTGGCGTAGCAGTTCGGCTGAGAACACGGCGTCCAGTCACGAAAGCACTCGGGCGGTGGTCGACATTCGAACGCATCACGACGAAGGCCGAGTCCTCCTGCAGACCAGTACACGAGCACACACACCCCCCCCCCCGCACACCGAATGGATAGTGCTTCTCAGCCCAGCCCTACACAAGTTGTCCCCATGTTACCCCCTTGATAGTCGTACGCAACCAGGATTTCCCTGTTGTAGTGATGTGTTTGCCGTGATTACTACTGTTATGCTGGTGAGCGTGCTCTGTATGGCGGCCCCTTTAAGCGGGCATGGACGGAGGATTTTGGGAAATTATTGATGGGGCATGGGCATGGAAGAGTATGTTATGCAACATCAAACAAATGGAGTTAGATAAGCTCGGTGTATGTAGTTGCTTTGGGACAGAGGCATGGTATTGATTAGGGTGTGTCGGTGTTATTTTCATCGTCTTATGGCGTCACTCCCTAATAGGCTTAAATCAGATGGTCTCCGTGGCTTTTATTAAGCCCGATCACTTCGTGACACTTTATACACGAGGGACGTAGAAACACGAGGGACGTTCAAATAGGCGTACTCATATTCACGACCCGCAAAAACACATGAAATCCTCGGGTGGGTGGCCCTATTTTATCAGGGATTCAAACTTCGGTGCACCTGCATTGTCATCAATGAGTACTCTACATGGTCAAGGAGCCTCTGAGTGTAGTTACTGCATGCTGTCTTTGCAGAGGGAAGGGAGACCCCGTGGTTATGAAGGAGTGCTCAAAACCAAATATTCCTCCTTTTCCGCTTCAAATTCCTGCTCAGGTAAATATAAAGCTACGTGATAGGAAGCCACATGAACTCAAAGAGCTTCGTTGCCAGTCTACACCCACCCTGTTCTACAGCCTTCATAGTCCACACCAACCCTGCTCTAAACCCGTCCTGTTCTACAGCGGCATAGCCTACAGACGCCAATTTATACGGTCGCGATAGCCCACATACATCCTGTTCTACTATAGCGATAGCCTACATTACGTCCTGTTCTACGGTCACGATAGCCTACATACGTCCTGTTCTACGGTCGCGATAGCCTACATACGTCCTGTTCTACGGTCGCGATAGCCTACATACGTCCTGTTCTACGGTCGCGATAGCCTACATACGTCCTGTTCTACGGTCGTGATAGCCTACATACGTCCTGTTCTACGGTCGTGATAGCCTACATACGTCCTGTTCTATGGTCGTGATAGCCTACATACGTCCTGTTCTACGGTCGTGATAGCCTACATACGTCCTGTTCTACGGTCGCGATAGCCTACATACGTCCTGTTCTATGGTCGTGATAGCCTACATACGTCCTGTTCTACGGTCGTGATAGCCTACATACGTCCTGCTCTACGGTCGTGATAGCCTACATACGTCCTGTTCTATGGTCGTGATAGCCTACATACGTCCTGTTCTACGGTCGTGATAGCCTACATACGTCCTGTTCTATGGTCGCGATAGCCTACATACGTCCTGTTCTACGGTCGCGATAGCCTACATACGTCCTGTTCTACGGTCGCGATAGCCTACATACGTCCTGTTCTACGGTCGTGATAGCCTACATACGTCCTGCTCTACGGTCGTGATAGCCTACATACGTCCTGTTCTATGGTCGTGATAGCCTACATACGTCCTGTTCTACGGTCGTGATAGCCTACATTACGCCCTATTCTATGGTCGCGATAGCCTACATACGTCCTATTCTATGGTCGCGATAGCCTACATACGTCCTGTTCTACGGTCACGATAGCCTACATACGTCCTGTTCTACGGTCGCGATAGCCTACATACGTCCTGTTCTACGGTCGCGATAGCCTACATACGTCCTGTTCTACGGTCGTGATAGCCTACATACGTCCTGTTCTACGGTCGCGATAGCCTACATACGTCCTGTTCTACGGTCGCGATAGCCTACATACGTCCTGTTCTACGGTCGCGATAGCCTACATACGTCCTGTTCTACGGTCGCGATAGCCTACAGATCTCACGGCCGCCGCAGCCCACACACGCCATATCGGTCTCCAGAACCTCCAGACATCTCAGCACCATATACCCTTTAGACGTTCAGCATACGCCACTCACCGTGCAGCTGTGGTTGATGAAGCGCGCCAGGTTGCCGCACTTGGTGGCGTCGATGATGTTGTCGCGGTCGATCCTGAACAGGTAGGAGCTGCCGATGCCCTGGCGCTCGTAGGCCAGCTCGCGCTGGTCGGCCACCGACTGGCGCACGTGCTGGCCCACGTACTCGATCACCATCTCGTCGGCGGCGATCGGCTCCAGCGCGAACAGGCCCCAGTCGTGGATGGCCGACTTGCCGAACTTGAGCTGCTTCTTGCGGAACTGCGCAGAAGAGCGCGTCGGTCAGTGCCGGCGCACGACGCCCAATACAGACCGTTGCCCACGAAACGCCGAACATCAGGTTTGACCGGGGTAGGAATTGCGCTTTGGGATGCTGAATGTGGAGGTATTTTTAAGGGAAGGGGGACGGTGGTAATCAAATACGACGAGGAAGTTTTATTCAAACATATGCCATCAGAATCCCAGCCTGTACTTTTCGGTGAATCTTGAGCACTTCGTTACAGAGGGCTCATTGCTAAATAACACCATTGGAACCCCAAAAAGATAAATAAAGCAATTTTATTGAGGATATTATTCTGGATGCACACAAAAAAACATGAACAACATATTTTTCTGACCATGTGCCGGACACCTTTGGTTCTGGCCACGGGCAGCGCATTCTTGGAACACCTCAATTAGTGTTTGCAATACATAATTTTGTTTTCGACCGCCGTTGGTGTCAGCCGGCGGTTGTAATTTGGCTGTCCAATGGACGTTCGCCACCTGAAGAATATCGCAGTGCAACAGCCGAAAGCATTCGTGTTCCACCACCAACCACTGATGAGTTCCAGTGGACCAATGCGAACATGTCATGAAATATTTCTGTTCTGTCGATACTGCAAGAGCCGATTTGTCGACAGAGCAGAGCCGACCGCCTCGCGACGGCCATATCTCCTCGGCGGCCCACCCACCTTGAGCTGGTTCAGTTTGAGCAGTTCGCTCTCCATCTCGCCGCCCAGCACGGTGAGGATGCGGCGCTGGTTGTTGCGCGCCTCTCGCGAGATGGAGGCGGCGGTTACCGCCTTGGAGCGCTGGTCCGGTACCGTGAACGCCTGCTCTCGGCCGTCGGCTGCCGCCGCCGCCAGCTCCGCCTCGGCTACAGTCCGGCCGAAGTGGTACTGCGCCGCAGAAGGCTGTCAGTCGTACCGCCCCACAGTGGTGCTGCCCCATAGCGATGCTGAACGACAGTGGTGCTGCTCCACAATGGTGCTGCCCCATAGCGGTGCTGCCCCACATTGGTGTTGCTCCACAGTGGTGCTGCCCCATAGCGGTGCTGTCCCACAGTGGTTTTGTCCTAGTGGTGCTGTCCTAGTGGTGCTGCTCCACAGTGGTTTGTAGTGGTGTTGCTCCACAGTGGTGCTGCCCCATAGTGGTGCTGTCCCACAGTGGTTTTGTCCTAGTGGTGCTGTCCCACAGTGGTTTTGTCCTAGTGGTGCTGTCCCACAGTGGTTTTGTCCTAGTGGTGCTGTCCCACAGTGGTGTTGTCCTAGTGGTGCTGTCCCACAGTGATGCTGCCCCACAGTGGTGCCTCCCCACAGTGATGTTGTCCCAGAATGGTGTTGTTCCACAGTAGTACTGCCGCACAATGGTGCAGCCCCACAGTGGTGTTTCCCCAGTGGTGTTGTTCTATAGTGGTGCTACCCCACAGTAGCATCGACCAACAGTGGCACCGACTGACAGCGG
Source organism: Imbricaverruca yamaguchii (assembly GCA_034440575.1). Lineage (NCBI taxonomy): Eukaryota > Metazoa > Arthropoda > Thecostraca > Neoverrucidae > Imbricaverruca > Imbricaverruca yamaguchii. The sequence continues at coordinate 1,051,638 of JAOTOL010001643.1, forward strand.
AACTAACCGATAATGGCACTGATGGACAGTAGCACTGACCGACAATGACACTGACTGACCAACCGATAATGGTGCTGTTCAACAGTGGTACTTACCAATGACACCGACAGTGGTAGTGACAGACAATGACACTGACTGCCGGTTGTACTGGCCGACGGTGGTAGTGACAGACAATGGCACCGACAGCCAGTTGTACTGGCCGACAGTGGTGGTGACAGACAATGACACTGACTGCCAGTTGTACTGGCCGACAGTGGTGGTGACAGACAATGACACTGACTGCCAATTGTACTGGCCGACAGTGGTGGTGACAGACAATGGCACTGACAGCCAGTTGTACTGGCCGACGGTGGTAGTGACAGACAATGGCACCGACAGCCAGTTGTACTGGCCGACAGTGGTAGTGACAGACAATGGCACTGGCTGCCAGTTGTACTGGCCGACAGTGGTAGTGACAGACAGTGGCACTGACAGCCAGTTGTACTGGCCGACAGTGGTGGTGACAGACAATGGCACTGACAGCCAGTTGTACTGGCCGACAGTGGTAGTGACAGACAATGGCACTGACAGCCAGTTGTACTGGCCGACAGTGGTGGTGACAGACAATGGCACTGACTGCCAGTTGTACTGGCCGACAGTGGTAGTGACAGACAATGGCACTGGCTGCCAGTTGTACTGGCCGACAGTGGTGGTGACAGACAATGGCACTAACTGCCAGTTGTACTGGCCGACAGTGGTAGTGACAGACAATGGCACTGACTGCCAGTTGTACTGGCCGACAGTGGTGGTGACAGACAATGGCACTGACTGCCAGTTGTACTGGCCGACAGTGGTGGTGACAGACAATGGCACTGACAGCCAGTTGTACTGGCCGACAGTGGTATCGACGTCCGAAGGAGGTCCGCATACTGCCAGAGTAGTAGTTCTGCTTCATAGTAGCCCTACCCTTCACTGATGTCACCCGACATCTAGTTGGCCGGGACAAGCAACAACAAATGGTTCTGAATGACAGGCACTCGTCAAAAGGCGGATACGATTAAGTATTGTGACAAGATGGCCATCGGTACAAATCGGCGACAAAGAAGACAAAGATAGATGACATACGGCGATCATGTAGGACGACAAACATTTAGAACAAGACTGGAAACGACTGGCAGAGCACCTCTGCACGTGTTCCGGGAGCGCGCACACTACCTTGTGGTTCATTTTGTCCTTCTGCGTGACCTTGTAGTAGCCCTCGGTGCGCGCCGAGCCGGAGCGGTGCGGCGCCGGCTCGGACAGGCGGCGCCGCTTCTCGGGCCGGTCCGTGGCCGGGTGGTCCACCCAGTGGGTGTCGTTCAGCCAGTAGCTGTTCTGGTCGTCGGCCAGCAGGCCCTCGTAGCAGCGGTGCAGGTAGTCGATATCCTCGAGCGACAGGCCGCGCGTCAGGAACTCGTACAGCAAGCCCATCTCGGCGATGAGCTCGCGTTTGCAGAAGCCGCGCGGCGCGCCGCCGTCGGCCGGCTCGAGACGGCGCTTGGCGCGTCCACCAGCGGCGGCGGCGGCGACGGCGGCGGCGGCGGCGGCGGCGGCGGTGGCGGTGGCGGCGGCGGCGGCGGTGGCGGTGGCGGCGGCGGCGGCGGCAGCGGCGGAGGCGGGCAGCGCCGGCCGCCGCGTGTAGCCGTGGTCCTGCAGCAGCGCGGCGCGGATGTCGTCCGGCGACGGCGAGCCGAAGATGGCCGCCGGCCGGCAGTACGAGTGCTCCTCCTGCGGCTGGCTGGCCGGCGAGCTGCCCGCTGGCGAGCGGCCCGGCGTAGTCGGCACCGGCGGTGACTCCGATATCCTGCCACAGGGCACGTTATCAACACCGACACGGCTCACCGGCGACCACTGGTACCACACATCAGGGCGCATCTACAGTCTGGAGCTCTGCAATGTATGCGGAACTGAACAAGAAAGAAAAGTTTGTTTTGATCTCCGGAGATTCACTTCCTGAATTGGCTTCCGTGAAATCACTGAATTGAACTACAGTAATTCATTCATCTTCACAACACTTCGTTTTGATATTATCACTAGTTTTGCTAACAGCTGCAAATGTTCTAATTTCAACGTTTTTATGTGTGACATTGTTCACTTCACCCGACTCTCCAGCCGGTACTGACGCCTTGGGTTCATGCCCTCCACTGTACGAGATGAATTCGAGAACACTGGAGCATCGCCAACACCGACCCAATGATACCCAGCCACAGCTAAGTACACACGGTCACCGGCGGTGACTATGGAGGGGAGCAGAGTAGTTATTTGGCTTAAGGTCCCTTGAAACCGGAACGCATGATTCTTGAACGGCCTAACTTCGATGTTAGGTCATAGTAGCTTGATGAAAAAAGCATGTCAATGGCTAGCATATATGCACCAGGACTATATGAAACAACTGTGCTTCCGATAAATGCAGAGTATGCATAGCATGGCATGCCAAATAATAGCGAGACCAAATAACAGCGAAAGAAATGCGTGCAAAGGTTCTTGCAGGAAAGGAACAAGAACGTCCTTCCGAATGTCACCAACTAAATATGTAACGAAATATTTTTTTTTAATACGTAATTTGGACCCCTGATGGTATCACATTATAAATCCGCCTGGTGGTAATATATGTATATATATATATATATGCAATGAAATTACTGCGATTTAATTCTGCAAATAAACTCACCGCTTTCTGGTATCGATCTTGTCCTCAACAGACTTCCAAGATCGCTTCAGTTTCCTCTCAGTCTTCATTTCTATCTCCATACTCGAGTCTGCTTCTTTGTTTGGCTTGCACACCTTTGAACACTTTTCAGTTTTTGTCTTTACTTCTTTTTCAGCCTTTGCCTTGACCACCTTTTCTACTTTTATCTTCGCCTGATCTGGTTCCACATCATTCTCTTCGCTGCTGCTGCTGTCGCTGCTACTGGTACTACTGCTCTCACTACTGCTACTGCTACTGCTACTACTGCTACTCTTGGACTTGGCTTCTTCCTCGTCATCAGATTCGTCGTATTGTTCCTCGTCGTCCGCTTCGCTCTCTGCCTCGCTCTCCTTCTCGTCCTCGCTGGACGAGTCAGCTGGCGGAGAGCGAGGCCGGCCTTTGGCCACCAGCGGCGACTTGGGCTCGGCACGCTCCATACTCGCCGACTCAGACTCCGGCTCTGGCTTCGGCTTCGGCTCGGGCTTCGGCTCGGACTCGGGCTCCGGCTCTGGGCCGGACTCGGCGTCCGAGTCAGAGTCGGCGGCCGGCTGACTCGGCTCGTCCTCAGGCGGTGGCGACGGCCGAGTCTTCTTCTTCTGGCGAGCCGCCAAAGTGCGAGTAAGTCAGAGTTACCAGCACACACAGCGCGTGCTACATCGAGGCTATCAGCTCAAGTACAACACGTCAATGTACACTATTTTTTAAATTGGCATATATATTTGTGCGTTACCATGCATTGACTTATCACTTGTCAATGATCGACATGAACACAACACACATTGTCCTGCACACTACACGGCGTCGGTTAGACTGTTGCCACCGCCGACAAAGCGTAGCGGAACCTCGAACGGACGAGGATGCGCCAAGCTAACCAACACATAGTGAAACAACACCAGCATGCGATATGCGAGACATATCGGGTCGAAAACATAGTTATATTCTTCCATCCACAGTTCAGGTCATCATATTTTGCACCGAAAATTATCAAGCTCCCCATGCTTCATTAATAGGTAGTTTTAACTTCTAGGTCGTTGCGCAATTTCCCTTTCAAAAGCTCAAGATTAAGAGGTGAATTACTTTGCATCATCGACTAGCCCAGTATAATTATGTTTGTTCATTTTACTAACACAGCGATGCCAACCACGTATCGCTCGGCCAGGAACAAATAGTTCCGGCACTAACACTGTAAACCACCAGAGCAACCAGGTCCAAACTTCAAACACAGCCACAAACGGCAGTTGCTTACCCGGAAGGACGGCATCTTTGGCAGAGACATGCGGAAGCCGAGGCCGAAGCCGGCGCCGGCCAGCGAGCCACGGTTGTTCTCCAGCAGCGACATCAAGTCTGGCCGTTTCTGCGGTGCCGACGCTCCTCTGTTCTCCTCTCCTCTCGCCTGGACGGTCACGCGCACCCATTGGAGGTTAAGGTCGCCAGCTGCTCACTGTACTGTGGCCATGAAAACACGACACGGGCTTTCGACGCGGACCTGTGTCCACGCAATGGGTCCCTACGCATGTCACGTGTCAGTTAGTGATATGCATTATCGGATCTGCCGACTGTAAGCAGCTGTTGACTGCATGGCTCTTACCTTGTGCTGTTCTGCCTGCTCGTCCCACCATTTTTCGAACAGTTTGTATGAGGTGTCTACAATCATCTTCTTGTTGAAGTCCTTTTTAAGAATTTGCTTTAATTCTTTCAGTACTAGCTCCAGGGAATGCCTGTGGAAAGACAGACACAGGTGGAAGGCAAGCGATCAGATATAATGTACATGAATTAACCAATGGGTTTTAATTAAATCACAATGCACCGACCGACCGTCCTTGGGTTCTTTTACGACGCATTCAACGGCTGGGTGATATAGCGTCGCCAACCTTTCACGCTGATTGGTTGCGGTTGGACTCGGTAAATGTCGTCGGTTCTGAGATTCGAACTCACAATCTGGTGATCAAGAAGTCCGACACTCTACCGACTGAGCTACCTCGGCCCCCAGAATTATCTTCATTTTCGTATGACTCAGGTAGACGGCGTGCCCTCACACACCAATCCATCATCACCACATGGGGTAAACAAGTAGAGCTTTGCCCCCGTTCGCAATAAAAACCGCGATGCCCCCCCCACGTATGCGTAGGTGCACGAGTGTCACATGCCAATGCGTCCTCTATAATTGTTCATTAGTTCGCATTAAGGGTAACATGGTAGGGCACTCTTAGACCCACATAATACAAGGCACATAATCTCGCTTTGGAAAGCTCGTGAGTTGTTGCCCATGCTTGCCTACCCCTGGATCCGCCCCTGATATAATTAGGCTCAAAATAAGTATTTCCGAAGGTAAACAAGGTAGCGTAAACAGTTAAATAAAAAAGTATAATCACCTGTGTGTACAGTAAAACAGTGAAAATATTCAAATCCAGGTGCTGTTCCCAAAAATCACAGGGACGGAATCCACCCACCATTGCTGGGACAGGGTTAAGAGAGCATAAACTCATATGATTATACAGATGTCATAATTGAGCATCACATCGACATTCTATATAATGCTCAGTTTCCATTCGACAAGAAAACACGAAATGAACAACAGGGGGCGTTCGGCGCACAACAGCGACTGCAGCTGGTCAAACACCTCAGCAGAAAGCAGGGTCGTCGATTTATGAGGATCGATGCTCAAAGCGTGGAGGAAATTGGACGACCGCAAACAATTTGAAGGGAGGGGAACTAGGATTACATGCTAAAGTTGAAATCATTGGATGGCCAAGACAATGTTGGGAGTACAATGTTGGGCAATGTTGAGAGTTGGGAGCACAGCCCGCAGAATGTCCCACGTGGAGCCCATGACAACGGTGGCTGTTTCTGTATTACTCACTGAGCAACGCGGTCAGGAGTGAGCTGTTCCTCCTCGGGCGGTGGCGCGCCGGCGCCGTAAGCCGGCTCCATGTCGACGGCGCCAACTGGCGGGCCGTACATCTGGTAGCCGGGCGGAGGCGGGAACGGATAGTTCCACTCGGGCGGTCGCCAGCACGGGTAGGCCAGCTGGTCGCCCAGCGGCGGCGGGTAGGCGGGCGGCTGCGGCGGCGGCTCGTAGTCTGGCGGCGGCGGCGGCTCCGGGTGGCCGTTGAGCGGCAGAGGAGGCGGCGGCGGCGGCGGTGGAGGCGGTGGCGGTGGCGGCGGCGGCTCGGGAGGAGGATCGCGCGGCCGCCGCTTCCGGCGCCGGCGCGGCCGCTCGCCGCCCACATCCAGCACGCCCAGCCGCCGACGCAGCTCCTGGAACGAGCGCACCCCCTCCAGCGAGCTGCGCTGCCGCGGTCGGCCAGGTCGCAGTGTGCGCAGCTCGGCCAGCCGCTCCACCACCAGCTGGTGGCTGCGCAGGTAGCGCTCGCGCGACAGGAACGGCGACGGCGTGACACTGAGCGGCTCGGGCGGCGGCGCCTCGTCGGACGCGTCCGAGTCGCTCTCCGAGCCATAGCTGTCGGCCGCCTCGCCGCCGCTGTCCAGCAGCTGTGCGAACGACGGCGCCAGACTGTGCTTGGACTTGCGGTTCAGCAGCTGTGCGATGCGCGTGTCCAGGTCGATGCGCTCGGCGGGCTCGTCGTCCGAGTCGGCGGCGGCGGGCGGCGCCGGCTGCGAGGCCGAGTCGATCGACAACTCAGAGACGCGTCGCTGGTCGGCTGTCGGCGGCGGCACGGCGGGTTCCTGCTCGCCGCCGCCGCCGCCGACAGCCCTGTCGCTGTCCGTCCACACGGCCAGCGGGTCCTCGCGAGATGGCGGCACGCGCTCCTCGCGTCGTATCGGCCGCTCCTCCAGCGAGTCGGTGTACATCTGACGCACGCGAGCACCTGGGAGCCGCGCACGCAATTAGCCATGCAGCGGTAAACTGGGCACACATAGAGCACACCACGACACAGCACAGAACCTCACGCAAGCGCCACACCACGAGACAGCACAGAACCTCATGCAAGTGTCACACCACGACACAGCACAGAACCTCACGCAAGAGCCACACCACGAGACAGCACAGAACCTCACGCAAGCGCCACACCACGAGACAGCACAGAACCTCCCGCAAGTACCACACCACGACACAGCACAGAACCTCCCGCAAGTGTCACACCACGACACAGCACAGAACCTCCCGCAAGTGTCACACCACGGCACAGCACAGAACCTCACGCAAGTGCCACACCACGAGACAGCACAGAACCTCCCGCAAGTGTCACACCACGACACAGCACAGAACCTCCCGCAAGTGCCACACCACGAGACAGCACAGAACCTCCCGCAAGTGTCACACCACGAGACAGCACAGAACCTCCCGCAAGTGTCACACCACGGCACAGCACAGAACCTCCCGCAAGTGTCACACCACGGCACAGCACAGAACCTCACGCAAGTGCCACACCACGAGACAGCACAGAACCTCCCGCAAGTGTCACACCACGACACAGCACAGAACCTCCCGCAAGTGTCACACCACGGCACAGCACAGAACCTCACGCAAGTGCCACACCACGAGACAGCACAGAACCTCCCGCAAGTGTCACACCACGAGACAGCACAGAACCTCCCGCAAGTGTCACACCACGAGACAGCACAGAACCTCCCGCAAGTGTAACGTCACGAGCTGCCAACAGGGTTGAAGTGACATTTATTTTATTTATTTATTTATTTATTTATTTATTTATTCGGTTTGCCAGACACAGGAACAGTGCCCCAATTATGGTGGTCCTCATACATACACTCAAACACGCCGCCCATTCGTGACACTCTACTTCAGAATGGTAAAATGGTGACTGGTTAAAAACAATACAGTAAAAAATGAACATGTACGATATATAATGGCCTGATGAAAGAGGTGAGAATGTTTATGTTAAGATCTCGTACATGTTTATGACAAATACGAGATCTTAACATAAACATTCTCACCTCTTTCATCAGGCCATTATATACATGGTGGACATGGTGGAATCCTGGATGTTGGGAGGAAAACTTTTGGGATATCGAATTCAAAGTATAATTGTATCTTTCGGTAAGACATAACAAATGTTTGCACTTCCTACGAGCTTTTGGCATGCACTCAACAGGCAGTAAGCTTATTGGCTTACTGCCTGTTGATTGCAACATTTTGGCTTACAGGTGCGCCGACTGCATGGTCATTTAGCGCCAATAACGGGCAATATGTCAAGTCATTATAAAGCAACGCTCCTCGACCAGGAAGTAAGAAAAACGAGATGATTACTTTCAGAATTACAAAAATCCAGCAACGGCTCATTTTTAGAAGCATGGTTCCCACCCTCTTGGGAGACATTACACTATTTGGGAAAAGACAGAATACTGTAATGCTATCTTCCTCTCTCCATGCCAAAATTACATTACATCGAAAATACAGGGGCGTCAATCGGTCCCTGCACGGTCAGAACCATATATGGGTTCTGCCATGGGCTTAGGTCACATTAGATACATGACAGGTGATTCGTATCACTGCCAAATTATACTATCCTATACGACATCATACAATATCATTCCATATTAACTCACCAAACGCATCGAGGAAAACGCTCAAAACGTTGCCCATGACCGAGGTTTTGTTGAACTTCGCTACACACGCTTTTGCGCCTTGAATATGTCGAAACACCACCTGGGCAAAGCCCATGTGTTTGTTGGTCCGCGGGTGATAGAAAATCATCACGTCTTCCAGCTCACCGCACTTTTGTACCTGCAAATAATCAACAGTTTAACACTACTTGGGTTTCAACACTGTTCAATATACGAGCACGGGAAGATGCAGGAAAGGCGAGCAGCGACGGGTGGGACTCAAACACAACACGTTTTCTTTGGGAGATCAGCATCCCACCTTCGGACTACTCAACAATGCAGGGCAGCGTTCAAATAATGGTTTTCCGTTAGGTGTGAGATGCCGAAACGAGCACAATAGGATGTCGAAATTTGCTATGGAAAAAGTGCCATTTAAAATGTTTGTAATGTCTTTCAGACTCATATTTGAGCCAATGATGTGGATACTTATGACTGCACTTTTATTATTTGTTTTTGAGATCCATAACTTCGGAAGAGCCTCATTCAGGACAGGCAGAATAATCATATGATATAAACTGGCATATCACATGCCATGTCACTTTATAGACAATCACTTTCCCGGATATTATGTTACAAAATATTCGTATACTACCATACCTTATCGAGAGCATGGACATGATGCCGATCAGCGAGATACTGTTAGAAAGGAGACATGACGACTTCATAGCATGCATCAAGGAGCAGGATGTCGATACTTCTTGGAGAAGGATGTCGATCGAATGTTCATTAAGTAGTATATTCCACCCCATTTCACGAATAATTTGACACTGATGCAGGGACCTCGGATAATAATGATATCACGCATGCTAGATGGAAACAGACCATGCAAAATGCTTATTCTCCTCGAATCCTTAAGTACTAGTGCAAACAGACGAGCCAGTAATTGTGTTATCCCTCCGCCAAAAAAAAAACATTTGCACAATAATGCGCAAAGCCGTTTTCGTATCAGCACGCATAACCGCGCCTTTGTGGGCGATTTTCACTTATCGGTATGTCATCGTCTTCAATACAGCATAGAGAGGAGGCACTGCCACAAAGAGCACGATCACACCCGTCTAGACAGATGCCATCACGGCTGACACATATAGGACTCTGCCCGGTCGCCACTACCTCCCCCTCCCCCGTGGACATTAGACGGGCGAAGCAGCGTCCAAGCAGGAGGCACGTGGCAAAGTCCCAGAGGGGAACGTCACGCCCAGCTCACCATTTCAGTAAGGAACGTTCTGTCTATGTTGTCGTTAATGTTGGTGATAGACACCTCCAGCGGTGGCGGCGTGCCAACGAAGTTTCCGTCAATCTGAAAACAACCGCGGTAACGACATTAGGCAGACAGCCAAAAGTCGGAGACATACATATACTAAACACAATCGTAGCCAGTACGACTAGTACTTCGCGTCGCATGACGTATGCATACAAGCATTCGCATCACACAAGGTTCCAACACTTATCTTTGCCAGGATGTCAGATAATAATTTTTCCTGAAGCACAGTGCAGGAGTTGAATATTTTACGTGAGGCATGAGGAAAACGGCATGCTCCCGAATGTGATATAGTACCATGGTATTGCGTAGGAGAGCTGCCAAGAGAACAAAATGCTGGTTTGATTTTCAGTACACCTTTATTCTCCTCATTCGTTTGTGCGATTATGTAGGTATTTTCCATATTCAAACACACAACTAGGTGGAAATATATAATTACGCAATAAAGGGTAAGGAGAGAATGCAAAATTATTATCGGATGTAGTGTCATTTTCTATCAAAATTGACAAACTTTGTCACTCTGGTACTGCATGAAGTTCGCATAAAATCAGGCCCATAAAGTTACAGCACCCACTTCAAGCCTCTTGCACTAGGCATATTCTACCATTGGAATATTATTCACCAAGAAAGACCCACGTTTACGAGTCCTTAATGCTGTGATTGCCACCAACGTACGAAGCGTACATGACGTCATGCAAAATGATAGTGAATTAATCAATTAACAAAACAAAAATCAAGCCAAGCAATTAACCCCCCCCCCACAAAAACAAATCCTGCGCAGTCCGTTGAAACATGATACCGGGATACCACGGACGTTCTCCAGGCGTGTTGGTACACCCACCTTGAACTTGGGCACGGAGAGCTCCGTTACCTCCATGCGGCTCCAGATGCGCGTGAGTGGAGGACGAGGGTCACGCACCTGCACCATCGGGTACGTGGCATCATTAGGCACTTTGCCATCGTACCTGCGACAGTGCAGAACAGTGTCATCGGGGCTGACAAGCTGGGGCGGGTCAGCACGTAACAGCTAACATAGGAGCCGGTTAATACACTTCGTTGACAACACTTATCACACCCGGCATCAACGGCTCTGTAGTTCTGTTCGCTTCATTGGGTTCCCACCCTCTCATGTTCAACCTTTCAGAGCTGGAGAGCTAGCCCCGGGGACCTGCTCATTTTCTGTCGCGTGTCACTTGCCAGCTCTGATAAAACAACAGGAGAACCGCCACGTGTGAAACGTAATCGGGGAAGAACCTTGGACTCTTTAGTTCCATCGTTCGGTTGTAGCCTAACGGCTACAGCCTAACAGAGCGTCGCCAACCTCTCACGCCGATTGGTCGCGGGTGGACTTGGTAAATTCCGTCGGTTGTGAGATTCGAACCCACAATCTTGCAATCGAGAGTCTGACGCTCTACCAACTGAGCTACCGCGGCCCCGTAATCACACTCGGGGAGGGGGGAGGGGGAGGGAATGCGGTGGACCAAGTGAGTCGAAGTGGCGCCAGTCTACCGGTGTCACCATACACACAACACAGTCTGACCAAACACTGTAGGAAGGTATTTACAATACATTAACTAAACTCATGACTGGAACGGAACATACCTATGTGAGCAACCAAAAAAAAAAAAAAACAAGAACAACAACACCTACCTGTGTATCTTCCCGGCACCTTGGATGATACACGGGTCCGAGAGCAACTTGAATGCTTTGTATTTTGGAGGCTGTGGTTGTCTATCCTTTGGATTATGAATGGGCTGATGATACGATGCATTGTTGCGTTGATGATCATTTATTCCATTCATACTAACTGTATCTTGGGATAGCATCTGAAATGGTTTTCATAAAGCATTAAGGTTCATCACACCTGCTCATTGTTGAATATGATGAAAAACTGTACGAATAGAGGAAGGCAAATACCATACACTGCATCATGCACCTTCGAGCTCATAAACAGACTAAATAGCATACAAAGTCGTGCCGAATGCAAACGCGCGCGTACACACACATACATACAGACAACAATATAAACAAGTGTGGATAGGTACTGAAAGGTGAGGACAATTACCACGCCTAGGCCTCCATGCAACGCGTGCGGAGTATTGACACTCGTGGTCCTCTGAGCTAATGGCACGTGGGCGGACGGATGGTGTCAAAACCAGAGAGGGTCGACACAGGTGGCCTTCTGAGCTAATGGCATGTAGGCGGGGGGGGGGAGGGGGACGGAGTCAACACCAGACGGGGTCGACGCCCATGGTATTCCAAGCTCATGATACGGGAACCGACCGACGGTGTCGATACCAGGCACGGTCGGCACTCGTTAATTAACGTCCGTCTCACATGAGGCAGCGCCTCGTGGATGTCACCTACACCGTGCCGACCACCCCTTCCCTCTCAGGTGGACACTGATTTGGCGGCTTAGGGGCACTGACCCAGAGGGCTCAGGGTCATACAGGGGTGGCCACTGATGTATTGGCGCCAGCCTCCATGCGACTCCGTTGGTGGCGTTCCCGTCGACCGTCTCTGGCTGGGGCTCCATTCGCTTCGTCTGCTCTTGGACTGATCATTTTTTATTGTGGGGTAGGGTGGGGGTGGGGATTGCACTTTTGTTTTGTCAATTTGACTATTTGATTCATATTGTTATTTCATGGGGCCCTCAAACCTCTAATCCTATCTCGGAACATTCCTTGCCCGCTCACATTAACGCTCGTTTTGCGTCTTTTAAATTATTAATTATTTGTCTTCTTATTGGCTGCAGTTTTGAGACACAACCTGCTTGTTCCGATTCACTCTCTCTGTCTCTGTCTCTGTCTCTGTCTCTGTCTCTGTCTCTGTCTCTGTCTCTGTCTCTGTCTCTGTCTCTGTCTCTGTCTCTGTCTCTGTCTCTGTCTCTGTCTCTGTCTCTGTCTCTGTCTCTGTCTCTGTCTCTGTCTCTGTCTCTGTCTCTGTCTCTGTCTCTGTCTCTGTCTCTGTCTCTGTCTCTGTCTCTGTCTCTGTCTCTGTCTCTGTCTCTGTCTCTGTCTCTGTCTCTGTCTCTGTCTCTGTCTCTGTCTCTGTCTCCGTCTCCGTCTCCGTCTCCGTCTCCGTCTCCGTCTCCGTCTCCGTCTCCGTCTCCGTCTCCGTCTCCGTCTCCGTCTCCGTCTCCGTCTCCGTCTCCGTCCCCGTCCCCGTCCCCGTCCCCGTCCCCGTCCCCGTCCCCGTCCCCGTCCCCGTCCCCGTCCCCGTCCCCGTCCCCGTCCCCGTCCCCGTCCCCGTCCCCGTCCCCGTCCCCGTCCCCGTCCCCGTCCCCGTCCCCGTCCCCGTCCCCGTCCCCGTCCCCGTCCCCGTCCCCGTCCCCGTCCCCGTCCCCGTCCCCGTCCCCGTCCCGTCCCCGTCCCCGTCCCGTCCCCGTCCCGTCCCCGTCCCGTCCCCGTCCCCGTCCCCGTCCCCGTCCCCGTCCCCGTCCCCGTCCCCGTCCCCGTCCCCGTCCCCGTCCCCGTCCCCGTCCCCGTCCCCGTCCCCGTCCCCGTCCCCGTCCCCGTCCCCGTCCCCGTCCCCGTCTCTGTCTCTCTCTCTCCCTCTCTCTCTCTCTCTCTCTCTCTCTCTCTCTCTCTCTCTCTCTCTCTCTCTCTCTCTCTCTCTCTCTCTATTTCCCTGTCTCCCTCCTTCCTTCCCTACCCTCCTTCTTCCCTCCAACCCTCCTTCCATCCCTTTCTCCAACCTTCCCCCATCTATGGAACCCTCCCTCCCTCCAACCCTCCATCCCAATCTAAGTCATTTGGCCCACTTTTATTACAAGATTTGATGCCCTGGGCGTTGCAGTTACCAGAAATGTCAGAAAAAGGTATGAAAACGTGCAATTTCAAACTTCGGGGATATATACAAAATATAAAATATTCAATTTTTCTGAATTTCCGATAGCTTTGTGGACAATTCCTAAGGAGTCCAAAACCCCAGCCTCCGTGTTCGACCACAAAATTCGTCTTCGGGAACTTCTGTGGGGAGGGGGAGGGGGGTAGGGCGCATCGACCATGCTGATCATATAGTTTGATGACTTCGAAATCGACGCCGTTTTGTGCCCAATTTGTTCTCAGAGCTAAATCGACGCCGTTTGAACTAATTTCGGTTACCTAATATATGTACCATTGTGCAGAGCAGTACCACAAGTACAATGTCCACATGTGCAGTGCCCAAAGAACGTGAATAATAAAGTCACATGAAGGTTGTGAAAATGTTTCTGAGCACAGCGTACGTGCACCGTGAAATAGTGGTTCGGTAATAGTGGTTTGCAATAGGTGTTTAAACTGTACGTCCATGTAAATGATGAATGCTCTGCAGGTAGAAAGAAAGTGTAATTGTAGTTCTTGTTGTGATGCTAGTATGGTCAAATATGGTCAGAATGCATTGTCATATTTGATGACATTGAAAACATGGCATAAGTACCAGATGTTCTGAAGAAAAATTACGCTGTTACGCGCAAATATGCTATGGCACTATGGTGATCATTAAATGTTCAACCCCTGTTAAGGAAACTACAAGAGCTACATTGGAAAGCTATAAACGTTTAAGTTGGAAAACCAAGTTCTTGTCAACTGGCGTTTATTTGTTTTTGTTTTTTCTTCAAATCCCATCATTGTCCTGTTGTACACTGCTTAGAGCAGCGCAGTAATGTGCAATACTATTCAATATGCAGGGAGTGTCCAAAACGGGAAAAATTCAACTATAGGAAGATTGTGAAAATATTGTTTTCGTGGATACCCTATGGGAGCGTCAGTAGCTCAGTTGTTAAGCTGAACATCTGTGACGCCAGAGGTATGGGGCGCGAATCCCCGCGATGCCCGACATTCCTGCCAGGGTGAGACAGGTGACATCACATGACCTCATCTGCTTAGTGCTTTGTAAGGCCACAATCCAATGGGTATCCAATACACGGTATACACCATATATACCGTGACAAAAACGCGTGTGGTTGCATTATGATAGGGATTCCACCATACATCCATGCAAATGATGCCTACAAGTGCAGTGAAGACAGTTTTAGTCAAGCAAAAGTTTTATATCATCCTTTTTTATTTCATTGTTTGATCCTCCATAGTGGTCCAATGGGAGGAAGCTTACTCAAAATATGTCTGCTCCAAAAATATCAAAACCATTAAAACCCATGAAGAATGGACGCCTGTATGGGGTCTTTAAAAACAAAATGTGTTTTTATTTGTCAGCCAAATCATGCTCGGTTGTTTTTTCTGCCATCAAATCCTTTATATATTTCATAAACATGATTAAGATGATGTGAAGTGTATTTAATGGGAGGAGAAAAAGAAAAAAAAAAAAAAAAAAAAAAAAAAAAAATAAAAAAAAAAAAAAAAAATGATGTGACTACACTATCTTGTCTGTAAATACTTACTTTTCAGTTGGCAAGCTGAGGAAAGCCAAAAGGTCTTGGAGTTGGGCAATGTAGCATACAAATGTCTTCAAAATACAAAAATGTAGCACAACCTAGCCTGATCTTCCTCTTGAGAAAAAATTGACCCTGCCCCAAAATATAAAAATATGAAACATTTGGAATGTTTTCCTTGACAATTTTCCACATAAAAACTTGATAAACGAAATCTAACCTAACCTAGCTAAACATGTATTTCAATAGAAAAATAAGAATTAGTTGGATTTTTTTCTTCATTTCTTCACAAACTTTTCCAGCTCTAAACCCTTAACTAAGCCTATCCAACCTCTTTGCTTAATTTATATGGGTAAAATGTGTGAAACATGTTTAGTTAACAACTTAAAGCACAATAATACCAGATTAATCTTGATTATCTTACATGCTCAAGAGGCATCTGCATGCTTATATAATGTAACTCAGAACACCTTTGGTGACAATAATATTGTCTGACCCAACATCTGTGGGCTTTGGGCAACCTGACATCAGTGGGCTTTAAACAATCCAACATTGGCAGGCTATAGGGGATCCAAATCACTAGGTTAGGCTGGGTTAGTCTAGGATAGGTTAGGTCATTTATATTCTGAAATTTTGCATTATTCATCATTATAAATTACCTGACATTAACCACCTAATCTGCCCCATGCTCATCCCATGGTTTCCTGGGGAGAGAGGGAATAACATATCTGCATTGTTATAAAAATCTGGTGTTTTTAAAAGCTGATAGAATTATTTTAATATGCTTTTCTTAGTGAATGATTATTATTGCAGTTTAAGGTAACTGCAAGACAAGCTTTACACACATTTTACCTCCAAGAAGCATACAAATGAGTTAGGTTTTGTGGAGTTAGTTTTGTTGTAGGATAGGAGAATGGTTTTTAAAAACTTGAACTCTAAAAAAAATCAAAATTTTGAACAAACATTTCAGGAAGCATTTCATTTCAGGAAACCTCCAGCAAACATAGCAAAATTCAGCATCAGTTTTTACATTTTCATTTTGTTAAAATAAAAAATTGTTAGAAAATTTGTCATAGATTCTGCTCTTACCATTTCTTCTTATTTTGAATGGTACTTTTTATGCTGTATTACCAAACACCAAGCCCCTCTTGGGGTGTTATTTTGCTTCCAAACTAAAAAGCATGCATTTGCGAAGGAAATGAGCAGCTACATCATGTTAAGTTCATTCATGAACATTTCATTTACAAAAGCAATTATAAGAAATCAGAAATTACCTTAAACTGCAAATTCACCAGTGAATTGCTTAATGAGATATCAGTACTTCAACTTGAACCATTCATATTTTGAGTTTATCATTTTGCAAAATGAACATGATATTAATTAAGCCCATATCACAAGACAAACATTTTTTATCAAAAACTGCTAGGGGCTTTTCTGATGCATATTTATCAAAGTAATTGGGTACCACCTACCAAGAATATTCACTCATCTAGATAGGCACAACTTCAAAGGGATACCCAGCATGGATTTTGATTTTGATATGAAAATTGGATGTTATTGAAGAGGAAATAGATTTAGGCATGTTGGTGTTAAATGATGTTGAAGCACAAAAACAATGCATATCAGCTAGGAACAAGGTAATCAGAATGTTGGCACCATTAATAAGAGTATGGGGCATAGGAGCAAGGAAAGGATGAAAATATTGTACTTTGCCCATGTGGAACCCCATTTAGAGTATTGGGTAAATAACTCCAAGTTTACAAAATGTTTTAAATACAGTGCTTATGCAGGTGACTAAGATGATGGGACCACTTATTTTTGGTGGAAATGTTTACTTTTGAGGTTTTGAGGAAAACAATGGAAAAAAGAGGCTTTGAGGTAGGTACTATAGCATGAAAAGAAATGCTAAAAATACTAAAATATAAATGCCACATAACATAACCTAACCACCCCTAACCTACCTTTGGAGAAAACAAAATTCCAATAATAGAATTAGATAGTGTGAAGCAATTTATTTTCCTCAAAAATCCCAAAATTAACACAATAAACTAACAGCCTAACCCAACCTCAGATGTTTTTGAAAAAAACAATATTTTTTTATTGTGAGAAAAGGGGTAACTTTTTGTTATTGTGCTGGTAACAACAAAAGTTTATACTCACTTTCCTCCATAAAGCAAACAAATTGGTTAGGTTTGGCTAGGTTAGGTTAATTTAGGTTTTTAAAGTTGGAAAATGTTTCAAACATTCAAGAAATACAAACAAAATTACATTTGCATGGAAAATAAGTGGTACAATCATCTTAGTTACCTTTGTAAACACAGTATTCTGAAGACAAAGCATATACATATGCTAGAAAGAGTGGAACACAAAGTCAATAGACTCATCAGTGACTAGATAACTTAGAATATGGGGGAAAACTTGTGACATTAGTAGGTACTCACTGAAGCATAGGAGATTAAGGGCCAAGGGATGATATGATTAAAATGCATAGCATCATTAAAGGGTTAGACCAGGCCAACCTGAATAATGCCCCTCTATTTAGATTATCACATCAGGGTCATAAATTCAGATAAGACAAATCAAATTATAGGACAGCTAAGTTATGACAGGCCTTCAGCCAAATGATTGTTGATTGATGGAATACCTACATAGTCTGCCTGCTGATGTTGTCCAGAGCCCCTCATTTAATTTATTTAAAAAAGGTTGTTGACTACATTAGGTTGCAAAATCTTGTTTTTAAATTTGATGCAGTGGTGGATGGAGTGATATTTGTAGCAGGTGTGCACTGTTCACAGTCCTTTAACCAGGCTTGGATGGGGTCTGAAAATTGTTGGTAGGGCACTCAAGTCATGTGTTACATGAGGTCAAGTGAATAGGACTGAAGGTAAGGTAGATAGACATTGATGAGCATGGGGGATGTTGGTGGATGTTTTGAAGGATTCTGGATTGTCACCTACTTAGGAATTAAAGATGTGGTGTCGGCTGTTTTTTTTGCCAGGATTATTGTATCTTCCCTTTACATACTTAACTTGGATGAGCCCTTGAAGCTCATATTAAGTCTGATCGCTTTACGGCTTTATGACATGCTACCACATTAAAGCACAGTAATACCTAAATCACCAGGTCATGCAAAAGCACCACCTGAAATTCCAAAGTTATTGAAAAGCATTACTTGTGGCTGTATCTTACCTCAATCGGGCGGCGGATTGAACACCAAGTTTTAAAGGTTCCTGCTCTTTTGAATCACATGATATCTACGTATGTATGCGATATCTAAATATAATCGCTGCATGGGAAAACAGCATGCGAAGGGTGTCGAAAAACAGAGCACCTCCTGGTAGAACAAAATCAAAAGTATCTTTCGTAGAACCGTCGCCCTTGAAAGCATTTTCGCAGCTTGACGTCACAGCGGATTTTTTTTTAGAATGAGAGTTTTCCTTCATAAGGTTTTCGCAATGGTGGGACGTCACATTTGGGGGAAGCCAAGCGTCAAAATGATTATTTTTTCACGATAAAGCTATTTCGTATTTCCATGACACTTCCAACGACTATGAAGAAATGAAATCTATTTGAGATTACTTGCTAAGTAACATTGTGCATTTATTCTTAAAGACAATCTTTGCACAATCCATCAGATCCTGTGAATGAAAAATGGCGTGGGGTGAGCGAAGTATGTGGGGAGTAACGGGATTCTACTCAAAGACGGATCTTGAATTGCGCTAGGAAATGTGATATATTAACTCAGGCGCCTACATGATGTCAGGTCAGAGGCCAGGCACGTAGCCAGACGAACTCATCAACAGGAACGATTGTCTCCTTCCTCGGATTTCCAGAGTGCGCGTACATCCACAGGCGTCAGGAGTGGGAACAGGGTAGAAGGCACCGGGGTCGTGTACCCTCATGTAAATTGGCGCCCATCCTGCTCGAAAAGGTGCGCCTTCGGGAAGGTTTGAGTGCGCCCCGTCAAATTTGTCAGACATAGGCGCCCCTCTGAGGGGAAAAGGATCCTTTCGGTGTGTTGAAGTGCCCCCCGCTCTAAGTTTTCAGCGAGATTCGCCTCTTGTAAGAAAAATGTAATGGAGGTTGTGGAGATTAACTTGACCCCTGGGTATCTATTTGAAGGTCCTAACAAATGTTGCGTGACCCCAACGAAATGTTTAACACGCGCACGTCCGTGGGCAGATATTTGCCCCCATCCGGTTTCTCCTAATTTGCCGCCATATTTATCGGGTTAGCAAGGCCAAACTTCGCATGGCTACTCATTGGTATTTTCAGCATATCCTCATACATTTTAACCCTGGGTCACCTCAGATCAGGTCACCAGGTCAGCCGAAATGACCCAACATACCTCGGAGTTCTAGGTGGTATACCTTCCACAATAATTTGGCGATTGATTTCAAGCTTATACTACGTTATGATCTCATCAGGGAACATAATATATATATATTTATATATATGAACACTGCATTTGATCCCACTCACAGGCATTGTGCTTTTATTATTTGGCGGTTCTGCTACCTATCCATAACAAAAGCCTCGTTTTCTCGAAAGCATTAAATAGAACATCCACATTCATAAGGGTTGGGTGCCACTAGTTGTTTACTGAAGGGGGGACGGGAGAAATCCCACCGAGACGTAGTGACCTCCCGATAATTGGAATTGGAATTGGAAAAAAAAATCGCGCAGGGCCTAGCGAAGTACAACGCGCCAACGAACTGGCGCCGGGCCCTAAAAAAAATTACGGCCCCAACAAATGCGCTGTGGTTAACACTCCCACGTCCGGCAGTCGGGGTCAACTTCGCCGGTCTGGGGGGGGGGGCAGATGTCTGCCCCCCTAAGATCTCTAGAACTGTGCTAGCTAGCAACTAACGGAAAACGGCGTTGGATGGCTGGTGACAAGCTCTATCGAAAATATTTCGACCATTTTGTTTCGCTCGGGTCAATATTCAGGTCACTGGGCCATCATAGGTCAAATTCGACCAGATCGGGTGGGACTATCAGATATTCACACATATATCAGGACCTGTAACAGATAGAAACAAACGGCGAACGTTATTTGACAGTCCTTGAAATGTGCTATCGACAATACACGGTGTGAAGCATGAATACTTCTTACTCCGAAGCCATGACCTCAGGTCAAGGTCATGAAGTAGCCTAGGGAGGGCATGCAATGTATCAATCGACACGTCTTGACGATACAAGCACAATATCGATAATTCTAGCCTTCTAGCTAAATGCAGTGCGATATAATGCGCAGAAATGTGCTAGTGATCTCAGGTGACATCAGATGACCTTGGTGAGGTCACTGGGAAAAATTACAGCGGTAGAACTGAGCATAGCTTCCAACCACACGCCACAACCGTTGTGAGGTCATTCCGAGAGCAAATATGCAACCAGGAAACATTTGTATATTTTACCATAGCCATATAATAGGGAGAGCCATGGCCGCGACCTGACCTCGGCAAAAGCTACGAAAAAAAATCCCAATATATATATATATATATATATATATATATATATATATATATATATATATATATATATATATATATATATATATATATATATATATGTATGTATATTCGCCTCGTGTCGCCGGAGCAGCGTTCTGTTCACCGGGCCCGACAAACCGACACAGTTCCGCCATGTGCTCACTCGTTGCGGCGAAGAACCTGAGAGAAAACCACCAACAGGAGTTTCCTGCGAATGTGCCGGAAAATGGAACCTCTGCTACGCATAGTGCGTGTGTAGGTCTAGGTAAATGTGTGCACCACGCAAGTTCCACGAAAGGGACCGAAAGATACTACGGGGGAAAAGGTTCACTAAACGATAACGGTATCATGACCATGTGCCACAGGTGCCAAAACCGTATGCACTTGTGCGTCAAGTTGAGAGGAAGTTTGCTCATCTCATATAAACGCATTGTTACCAGACACCATCTATTACTTTGCTGACGGAACAGTGCAAGCACGGGGCACAATGGATTTGATGCTGAAGGCGATTTGTACACATGTGAAACGTTGCCATGGGGGATCGCAGCCCGTCTTGGCTTCGCATACTGCCACTCTCTCCAGCACTTCATCACGTTTCATGGTGTGCCACCATCGCCGGCAGCAGTCCTCTCGGGCGGCAGAGGCAGTCCCTTCAGGCGATCCACAAACACCTCCATGGGCACGGCTTGTCCTTCTTCCGGGCACACCCAGCGGCACATTCGCTCCACGTCGGCTGCAGCTGCCAAACAGTCAGATGGCCGCAGCTCTAACTCCGCGTCTGCACACACCGGAGAGCAACTGACGATGAAGGCGAATAAATGGGTTCATAACGTCCGGACCGGCGACCGGCCCCCTCCCTCTCACCAGAACAAAATGTCCTCGGATTTTCTCCACTTAATTTGTTTCGTTTCGAAAATTCGGAGCTATTTTTTACTGATGTTTTTTTTTACTGATATGTTTTCCCCATTTTTAAAACTGATAGAGAAGCCAAGGAACGCAAATCAGAAACAAGAATGCATGGACTGGACCTGTTGAAGCTTACCCAGCAACTTTTTAGGTGCCATTTCTTTGGGAAATAACATATAAGCAAAATCTTCTTTCTTTAAAAGCATGTCACTTAGCATTAATAATGCAGATGATGAATAACCCTCCAGGAATGTAGTGATATATGGTGACGCAACATTAGTAGGATTAGGTGATCCAATATGATTAGGTTTAGGTTACCTAACATCAGTAGATGAGGCTAGGTTAGGTCAGGTTAGGTTGTGTTATGTTTGTAGTGTAATACAACATAATTCTTAAGTATATGCTGCTCCACACAAACCCCTTTTCTGTAGGCTTCCCACATTTTGTTCGGCATGCACTACATCTGCATTGTCACAACAAAAAATGTTTGATTTTTTAAAATTGATTATATTTGTATTAATTATTATAATTTATTTTCATGCTCTGTTTGACAAATTGGTACTTTAAGAT
Source organism: Imbricaverruca yamaguchii (assembly GCA_034440575.1). Taxonomy (NCBI): domain Eukaryota; kingdom Metazoa; phylum Arthropoda; class Thecostraca; family Neoverrucidae; genus Imbricaverruca; species Imbricaverruca yamaguchii. The sequence continues at coordinate 1,073,528 of JAOTOL010001643.1, forward strand.
GTTTTATGAATTCGTGGAGTTATAATTATAATGCAGTGTTTATGAATGTGGCTAAGATGATCGGGCCACTCATTTTATGTACAAATGCTTGCTTTTCAGGTTACGAGCAAAATAACACGAGCAAGGGGGCTTTAAGTAAGGTAACATGGCATGTAAATAAATGTTTACAAAAAGGAAATGAAAGTGCAGCATAACGTAACCCAACCTAGACTAACTTCACTTTGGATAGAAATTAATAAAAAGAAGGAAAAAACTTAAAGCAACATATTGACAGATTGACAGGAGCAACATATTGGACAAGCTGTGCTTAGTTGGGGCCATCGACGCCAATCTTTGCGAGTCCCGAGCAGTTGCGAGTTGGGATCCCAGCTGCGACAGGTTGAGCTCCGGTGCGACTGTTGCCCACAGTGCTATTTTGAAGGGCAGCATTGCGATTTTGTTTTGGTTCAAGTGTGACGTTTTGACCTTGTAGTCATTTGTTGGGATCCTTAGCGTATTGGTGGTCTTGACCCGTTTTTTTTTGGGGTCCCGACACGTTTTGGAGGCTTTTGGAGCGATTGTTGGGACCCATAGTGATTTCCCATGTCTGGACTATGTTTAGTTGCCCCGGCTTCATTTGTTGGATGGTTCCGATGAGACTTTTGCTGCCTTGGTCGGACATGTTGAGCCGTGATTTATGTCGACCTGTCGAACCGTGACGTAATTTGCAGGGCCAGCGCGAGTCTTTTTTGGTACCCCACGCTTAGCGCGATTTCCAGGGGCCCCGGCGCGCCTTGTCGGTGTCCCAGTCGTGAGATTGAAGAACGCTGGCACGACTTGTTTGGCCCCCAGCATGATTTGCAGGGGTCCAGGCGCGAAAGTTTGGCGCCACACTGTGATTTTCGGGGACCCCGGTGCGACTTTATTTGGAGGCATAGCGCGTTTTTCAGGAGCCCGGCCTGATGTTTGGGGCCCCCAGCATGATTTTCGGGGTCCTGCCCGCCTGTTTGGGCCCAAAGTGATTTTCAAGCACCCGGCACGACTTTTTCAAGTCCCCAGCGTGATAGTCAGGGGCCCAAACGCGAAGTTGTGAGGTCCCCTGCTTCATTTTCATGGGCCCGGTCAGACTTCTGGGGACCCCAGCATAATTCCCAGAAGCCCTGGCCGGACCTTTTGAAGCTCCAGTGTGATTTTTGGGGCTTCGCGCGACTTTTCTTGGTCCAGTTGCAAATTTGTTGGGCTCGACGGATATTTTCTAGGGCTCCGATCGCACTTTTTGGAGCAACAGTGTCATTTTAGAGGACCCGGAACGATTTTTGGTGCCATAAAGTGGGTTCCAGGGGCCCTGGTACGCTTTTGGGCTCACCAGTGTCATTTTCAGAAAACCTTGCGCGACTTTCTGGAGCCAACAATGTCATTTCTAGGATCCCGGTGCGATCGTTTGGGGCCCAGCGGTGTTTTTAGGGAGACTGGCGCAATTTTCCGAACCCGGAGCGGTTCTTGGGGCCTCCAACCCCTCAGGGGGAGGGGCAACTGCCCTAATGCCCCCGTCGGCACGCTACTGTTACAAATAACACACGGCCATGATACACGGATTCCTGATAATGTACACGGATAACATCCTTCGGGACCACAAACTCGCTTCCGCGTATACATATAGTTCCGTGGGACAATCATTACATTCACCAGCACAAAATCGTATGAACACAAAAACTATTCTCGGATGGCTCAACATCCCTGCTGTCAGCCAGGAACCGCTTCCCATGTCCTGACCATACAGAAGTGCAGTCAGGATGATTGGCATGGGGGGGGGGATTGCTGGCACGAAACAACTTTCAGCGGGATAAGAGAGGCAAAAAGCTGTCTCGTCCCTACGTCACATTCGGTAATTTAATTGCTTCTCGAACGGGACAGTTCTGTCCGTGAATAACCTCTAGGTGACATATTATGCGACTACGTGCAGAACAGCACTACGCAACAATATACTAAGAACATCAGTGCCTCCTCTACGGCCAGATGAGCATGCGCGTGAACACGAATACGCACCGACGTCGGGCGTGAGAGTGCTGACTGCCTGGCTGATGGTAATTGGCTGTAGGTGCTCCTCTTCGCTCAGCATCTCCAGCAGTTGATTGGCGTAGGCAGTTCCAGCGCGATCTGCCTGCTGATAGAACTCTTGGAGGAAGGCGCTGTCTGTCTCACGACACGCCTGAGGCCACAGGTCAGGTCAGGCGGCATCACGTCGCGTCTGTGGCTACATATCTGGTCACGTCACAATACGTCCGCGGCGACGGGTCAGGTCACATCACAACACGTCCGCAGCTACAGGCTAGGTCACGTCACAACACGTCCTCAGCTACAGGCTAGGTCACGTCACAACACGTCCGCAGCGATAGGTCAGGCCACGTCACAACACGTCCGCAGCGATAGGTCAGGTCACGTCACAACACGTCCGCAGAGCTAGGTCACGTCACAACACGTCCGCAGCTACAGGCTAGGTCACGTCACAACACGTCCTCAGCTACAGGCTAGGTCACGTCACAACACGTCCGCAGCTACAGGCTAGGTCACGTCACAACACGTCCGCAGCTACAGGCTAGGTCACGTCACAACACGTCCGCAGCTACAGGCTAGGTCACGTCACAACACGTCCGCAGCGATAGGTCAGGCCACGTCACAACACGTCCGCAGCTACAGGCTAGGTCACGTCACAACACGTCCGAAGCTACAGGTCAGGTCAGATCCGACACGTCTGCTGCTACGGGTCAAGTCAGGTCAGGCCGCGTCACACCATGTCACAATGTCACATGTCACAGACCCTGCTGACCAGAAAACACCGTGCTCTCCCAGCCAACACCGTCGTACTGAGGCGCGTGCGGTAGCAGCACGGCCTGTGGCACCGCCATCGTCCAGCGGGCGGCCGCCGTAGGCTGCTCGGTGCTCACGTCTAGAAAGTGACTGTAGTTGACCGTTTCAATGGCGTGCGAGTGCACTGAATCCATCTCTGGGTTGCCGAACGCAGCTGCCAGTACCAGCCGGTGCACCTCTTCATCCGTCTTGATGCCGAAGTACGTCTCGGAAATGATGCGACCGAGAGAATCGTACAGCACCTTTCCCTGTCGGGTGCGGCAGACGAGGCGGTTGGTACCAATGATGGGCACGTGAGACGCAACAGGGGACGATGTATGCATACCTACGTGTATACATACATCACATGCATGATCGGGAAGAAGCGCTGGGCTTGCAGTATTAGGTAGTGACGTCAAGCATGACCAGGTGTAAACCTGTCATTTCCCGTTCATACCGCAGGCTTGGCTCGCAGGGATTTTATTTGGAATTTGGATAGATGATTTTACCATTCCGTGGCACTCCAAAGGGAGGACAAGACTCAGGCAAACTGGTGGGAGGTTCCAAAGAAAGGAAAGGACCTAGACCAGATTATAATTGGCTTGTCCTCTAGATCCAAGGACGGGGCCTGATTTGTAAGAAAGACGCTCATTATGGTAACTGACGAACAGCGCCCAGGGTCTGCCTATCAGTTAGCTTCGGTCACAAATTTAAACGTGTACGCCCATGTATGACGTCCACCGAGTGAGGCCAGGTGTGACGGCCGATGACACCTGACGCCGGCTAAAGGCCTAGCAGACGCCCATCTGGCTGACCCCGCCCACCGCGATCGCTGATTCCGACGGCTGCCCCGGCGTCCTCGACCCGGACCCGACTACTAATCTCGGAAAATCTTGAGATTCCTCCATTTAATTATAAGGACAAATGCCGGAGTTGCCTGGAACTTTCGGCTTTAATGAGTCACCCCAGTTTCACGGGGCCCTCCAGCTTCATTGAGTCCCTCCAGCCTCATTGAGTCCCTCCAGCTTCTATTGACATCTCCAGCTCTCAGAGCTGGATATACCTCCCTACGTATCCCTTCAGTTCCAGCCACTCTTGTTCTCAGCCGAACCTCGAAGACTTCTGGGACCCTTCCAACGAACTCAAAGAGGCTAACGCGTGAACTAGCTCTTGTGGTGTCGATTCGATTGAATCCCCTTGTAACTTCTGGGGGTTGCAATGTATTTTTGTTGTAAGCCCCATGCGCGCTATTCTTTGGGCCCGGTACGACTTTTCTGGCTTCCGGTGCCTCAACACGTTTATTTTCCCAACACATCCATTTTTCCAATTTTGGAGACATAATTGTGATTTTCTTGGACCCGGCACAACATCTGAACCCCAAGCGTGATAACCAGGGGCCCAAATGCAATTTTTTGCAGGCCTCAGCGTTATTTTTAATGGCCCGGTCCGACTTTGTGAGGGCCCCGGGGCGATTTTAAGGAGTCTGGCGTCGTTTTCAGGAGCCAGACGATATTTTTTTGGCCCCCAGCGTGATTGTCAGGGATCCCGACCCGACGTTTTGAGGTCTCAGCGTGATTTTCTGAATCCCGGCGCGACATTTTGGTGGACTTAGTGGTAATTTCAGGTGCCTGAGTCCCATATTTTGGAGTTCCAGTGTCATTTTATGGGTCCCGGAACGATTTTGTTGGGCCCTAAACTAATTTCCATAGGTCTTGGTTGCATTTTGGTGGCCCCATCGTCATTTTCGGTGCCCTGCGCGACCTTTTTGGGCCACAATATGATTTTTAAGGGGCCCCGGTGCGTTTTTGTGTGGGATTTTGGAACCCCAGCGCCATTTTCAGGCCTCTGTGCCATTTTTTTGGGCCCGAAATGTCATGTTTACTGACACAGTGTGCATTTTTATGGACCTCAACCGTATTTGCAGGGCCCCTGTTCCCCTTTTCCGTGCCTCAGAGTCATTTTTAGGGGTCAGGAACAATCTAGGGGCCCCACTTTAATTTTCAGGGACCTTGCTGCTATTGTGGGTCCCTTGCGTCGTCGTCAGGAGCCCTATGCTACTTTTTTTTAGCCCCCAGTGCTATTTTAGGGGTTGATTCGATTTTAGGCCCAGCAGAATTTTTAGGGAACTCAATGCGATTTTGGGGGCCATAGCGGAATTTTTAGGGCGCCTGGCGCAATTTTTCGGAACCACGGCGCGGTTCTTGCGGTCCACACAACATCTCGAGGACGGGGGCTTTTTTCCCCTCCCCTTCGGTACGTCACTGTATATGCCTACATATGTATGTTTGTACGCATGTACCAGTACCTACATACTGAACCTCCTCACCACCATCGCACCTGCTTTTCAGCGTCTGCAACGAGGAACTCCTTCTTCAGCTGCTGGATGGCGCTGCGGTCTCGGTTGTAAACGGACTCGTGCTGCACGCCGTACAGCACGTTCCAGAACAGTTGGATACGCCGGTTCTGCACCTCTGGAGGCGGCGGGGCCGCCGACGCGGTGGCAGCTCGCGACTGGTGCTCCTCCTACCGACCATGTCCACTCATGGTAACATGTCGGCCATACCCACTACCGATCATGTCCACTAATGGTAACATGTCGACCATACCCACTACCGACCAGGTCCACTATGGTAGATGTCGACCATACCCACTACCGTCTGTCCACTAATGGTGCTGGCCATACCCACTACTGACCACGTCCACTATGCATGTCACCATACCCACTACCGATCATGTCCACTAATGGTAACATGTCGACCATACCCACTACCGACCAGGTCCACTCATGGCAACATGTCGACCATATCCACTACCGACAACATCCACCCATAGTAACATGTCGACCATACCCAGTCACGGCAATGCGCATACCGACGACGCCCACTCACGGTAGCGTACACATCGACCACGTCACGTCGCGAGGATGGCATACCGACCACGCCCAAACAAGGTATTGGACATAGGTACTGACCATGCCCAATCACGGTATCGGACATTCCCACCTTGTCCAATAACAGTGACGGACACAACAACAATATGCAGCTGTGGTAAAAGCAATGCCACCCTTGCCCAGTTACGATAATGGACATAAAAATCACGCGCATTGAGTGCCGCAGCCAGAATTTGGTCCGCGGGGGGGGTGGAAACATCTGAAAATGGTCTTGCTGCCTACCGAGGGTAGCAGGACCATTTCACTTTTCCGAAATTGGAATTTCGTCATTTTACTTTCTAAGGGCTCCGATATACAGTATATATAAGTAGATAGCGACACAGTACTTTCCCTGTCAGGGCCATGACCCTCTTTCAACAGTTTGAACCCCCTCCATCAGGTCATGGGCCCTCGTACGACTTGTGCCTCATCTGTCGGCCCAAGGACCCTTTCTTACAACCCGAGGTCCTCTCCAGCAACTAAGGCCCCGTCCGTCGTTTCACGGACACTCTGACGACCTAGTGCACTTCTGGGAAGCCGGAGGCCTCTTTTCAAACACTTAGACTCCGCCCATCAGGCCAGGGGTCCTTTCTCGGCTTGGGCTCTGCCGAAAGTCGGTGGTCCTTCATATTGGTTCGGCACCCTCCGTCAGCCTGGGTTCCCTTCCAACTACCTGGGTCCCCTCCGTCGATCGAGAAGCCCTTCACGTTAATCCAGCCAAGGGTCCTCAACACCTTCCTGAGGGCACTCTCTGTTGGCTTAGACCCTCCTCATCGACCCGGGATCATTTCCGTGAGTCCGGGGCCCTATTCGTCAGTTCAGGGACCCTGCACGTCGTCCCAGGGGCCCTCACGTCGTCCCTCCGACCCTCTGGGGGTCCCTTTGTCACGTCTTGGCTACGCCACTGGTCCAGAAGCCCTTACGTCCGTCCAGGGGACGTTTACGTCAACCCAAGGGCCCTTCACGTTGGCCCAGGGGCCCTGAACGTCTGCCCAGAGGCGCTTCAAGTCGGCCCAGGCGCCCAACATGGCGGCTCAGGTACCCTTGCAGACCCTCTGCGCCTACGCCTTGACGGAATCTGTGGACCCCTTTAATCCTCCAGGAGGGGGAGGCAGCTCCCCCTTTGCTCCCACTTGACTACGGCGCTGCGTGCAATCAGGAACGGATCAGCCCAGTCGCACGAAACCACACAAAATAATCGACTCCATCCCGCTGAATGCGACACACCCAATATAAAGAGGATACTCTCTCCTTTCATTTACGAACCTGCCTCATGAGTGGATCTTCCTATCTGTTTGGAGGTAGGGGTGGGGGTGGTGGAGCCTCTTCAGTGCTCGGCAGATCCTCTTTTGTATTTGGTACATATCATACAGCGGAGCACTCCCGATGCCTTTAGATGACCATCTTACACATCATAAACCCTCCCCAATATAAGTACTTCATGCCAAAGCTCCGTCCATGATCTGTCCCTTTCTCCGCTGCAGCGTGCCCCCGCTGACTGCCCGAGGGTGGTTCACCGGTCGACACTGGGCGGGCCGACGCCTCACCTCGGCACTGAGTGCGCCGGAGCGTGCCCCCGCCGACTGCCCCGGGGCGGTTCCCCGGTCGGAGCCGGAGCGTGGCGGCGCCTCCTCCGACATGGACATCCGATGCTGCTTGTCCTCGAGGATGTGCTGGAGCCGCTCGGGCTGCGACATGGCGCGTCCTCTGGCGTCGGCCGCGGGCGCGCTGACCTCGGCGCGGCCGCGGGCCGGGCTGGGGCGCGCCGGCTGCGGCGACGTCTGCCGGCTGGTCGGCCGGCTCGTCTCGGCCGCTGACCCGGCCGCGGCTGGGTCAGCGGCCGCCGCCGGCGCCTGCAGACCCAGCGGCAGGTGGTGCCGGTCGTCCGACGTCAGCCGCTGCAGCGCGAAGTGGAAGCTGTAGGTCCACTCGTGCCACGAGAACGGATGCCTGCGCCGACACGACAGAGCTAACGGCAGCGGCACCGGCAGACCGAGCTGGCGGGCCGACAGAACGGATGCCTGCGCCGACACGACAGAGCTAACGGCAGCGGCACCGGCAGACCGAGCTGGCGGGCCGACAGAACGGATGCCTGCGCCGACACGACAGAGCTAACGGCAGCGGCACCGGCAGACCGAGCTGGCGGGCCGACAGAACGGATGCCTACGCCGACACGACAGAGCTAACGGCAGCGGCACCGGCAGACCGAGCTGGCAGGCCGACAGACGCAGCTGGCAGGCCGACAGACGCAGCGGGCAGGTCGGGAGAACATGGGCGTAATGAGCATTTGTGTTGCACGCATACTGTAACGTGTGAGAGCAACGCCTCAGAGTGCAAACGGTCAGTGTTTTGGTGAACAGAAATTGGGAAATAATCAGCTTGTGCCTCAGATAAGTTACAATAGCATCACTTAGTAGTCGACTACACAAATTGAGAAATCATTTTCTCATGTACTGGCAAAAACCAATGGAGCCCACTCAAGAGCCTTCAGAACAGCTTTGGACATTGCAGGCTTCATTGCTTCTTCGTGGTTGACGGTCATTGCGAACACAACTTGGAACGCCATATACAGGGGTGTTGTTTTGCTTACTTTTGGAGGAGCATGTGCCCCTATATTAAATGATGCCCCATACGTAAATTTCCTCCCCCACCAATAAGAAATGAAATGGGACTTGCATGAAAAAAACATACTGGGCTGCGATCGGAGCGGGAGCGCCGATGGCCCCGCCGATGGTCCCACCGATGGCCCCGCCGATGGCCCCGCCGATGGTCCCACCGATGGCCCCGTCGATGGCCCCGCCGATGGCCCCGCCGATGGTCCCACCGATGGCCCCGTCGATGGCTCCGCCGATGTTTCCACGGATGGCCCCGCCGATGGCCCCGCCAGCGGTCCCGCTGATGGTCTCGCCTATGGCCCTAGAGCTGGTGACGTCTGCCCGTTCACCCTGGTGACCTTCCACTCCGTGTGGTTTTCAGGCGACTGGCTGGCGCCGTTGACGTAGTCGCTATACCCTGCAGTGTGGCCAGCGTGCTGGTGTCCGGAGACACGGCGACTGACACCGTCCGCGCTGCTGAGCATCCCGGCGCCATTACTGGATATTGGTTTTTACGACACATCGACCGTTAAGTCGTGTAGCGTCGCCAATCTCTCACGCCGATTGGTCGCGGGCGAAGAGTAGCGACAGGTGAGACTCGAACCCACAACCTTTTGATCGTGAGACGAGCAACTTACCCCTAGACCACTTGTCCCCCGGCGCCATTACTGACACTAGGCCTGAGGCCGAAGCTTCCATGAATGTGTCAGCTGTGGTGGCCAGTTGGGCAGGGGAGCTTCCTCTGACAGCAGCGACGATGCTGCCCGTGCTGCCTGGGGCGACCGTTGAAGAAATGGTCTTCAACAGCTCACAGACGTGTGGGGAGTCTCCTGCTGTGCCCAGCTCGAAGTGCATCCGTGGGAGCAACTGCGACGGACTCTGCTCTTCGGGCTGCTGGTAGGGCAATAGAACTTCCAGGAGGGTCGCTCGCGATTGCGCTAACCTACGTCTCAGGACGTCAATAAGGGCCACCAAACTGGGCGTCTGGGTCGTAATAATATCCGCACTTGCATCGTGATCGACACAGAGAGGCTTGCCACCAGGCAGGGACTGGTCCAGAAATTGTCATGGGGAAATTGGTCTCTGGAGGACCGCCTCTAGCTGACAAAAATTGAGAGGTGTGATGGGCTGGGGTGGATATCCTTACCAGTAGGGCACTGGCACTGGCAACGGGGCTGAGGTTGCAGGGGTGTAATATGACGGGTGACAGGTGTATGGTATGTCTCAGTTTATGTGATGTATGTTGGCATGACTAGTGTCATGATTCCCGCCCGACCTGGGTTGCCCGTTGATATTTGTCGTACCCACAAACATTAGCATGAATAGTGTGTTTATAGTTCGCCATCACATATACGTGTAGGTGAGATCGTAGACTGCAAGATAGCGTTCATCGTTGATATTTGAGCAATGGTGAATATGGCTGTTGAACTCTTACCTTCAGATAGCGCGGAACATTTCCGAAATTGCAGTCGCCCTTCTCTTGTCGGGCTTTCAGTTGAGTCGGGCAATTTTATATCCCGTAAGATACAACCTTCTCTTGTAAGCGTGAGGTTATATATTTATAGGTATCTTGAGTATCACCACAACAATTGCAAATTAATCATATCAGTAGATTACCTCGTCTAAATTTACCATGCTAGTGTAGCGAAGCTGGTTGTGGGGGCCTTTGCAATGCAGACAATTTTGCCCCTACCCTCCCCACTCATGCTGCGACAGGAATCATATCGGGTCGGGCCTCGACCGGCCGACTTGTCTCACTACTTAGTCGGCAAGTCTCCGACCGTCGGCGAGGCCAACGGCTATTGCTCCCCCTCCCCTTCCTGTTAGGTGCACAGATCTCACACCCTGGTACTGCTGCCACTTGACGACGTGATCTCGATGCAGCCGCTGCCGTCTTGAGACGGTGAAAAGTCAGTGGGTGATGTTCAAAGTGATTTGTCGTGAGTGACGAATAGCATGATTCTAGTCTGGGAACAGTCCGGCAGGTGCGTGTGTGTGTGTGTGTGTGTGTGTGTGTGTGTGTGTGTGTGTGTGTGTGTGTGTGTGTGTGTGTGTGTGTGTGTGTGTGTGTGTGTGTGTGTGTGTGTGTGTGTGTGTGTGCGTGTGTGTGTGTGGGTGTGTGTACACAACGGATAGATGACAGGTGTGTAAGTACATGAGTGCTATGACAATTGTCTGACAGAACGAGTGCTGGTGTATATATGACAGTAGTATGACTGGACGTGACAGGTCCTGTCACTGTGGCAACAATATGACAGGCGTGTCTCTTGTGCAATGCGTATGAGTGATGACAGGTATGACAGATGTCATACCTCGTGGCCAATGTTAGGTGATATCAGGTGAGTCTGTGATGTAAGGTGTGTCCGTGATGTGGGGTGTGAATATGTGATTGCAGGTGTCTTGGATGTGTGTCTATGATCTATGAAAGTAATAGCAATATATAATAATTGTTGACTGCTGGATGAATGCTAATGTGTACGGAATGTCAGATGCCAGACGGGCTGTGACGCCCCGGTGTGCCGGCTGCCTGTGAGCAGCTGAACTGAGCAGCTCTGTTGTCAGACGCCGACCGGGGCGCGGCGCCGCCAGATTGTGCCGAGAACAGCAGTGGTTGCCACAAGTCGGCCGAGTTCTGAACAAATTTCATGATCCTAGGCGTTCAGGGTCAAATTATATGTGATCGACTGCTACACCACCGCACCGTCGCTCCACCGCACTGGCGAAGATTTAGTGGCCTTGCACATTCAGCGGCCGCCGCCCAGTCGGTCGACTTTCACCCCCGCAGTTGCTATATCAACCAAGGGATTTCGATATTTTGGGTTGAACATGATGCGCTTATCAACATTTAGCAAAGTGACAAAATTGCAGTGCAATATCGCCCTCCCCGTGTATGGGATAACGTCAAAAAAACAGGATAGATGGGCTGATTCTCCCCTCCGTTTCGCGTATTAAGCAGCCACATCTTATACCTATATTAATCCTTTACAATTTGCCCCACCATGATATTGATAAAACCACACCACACACCTGCCCGTCTGTAGGGGTCAATGTTGACAAGTAAGACGGGGCAGTCACTTAGTCACAGTGCATGCCGAGTCGTTTTCATTGCGATCATCGTGCACTTCACTATAAATATAGCTCTGTGCATACCATTGAAAGTACCGCCTGCATCGAACAAATGACAACAACGCTACATCCAGGGAGAGGAATATCAAATATTTCACACACCTTTCCTTGAAATAATCCAAGACAAAATCTTGAAAGGGATCATCATTGGCCTCCCTGCTCTCGAAGATGTCGCAGATGATGTGCACGATCTGCCGGCGTGTCATGCGCATGTTCTTGACGTCGCCCTGCCACCTCAGGAACACGGGGATGGTCGGGTCCTCCAGGCCCTGCCGACCAGCCGGCCCACTCTGTAGGTCAGTGGATCGGACCAGCGAGGTTTGGCGCCTCGACCTCGAAGGCGCAAAATCTCGGCGTTCCGACTATCCCAGTGGGCGACATCTTTCGAATGTGTCATGATTGGTTTGAGACACGATGTACTCGCACATAGAATGACGCGACAAATAGTGTAATGTTTTATGTTCAATCGAAATGTATTTCTGGAAACCAGAGGTGGGCGCTAAAAGGCAACCGGTCAAAGAAAGGATTAAGTTCACCCCCAATCACTTACATAGCACCTCAATCAGACCGAAGCTTAACGATTATGCCTATGGAGGCGTCCTTCCAGAACGCTCGAGTGCACTCCCCCGCCCTTGCTAAACGAGTTTTTTTTCAGTAGGTGGTTGCCTCCCACCTCCGAAGAAGATACCATCAAGCACATCAAGCGACTTCCCAATTAATTTCACAATGTGACGCCCGTGCTACAAACACAATAGACGCTCTGGTCCAACTTGGACTGATACATACAAAACTATGAAAAATTGCACGTATTTTTGGTACACCTACTCGTTAAAAAAAAAACTACTGAGAATATGTCGACTTCAATGGGCCGCTAACATTGTGACAGTTGGCGACTTCCGTCGACTTTTGTGCCAGGTGCAACAGATGCGACAGGGCCTCAAAAGTGTTGAGATGACTGATTGTGGCGCATGCGGTTACGAACGCAGTCGAGACCTCGCCGAAGAGACCTTCCCTCTCCCTCAGATGGGTCGAAAGGTGGGTGGGAGAAGTTCGGCACGCACAGGATTAAGCATCGAGGTCGCACCGGCACATGGCTACACAGACACGCAGCGTTTGTGAGGTCAGAGTCATGTTCCCCCCCCCCAACGTCCAGCACTTTTGGCAATCCCCCTTCGTGGAGATACTTTCCATCTCCTTAAGTCGCTACCCTCTTCTGTCCGGGTCAGGAGTGTCACCAGTTCCTCCTGCTGACTTTTGAGGGAAGATGCGTGGAACGCATCTTACTAGTGTCAACTGTCGATCCTTGAGTGAGGAGGGATGGGGCGCTCGCCACCAGTCCCCGTTGTCGATACTCGAGGGAGGAGGGATGGCGCGTACCTCACCTGAGTGGGATGAGGTGTGCATGTCTCACTAGTCCCCGCTGCCGACCCTCGGGGGAAGTGGGATGGGGGTGTGTCTCACCAGTCCGGTGAACACGTCCGGTCCGGGAGACGACAACTGACCCAGTAAGGCCATCATGACGTCAGAGCTCGGCAGATCGCCGCGCAGAGGAGCCCACGTGGCATCCCCGCCAGGTATGAAGGCAGAGGCCCTGACAAAAAGAGTACGGATATGGTCAACAAAGTCTGGTATGGTGTGTGGGGAGCAATTATAGCTAGTGGTGTGTAGGGACTCAATATAGTCGATGCGCGATTACAGGGGCGGACACAAGGGGGCGCACTGGGAGCATGCTCCGTCCCCATGGGACAGTGGTGTCAATCCTGTCGTGAAAAGGCGCCCCTCTCGGAAGGCTGGAGTGCACCCTCCCAGCATTTTTTTTGTCGGCTAGAGGTGCCCTTCTAAGATGCAAAGGCGCTCCCTTGCAAGGAAAGATACTCCTCCTGTCTCAGCGCACCCCACACTCGAATGTTTCAGCCAATGACGCCCCTCTGGCACGAAAAGGCGCCCCTTCGGAAGACTCGAGTGAACGCCGTCCCCTTTCTTGAGTTTTACAGCCAGAGGCGCCCCTCCAGATATTCTTGAAGCGGCGCCGCTACAGGCACGTGCTCCGTGCCAATTTCAAGATTCGTTTCTGTGTGTGTGTTGTCTGGTGTGTAGGAACCCAGCATAGCTAATACAAGGTCTGGTGTCAGGGACCCAGTATAGCTTGTATGTCTGTCGTTCTGTGTGAAAGGACCCAGTATAACCTATATGTAGGTTATGCTAAGTACTAGTATACTAGTGTACCATACTATAGTAAGCCAGGTGATATGCACAAATACAGATACGCCTGTCTTTTTAGTGACCAGCTACAGAATAGCCCCCCTTCAAAAGGATCAATATTTTCCTGGGAACATTTTTCCACGCGCCGCAGTTTCCATTGGACCTTTAAACAATGGAAAATGTCGAAATAAAACTATCAAAAATATTCCTGGGGTGCCAACTTTTGTTGGAATAGTAGTGCATTGCGTCCCCGAGGCATTCAAGTCTCCATTTACATTCGCATGCAACCATTTTTG